>CM060965.1:186270901-186648401 GCA_030765045.1 Tenodera sinensis | reverse complement strand
GATGGTAATACCATTCCCCGACACGCACCACACAAGTGGAAGGGAGAGCATGGCATCCTGGACACGCTGTGCATTAGGATGAACTTGTACAGCTCTACACTGTGACAGTTGCCCAACTTCTGACCGCATTCCAAGCAGCAGTATTTGTTTAATATTAATAGTGATTTAAAAGTAAACACCTTACAATAACATTCATAGTTAGCACTGTGAGAACAACAGGGAAATGGGGAATTAGACAGATGATGAATGTAAATGAACACAATAGTAGACTATTTATTAAACGTAGGTTTGCTATATTTCAAATTACATTTGACTGACTTCACATCTTCAATTAAAGTACGAGCAACATCCTTACTACAATATTGACCAAATATTTGGTCTGCCATTTTTGAAAGTCGCACTACTTGAGATGTTGGAAATGTTTAGGAGGTGATGATATAACCAAAGTGACAAAGCTACGATTAAGAGCATAAGTGGAATACTTTTAATTATATAGTTTTTATTAAACTTAATCAAGGACTATTGTTTTTTTTAAATAGTTAACGATCAAACTAGATACACTAAATCACATAAATGTTTTTTCTTATTAGGAATGGATCCAAAGAGCAGCCGGAACATTGTGACGACAGAGCAGAGGGCAGGGTCTAGTCCCTACACTTCCCAATTAGAAGCACCTCAGCGGAGGCTCACTAAGGTCTCACCCACTTGGGTTCTACTCCCAAGGGGGGCCCGGAAACTCGCAAGCTAGCTGGCCTTCCACTCCGGGGGACATGCTGCTGCCGCGACACTCGCCGACGCTTGCAACCCTGACACAAACCCATCGGGATGAAGGTTGAAATGAAAAGATAAATGCAACCAAGTGTAGGGACAAGGAATTCGCCTGGCGAGACGGGGAAATCTCCGAAAAAGCCTGACCAATGGGTCAGGAAGGTTGGTCACGGGATCGAGCCCGCGACCTCCCAGGTACATCTATCGCCTCCCTCCACCCCACAGCCATGCCATTGTTGGAGGTGGTAAGTCAGGCTCCCGTACCTACAGTACTCACAACGTTTGGCAAGGGAACAAGCTTCACTCACTCACTCGTACGAGAGGAGAAATCGATAAGGGAATTTAGGTCAGTCAGTAGCGTTGGGGAGCAGAGCAGCAACTCGCTTGTTCGTCTTGTAATGCAACTTTCAGCTTTACCAACCCGTCATTATATTGTCACTGACGCCACAACAACTGCAATCTCGGGAGCTGAACACCTTCCCTACTCGATGTTTGTTTCTCATTTAGCACATTAGAGAACTGGCGCATTGCACTCGATGCTCTTCTGGGTAAACGGCACCCGCAAGTGGAGCAAACCACTCCATCCGACCCTACCATGAGAGAGAGAGAGAGTTAAGAACACACCCACATTACCTGCATGTTAGGTGTGTTGCATATCTATCATAAGTTAGTGTAGACTACGGTAGTTTTCCCAGTAGAATTGGACAGTTAAGAACACACCCACATTACCTGTATGTTAGGTGTGTTGTATATCTATCATAAGTAAGTGTAGACTACGGTAGTTTTCCCAGTAGAATTGGACAGTTAAGAACATACCCACATTACCTGCATGTTAGGTGTGTTGCATATCTATCATAAGTAAGTGTAGACTACGGTAGTTTTCCCAGTAGAATTGGACAGTTAAGAACACACCCACATTACCTGTATGTTAGGTGTGTTGCATATCTATCATAAGTAAGTGTAGACTACGGTAGTTTTCCCAGTAGAATTGGACAGTTATGAACATACCCACATTACCTGTATGTTAGGTGTGTTGCATATCTATCATAAGTAAGTGTAGACTACGGTAGTTTTCCCAGTAGAATTGGACAGTTAAGAACACACCCACATTACCTGCATGTTAGGTGTGTTGCATATCTATCATAAGTAAGTGTAGACTACGGTAGTTTTCCCAGTAGAATTGGACAGTTAAGAACACACCCACATTACCTGTATGTTAGGTGTGTTGCATATCTATCATAAGTAAGTGTAGACTACGGTAGTTTTCCCAGTAGAATTGGACAGTTAAGAACATACCCACATTACCTGTATGTTAGGTGTGTTGCATATCTATCATAAGTTAGTGTAGACTACGGTAGTTTTCCCAGTAGAATTGGACAGTTAAGAACATACCCACATTACCTGCATGTTAGGTGTGTTGTATATCTATCATAAGTAAGTGTAGACTACGGTAGTTTTCCCAGTAGAATTGGACAGTTAAGAACATACCCACATTACCTGCATGTTAGGTGTGTTGCATATCTATCATAAGTAAGTGTAGACTACGGTAGTTTTCCTAGTAGAATTGGACAGTTAAGAACATACCCACATTACCTGCATGTTAGGTGTGTTGCATATCTATCATAAGTAAGTGTAGACTACGGTAGTTTTCCTAGTAGAATTGGACAGTTAAGAACATACCCACATTACCTGCATGTTAGGTGTGTTGCATATCTATCATAAGTAAGTGTAGACTACGGTAGTTTTCCTAGTAGAATTGGACAGTTAAGAACATACCCACATTAGCTGTATGTTAGGTGTGTTGCATATCTATCATAAGTAAGTGTAGACTACGGTAGTTTTCCTAGTAGAATTGGACAGTTAAGAACATACCCACATTACCTGTATGTTAGGTGTGTTGCATATCTATCATAAGTAAGTGTAGACTACGGTAGTTTTCCCAGTAGAATTGGACAGTTAAGAACATACCCACATTAGCTGTATGTTAGGTGTGTTGCATATCTATCATAAGTAAGTGTAGACTACGGTAGTTTTCCCAGTAGAATTGGACAGTTAAGAACATACCCACATTACCTGCATGTTAGGTGTGTTGCATATCTATCATAAGTAAGTGTAGACTACGGTAGTTTTCCTAGTAGAATTGGACAGTTAAGAACATACCCACATTAGCTGTATGTTAGGTGTGTTGCATATCTATCATAAGTAAGTGTAGACTACGGTAGTTTTCCTAGTAGAATTGGACAGTTAAGAACATACCCACATTACCTGCATGTTAGGTGTGTTGCATATCTATCATAAGTAAGTGTAGACTACGGTAGTTTTCCTAGTAGAATTGGACAGTTAAGAACATACCCACATTAGCTGTATGATAGGTGTGTTGCATATCTATCATAAGTAAGTGTAGACTACGGTAGTTTTCCTAGTAGAATTGGACAGTTAAGAACATACCCACATTACCTGTATGTTAGGTGTGTTGCATATCTATCATAAGTTAGTGTAGACTACGGTAGTTTTCCCAGTAGAATTGGACAGTTAAGAATATACCCACATTACCTGTATGTTAGGTGTGTTGTATATCTATCATAAGTAAGTGTAGACTACGGTAGTTTTCCCAGTAGAATTGGACAATTAAGAATATACCCACATCCCTGTATGTTAGGTGTGTTGCATATCTATCATAAGTAAGTGTAGACTACGGTAGTTTTCCTAGTAGAATTGGACAGTTAAGAACATACCCACATTAGCTGTATGTTAGGTGTGTTGCATATCTATCATAAGTAAGTGTAGACTACGGTAGTTTTCCTAGATTATTTTGGTGAAAACGACAACTATATTAAATTGGACTGTGCATTACAGAACTATGTTCACGAGTGTTTCAAACATTTCATAAAATGATAAAGATATTTGTTATTAGTAAATCAAAGGCGTCAAATGCAAGTATGAAATATAAATGAAATAAAAACGTAACAGTTCAGTTCCTAATTTTTATTAATTTAAAGTGAATTGCCTTAAATAAAAGTGGCCAGGTGTGTGATAGAGATAGCATCCCCAGAGAATGCCCTGGCAGTAGTAATGCGAGAGGTCACATCAAAGGTTAAAGTTGAAACCAGGCAATTTATAACACAATGGTTACCATCTCTATGTGTGTAAGTCATTAACAGATATTTGTCTCTCTCTTTCACTCTGCTTACTTCCCTTCAGAAGGAGGATTCCATGGACCTCATCCGGCACTACAGACTATCATGTTACCCTTGGGTAACTCACGGAGGGGGACTTTTGTGTCTGTAACAGAGCATAGGGAGGTCGCGGCTTCGATCCCGTAGCCGAACAAGTTTTCGGAGGTTTCCCTGGTCGCCAAGCGAATGCTGGAAAGTATTTCCTCTCCCTTCATTTCGTTACATTTTTCACTTCACCTCACCCGGCAAGCGTCGCGGCAGCAGCCCGGCTCGTCCACGTAATGGAAGGCGAGCCACTGGTTTCCGGACCCCCCATGGGATAGTACAAGCCCGAGGGTGGAGGGGAGCCTGTTTCCGAGTCCCGCGACCCCCTTGGGAGTACGAACACATAGGGGTGGGACAGGAACAGGGCTGAGCCAACCTCCGCCGGGCTGCTTCTAACTCAGAAAATGTAGGACCCTGCCCCCTCTTCTGTCTTGGCCACTCTTAGGGCCCATTCACCTCATCCACCCTCCTGTCAGGAACATAGACACAAAAGATCACCTTTCAGTCGAGGTACTAAGTCCCTCTCCGTAAGTTGTCATTGAGTCATAATATATACTTATGATACATTCACCTCATCCATCCTCCTGTCAGGAACATAGACATAAAAGATCACCTTTCAGTCGAGGTACTAAGTCCCTCTCCGTAAGTTGTCATTGAGTCATATATACTTATGATACATTCACCTCTTCCATCGTCCTGTCAGGAACATAGACACAAAAGATCACCTTTCAGTCGAGGTGCTGAGTCCCTCTCCGTATGTTGTCATTGAGTCATATATACTTATGATACATTCACCTCATCCATCCTCCTGTCAGGAACATAGACACAAAAGATCACCTTTCAGTCGAGGTGCTGAGTCCCTCTCCGTAAGTTGTCATTGAGTCATATATACTTATGATACATTCACCTCATCCATCCTCCTGTCAGGAACATAGACACAAAAGATCACCTTTCAGTCGAGGTGCTAAGTCCCTCTCCGTAAGTTGTCATTGAGTCATATATACTTATGATACATTCACCTCATCCATCCTCCTGTCAGGAACATAGACACAAAAGATCACCTTTCAGTCGAGGTACTAAGTCTCTCTCCGTAAGTTGTCATTGAGTCATATATACTTATGATACATTCACCTCATCCATCCTCCTGTCAGGAACATAGACACAAAAGATCACCTTTCAGTCGAGGTACTAAGTCTCTCTCCGTAAGTTGTCATTGAGTCATATATACTTATGATACATTCACCACATCCATCCTCCTGTCAGGAACATAGACACAAAAGATCACCTTTCAGTCGAGGTACTAAGTCTCTCTCCGTAAGTTGTCATTGAGTCATATATACTTATGATACATTCACCTCATCCATCCTCCTGTCAGGAACATAGACACAAAAGATCACCTTTCAGTCGAGGTACTAAGTCCCTCTCCGTAAGTTGTCATTGAGTCATATATAATTATGATACATTCACCTCATCCATCCTCCTGTCAGGAACATAGACACAAAAGATCACCTTTCAGTCGAGGTACTAAGTCTCTCTCTCCGTAAGTTGTCATTGAGTCATATATACTTATGATACATTCACCTCATCTATCCTCCTGTCAGGAACATAGACACAAAAGATCACCTTTCAGTCGAGGTACTAAGTCCCTCTCTGTAAGTTGTCATTGAGTCATATATACTTATGATACATTCACCACATCCATCCTCCTGTCAGGAACATAGACACAAAAGATCACCTTTCAGTCGAGGTACTAAGTCCCTCTCCGTAAGTTGTCATTGAGTCATAATATATACTTATGATACATTCACCTCATCCATCCTCCTGTCAGGAACATAGACATAAAAGATCACCTTTCAGTCGAGGTACTAAGTCTCTCTCTCCGTAAGTTGTCATTGAGTCATATATACTTATGATACATTCACCTCATCCATGCTCCTGTCAGGAACATAGACACAAAAGATCACCTTTCAGTTGAGGTACTAAGTCTCTCTCCGTAAGTTGTCATTGAGTCATATATACTTATGATACATTCACCTGATCCATCCTCCTGTCAGGAACATAGACACAAAAGATCACCTTTCAGTCGAGGTACTAAGTCCCTCTCTCCGTAAGTTGTCATTGAGTCATATATACTTATGATACATTCACCACATCCATCCTCCTGTCAGGAACATAGACACAAAAGATCACCTTTCAGTCGAGGTACTAAGTCTCTCTCCGTAAGTTGTCATTGAGTCATATATACTTATGATACATTCACCTCATCTATCCTCCTGTCAGGAACATAGACACAAAAGATCACCTTTCAGTCGAGGTACTAAGTCCCTCTCCGTAAGTTGTCATTGAGTCATAATATATACTTATGATACATTCACCTCATCCATCGTCCTGTCAGGAACATAGACACAAAAGATCACCTTTCAGTCGAGGTACTAAGTCTCTCTCCGTAAGTTGTCATTGAGTCATATATACTTATGATACATTCACCTCATCCATCCTCCTGTCAGGAACATAGACACAAAAGATCACCTTTCAGTCGAGGTACTAAGTCCCTCTCCGTAAGTTGTCATTGAGTCATATATAATTATGATACATTCACCTCATCCATCCTCCTGTCAGGAACATAGACACAAAAGATCACCTTTCAGTCGAGGTACTAAGTCTCTCTCTCCGTAAGTTGTCATTGAGTCATATATACTTATGATACATTCACCTCATCTATCCTCCTGTCAGGAACATAGACACAAAAGATCACCTTTCAGTCGAGGTACTAAGTCCCTCTCTGTAAGTTGTCATTGAGTCATATATACTTATGATACATTCACCACATCCATCCTCCTGTCAGGAACATAGACACAAAAGATCACCTTTCAGTCGAGGTACTAAGTCCCTCTCCGTAAGTTGTCATTGAGTCATATATACTTATGATACATTCACCTCATCCATCCTCCTGTCAGGAACATAGACACAAAGGATCACCTTTCAGTCGAGCTACTAAGTCCCTCTCCGTAAGTTGTCATTGAGTCATATATAATTATGATACATTCACCTCATCCATCCTCCTGTCAGGAACATAGACACAAAAGATCATCTTTCAGTCGAGGTACTAAGTCCCTCTCCGTAAGTTGTCATTGAGTCATATATACTTATGATACACTCACCTCATCCATCCTCCTGTCAGGAACATAGACACAAAAGATCACCTTTCAGTCGAGGTACTAAGTCCTTCTCCGTAAGTTGTCATTTAGTCATATATACTTATGATACATTCACCACATCCATCCTCCTGTCAGGAACATAGACACAAAAGATCACCTTTCAGTCGAGGTACTAAGTCTCTCTCCGTAAGTTGTCATTGAGTCATATATACTTATGATACATTCACCTCATCCATCCTCCTGTCAGGAACATAGACACAAAAGATCACCTTTCAGTCGAGGTACTAAGTCCCTCTCCGTAAGTTGTCATTGAGTCATATATACTTATGATACATTCACCTCATCCATCCTCCTGTCAGGAACATAGACACAAAAGATCACCTTTCAGTCGAGGTACTAAGTCCCTCTCCGTAAGTTGTCATTGAGTCATATAGAGTTCAAATAGCGGTTATGTCATCTTATAAGAAGTCTGAGCTATTACACTCTCATGAGATTCCTTACTCACTCCAGTCAATCTATTTCTACGAGCACTTACTCCTCTATCTACTTCTAGTAATAAACATTGCAGAAATTGTTTTGTCACACACAATGGAAGCCCAAAATACCACGGATTCGGATTTAACGCGGGAGAAGGTATGAGCCCTAAAATATTTCGTAATTTTTATGTATTTATTATTTTTGAAAGTTGAGTTTAAAACTGTCATCAAAGAGAGGTAGTGGAATATAGTTTTCGCTACCTGTAGAGTTGACCTTAACCACTGCATTGTTAAGAATTTCCCGAAGTAACGAGAAAAGAAGATATTATCTGTGTGAGTGAAGTGGTAAACAAGATGGTGTTGTGTATAGGGGAACAGCCTTCATCTCCATCTTGCTGCAAGCGATTACGCCAACAAACAAAACTTCCTGATTACTTTAAGACAAGGCAAAATGAGGTCAGTGTCAAATGAGTAGAGTTTAACTGTGTGTAGTGTAGGTATAAGTTAAGATCAGTTGCAGGGCTGGAATACTCACCTAGCATAATATTAGTGTGTTTAATTACATTTCAAAGTAGTGTACTTTATTGCATATTACATACTTTACAATGTCTGCCATCATCTCCACGGGATCGACTTTTGTCGCTTAAGCTCACATTTCGATATATCGCACGTCCTCCAACAACCACGGTGTTTCGGGATTCTACAGTATTTCCTTATAGGTACAATGAAATAGCAGAATTTGTACACCTAAGTGACAGTTAAATGTTTTAAGTGCTACTCGCCATGTGATGGCTTTGAAGTGGCATTGTCTTTGCTCATCCAAGGCATATAAGAAGAAAATTGACGTCGTATGTGGAAAAGTATAAATGTTTGAAAATTTAAGCCAAAAAGAAAGAACGGTTAAGCACACAAAACAAATATATTAGTTTTAACGAGATCTATCTCTCCTGGGCGGTAATGTTTTGTGCATCTCCTACAGTTTATCGTCTAACCCTATACAAAAGTCATTCAGAATGAGAGCGACTTCAGATATTGTTCCCAGAAAGCTCAACATTTACACTTCATTTGTAATGAAAATAGCCGTAAAATATAGTAGTTTAACCAAAATGGTCATTTTGAGAAAATGGTTTTTGAAATATTTTGCATGTAAAGAGTGTTGGGGGGGGGGGGGGGATTTTCTTGGAAATCATTATGCCGCATCCTTGAAAGATCCTCTAGCGGTTTTATTTAAAATACCATATGTTTAAGATGTTATTTATGTGAGTTTTGCAATAATTCTACTTTTCTCAAATGGAAGGTCATCATTCACTTGTTTATCTTTTGGCCGTGCAAAGAGAACAGAATTTCAAATTCATCGCGTAGCCACCTGCTTAAAAAGATTTCACCATCACTCAAAGTCTACTGTATTCCCATATTCCCCTTGTACCTACAAGGAAATAAGCAATAAGATAATTTGTACCAATGTTTATCTCAACTAACATGAAGAAGATATAGGAATAAGAGTTTGTAAGAATGGTTAGTACAAGAGTAGAGAAAGTCATGTGAGTGGAACATCAGATTTTTCGTTTTTGAGTTATGTTATTTAGAGACAGCCCGTTTCGGATTGAGGGGAGCTCAAAACGTGAAATGTCGGTATCGAATGCAGCAAGTTGTGAGGTGGAGAAGGAATGCCACGCCACTGTCTTAGCACGTGGTTGTAAGGATTCACGAAGATTGCGTAACAATGTGAATCCAACAAACTTCACCTCAAATTATTGGACATACATATTTTCCTTCTCTTCAAACTTGTCCACCTCTCTCAGCCTTTATCTGCATGTTCATTTCCCTAGCTTATCTTCATCGATCAGATTAGGAATACACTCGTGAACTGGAAAATACGTCTACTTTGTAAAGCTCGGTGGCTCCAGTGCTACCTCAAAAGTAAACTAACTTCAACTCATAACACAATAAACTACAAGTTTTCATCTACAACATAATTTATTCAGAAACATGTAAAATTGTCACGTGCTTTCATTAAAAATACAATGTTCAAAGTTTAATGTTGAAGGAATGTTCTAGTTTTCGGAAATTCAAGTGAATGTTGAGGTAGTAGCCTCTTCCGATGATTATCATTCTCTTCCACACGTGTTTAAACCTCCTGAATACGGGGAAAAACACATTTTAAAGAACTATCACGTGTGCTAGCGTGTTTGCGTATGTTTGAACTTATTCTGTCCAAAAGTGGTTCGCGATATACCAAACTTGGATACAACACGAAGAACAGAATTTCAAAGGCATAATATAGCAACAAGCTCTTAAAAAACTTGACTCTCACTTGAGTCCACTATATATTCCCATTGCGCCTATAAAATATATTGTGATGCTGGTCTCGGTGCACAACAAAGGACGGACGGAGCTAACCTACTTCACACATGCCGTAAGATGTTCATGGCCGAGCTGCCTCGCGCGACTGCTGTATGTACGAGACTGTCAACAACCAGACCGGCAGAAACAAAAGGGTTTCGGAACGTTCTCGAGACTTCTAGCTGTGTGTATGGGTGGGTGGAAGTCGAGAATGGTCGTGTGACGTCATCCCCAGTATATAAGCAGGCGAGTGAAGAAGAGAGCAGTGAGTTTGAGTCGCAAGTCGCTCACAGTGCGTGTGTGTTGGTACGACGTAAGAAGATTCAACGAGTGTCGCGAGTGATTATATCGCCATATGAGAGACAGAGGAAGTGAAGAAAGACGCTGAAAGGGGTGAGCAAGGTTACAAGAAGCAAACATTACGAGTTGTAATAGCACGAAGGGCTGTAGACTTTGTTAACGATGAGAAGAAAAGTGTGAATTTGTGGAAAAAATTTAAAAGTTACAAAAGTGATAGAAAAATAATCGGGCTGATTTTCTAATTTTGTGACATTACAACAAAATAATGTCTATCTCAATTAACATATAGTAGATAGAAGAGTGCGCATTTGTAAGAATAATCTCTTGAGAGTGAGTAGAGAAAGTCATGTGAGTGCAAGTTTGCTCATTGTACGAGTATGTGATTGTTCAAATGTTTGTAAGTGGTGAGTATTGGGACACATGGAAAGCCTGCTGATTTGTCGTCAGATGAAACATTTGCAAGTTCAACACAGACTTCCAATAATCAATATTCGATATGCTCGAGCACAACCTTGCTGCTATTCATAAGCCGTGAAAATATTTTACCTCTAAATCTTCTAAATTAAAGTAGGTGCAAGAAACTGAACCGATTGTACCTATGTACACATTTTAAACAAATTGTTAAAGGTTAAAACCTTTTAAGTTATTGAAGATTTAACTAATGGGTTTTCTTACCTAGCGGGATGCCTCAAGCGATAACGACTGTCGCGGGTTCGATCCCCGTGGCTGGCCGCGCACTGTGATATGGGTTTTTCCGTAGTTTCCCCATGTCACTTAGGCGTGCATTATTTCCTTCCCATCATTTGTTTATCATCTTTCTGGCATGTAGTGTGGGCAGTGTCGGACAGATGGGGTGGATGACTGCACATGGTAACTGCTGTTCTCGGCGCTAGATGACGTCCCGTGGAGGGAGGGAGCGACACGCTTCTTGCGATACCGCCCCGGACTCGCGGTGTGATGTTGGCCTAACATCTCAGCACCGGCTGGAGACTTCCACGCGTCTCTGTGGCCTGTCTGACAGCACCACTTCATCCCTGCCTCGTGGGGGAGGTGGCCACAATAGACCTGTGTAGGTCGAGGTGAGCGAGGTGCTCCCCTCTGTACTCTTTGCTCTTTGTAAGTCACCATTGGGGTAATTTGTCTCTGATGTGAGACTGCCTTTGTGGTTTACCAGGAGAAATACAAACTGGTTTGAGAATTTAATGCCATTCTGGCAGTTTGTCACAATAGTTCAGTGGTAGAGCAGCCGCCCGGTAAGCGGAAGGTCTGTGGTTCAAATTCCAGTTGTGGCATTGAATTTTTAAGTTCCAGTTCTACCTCTCAAATTAAGTTCCTGATTGAGCAAATAGCAAGGCGCGCACTACACTTGTAAACCCACGTCTGTGGGCGAGGTACTTACAGTGCTGTTTGAGCAAGTGCCCCGAATTTCACATTACGGAAACGGGCCCCTATAAATGGGTGGATTCTTTGCACCACCTTACACGGCTTAACATTTGCTATTTATTTTTATATTTTTATTTCATTCCCTTTTCTTTATCCACTAGTTTCCCTACTTATTTCTTTTAAAACGTTCTATCTCTCTCGTACGGTCCAGGAAATTCTGGCACAAAAGAACAATAGCTGTACACGTTCGCTGCACTTTACAGTAGACAATCATCAATATCATAAACTGTTTTCGTTTCTTTCAAACGGACATTTCCTGCGTCCCAACCGGGAGGAAGCGGTTCGATTCCCGTGGCCGGCCACGCACTATCACATGGGTTTTTCCGTAGGTTTTCCTTGTCACTAAGGCCAATACTGGAATTCATTATTTCATTTCAGGTTTTCTTTCCATCATTTCTCTTTATTCCATTTCCTTTTCACTTTCAGGCACGTGGTGTTGGCGGTGCCGAGAAAATGGCGCGGATGCTTGCGCATGTTAACTGCTGTTCTCGGCGATAGGACCAGTTCGAGTCACTCTTCGCTTAGGGTGAGTTATCAGGATAAGGGTTTGCTTTTACCGAGATTTTCCCTTATTGTGAAAAGACGAATGGCGGGTAACTTAAAGCTGCATAGACCTCGGGCTCATTTGAGCATCATTCATCGTCCGATATAACACTACGTGGAGGATGTTAAAAATGAATAAGTGTATAGGCACGTAAGTGCAAAACAACATTCATGCTTTACTTGATTACACCTCATTACATTAAACTGATAACTCATTAGTTTGGTCTTATCGGTCTCTCTCTCTCTCTCTCTCTACCGTCTCTCTTCTCTACTGTATACTTACAATAAATAGAGGAAGTATTGTATTACACACAAAGACTACATCTAGAGATTTTACTGAAAATACATGTTTTGATAGTCCCTGAATGTGCCCACGCGCGTCTGTCCACAACAAACAGTTGGTGAAGCTAACATTAGTCTTTCCAAGGATGCAACACGTGCATTTAAAAATAAACATACACATTTCCTGTTGTATAATATTAATGAAAATGTGGCAAACGTCCTTCATTTTTCAATTTCTTACCCAATTTGAATGGAATTACGTTTAAATGGTTTGCTCTCCTCATTAACCTGGCGCATGTAAATATCAGATGTTAGTGATTAAATCAACAGATTCATTAATTTTAATGATGATTATAATAATAGCTATCATATGAATGCAGGTAAATGAACACATCTCTATCGATCAGCTTACAGCACCTAGAGGCACTCTTTTTTTCGCATTAACCATAAGAGCGGCAATGTTTTGCAATTATGTAATGTTGATCAATAAATCAAAATTATTATTTTAGCAACGAGTACAAGTTGAAGTGAAATTCCCTTATTTTGCGAAAACTCAAAATTTCAGCGATTTGGAATATGAAAATTAGTTTTGACTTTCTTTTAAGTTCACTCCTGTGAATTCTTAAATTACAAAAACTAATAAAGTAAACATTTTAATTATAAAAATAGTGAAGTAATGGCTGATAATTAAAGTCCGTTTAACGTTCTTGGAAGTTGACCATTTTCTCATTAGTGAAGTGCTGATCTGGAACAGTGACACTCAACCGAGGCAAGTGGCAAGTTAGAGGAGGTTGAAATCACCTCCTTCCACCCGCTGGCACAGAATGACGTGGTTACTGAGTTCCAGTGGCGGCACATTCTTACGTACACATACATATTGTATTCCTGATTAACCCACCATGTTTCTGAGGATACTTTTCTGGAACAATTTACGTTTCAGAAGATCTTCAATATTTGGTAAAAAAAATTGTGTTCACAGTCTTAAGGAGATTTTCACTTATCTTGCTGCGATACTCACTTTTAATGTAGTTCATTTTTGAAAATGTTTGTTCGCAGATATAAGAGTGTCTAGGTGTAATCTCGGACACTCACAGCAGGGCACAAAACTAAATAATTAGCTTCCTTCTTTCTCAGAACATTTTACGGTCGTGGAATTCTGCAATGCTAGTAGTTTCACATTTTGTAACTCCTGTAAAGCCTCACTTCATGGAAACTTCAAAAGTGCAAAATAATTCAAATATTTATACGTGTTCAAATTGTGAATAGAATGTGTCGTATAATTGCTTCAAAAGTTCGTTGCATTTTTCCGGAACAATAACATTTATCGTGAACATTGCACGTAAGCAAGGAAAACGATATAAATGTGCAACTACCAGTCTTACAAATCAAGCACTTAACTTTATCGTCTTCATCTCGAAAACAAAAATATCCCTCCTCCCATAGTACTACTCCGCGCCATCCGCCTCTGGATGGTTCTGCTTGCCTTGGTCACTGGGGGGATAAGGACAGCGAGCGTGTGATGACTTGTTGAGCACTCCTGTCTGGATAGTCAAGGATAGACAATAGACATGTGGGAAACACAACTGAAATCAGTCACCAACTTCACGTACCTAGGACACAGGGAAACGTATATACACGCCATATAAATGATAGGGTATACGCTACTATAAGAGCCATAAATGACATACAACTGTCTTATAACTGTTTGAACTCAAGATTGACCTCGTTGCAACATATGAGTACATCTACAGAAGAAAAGACTAGAGAAAATAGAGAAGTTAAAGGCCACAGAGTGCTTTGTCTCTCCAAATACACGCCCTTACATAAGCTAGCTGCTAGCCAGAGAACTGTTCTACTGCAACTGAAGCTCCTCCTACCAAGGACTCAGGGTCTGCACGAATATGGGATGAATTGTTCTATGCTACTGACGCCTTGGACGCAGGGAGGATACAGTGAAAGAGACGTTCTGTGCATGGCTTCCACAACGAACCCTGTCCAGATTGTTTGTGTATAAGATACGACAACCAGTATGAGAGATATGCGCCGCGCAGACTGTGGATGGGTGTGGGGTGCGTGGATTTGTGGGGTCAGATTGAGGTGTGTGGTTGTGCGTGGATGGGTCGGGATGTGTATGGGCGTGGGGATGTGTGGATTTGTGGGGTGTGATTGAGGTGTGTGGTTGTGCGTGGATAGGTCGGGATGTGTGTGGGTGTGGGGATGTGTGGGGTGAGATTGAGGTGTGTGGTTGTGCGTGGATGGGTCGGGATGTGGATGGGCGTGGGGATCTGTGGATTTGGGGGGTGAGATTGAGGAGTGTGGGGTGCGTGGATGGGTCGGGATGTGTATGGGCGTGGGGATGTGTGGATTTGTGGGGTGTGATTGAGGTGTGTGGTTGTGCGTGGATAGGTCGGGATGTGGGTGGGTGTGGGGATGTGTGGGGTGAGATTGAGGTGTGTGGTTGTGCGTGGATGGGTCGGGATGTGGATGAGCGTGGGGATGTGTGGATTTGTGGGGTGTGATTGAGGTGTGTGGTTGTGCGTGGATAGGTCGGGATGTGTGTGGGTGTGGGGTAGTGTGGGGTGAGATTGAGGTGTGTGGTTGTGCGTGGATGGGTCGGGATGTGGATGGGCGTGGGGATGTGTGGATTTGTGGAGTGGGATTGAGGTGTGTGGTTGTGCATGGATAGGTCGGGATATGGGTGGGTGTGGGGATGTGTGGGGTGAGATTCAGGTGGGTGGGGTGCGTAGATGGGTCGGGATGTGGGTGGCTGTGGGTATGTATGGCTTTGTGGGGTGAGATTGGGGAGTGTGGTTGTGCATGGATGGGTAGGGATGTGGGTGGGTGTGGGGATTTGTGGATTTGTAGGGTGAGATGGAGCTGTGTGGTTGCGCATGGATGGGTCGGGATGTGGGTGGGTGTGGGGATGTGTGGATTTGTGGGATGAGATTGAGGTGTGATGGGTGCGTGGATGGGTCGGGATGTGGGTGGGAGTGGGAATGTGTGGATTTGTGGGGTGAGATAGAGGTGTGTGAGGTGCGTGGATGGGTCGGAATGTGGATGGGCGTGGAAATGTGTGGATTTGTGGGGTGGGTTTGAGGTGTGTGGTTGTGCCTGGATAGTTCGGGATGTGGGTGGGTGTGGGGATTTGTGGATTTGTAGGGTGAGATGGAGCTGTGTGGTTGCGCATGGATGGGTCGGGATGTGGATGGGCGTGGGGATGTGTGGATTTGTGGGGTGAGATTGAGGTGTGTGGGGTACGTGGATGGGTCGGGATGTGTATGGGCGTGGGGATGTGTGGATTTGTGGGGTGGGATTGAGGTGTGTGGTTGTGCGTGGATAGGTCGGGATGTGGGTGGGTGTGGGGATGTCTGGATTTGTGGGGTGTGATTGAGGTGTGTGGTTGTGCGTGGATAGGTCGGGATGTGGGTGGGTGGGTGTGGGGATGTGTGGGGTGAGATTGAGGTGTGTGGTTGTGCGTGGATGGGTCGGGATGTGGATGGGCGTGGGGATGTGTGGATTTGTGGGGTGGGATTGAGGTGTGTGGTTGTGCGTGGATAGGTCGGGATGTAGGTGGTTGTGGGGATGTGTGGGGTGAGATTCAGGTGTGTGGGGTGCGTGGATGGGTCGGGATGTGGGTGGGTGTGGGGATGTGTGGCTTTGTGGGGTGAGATTGGGGAGTGTGGTTGTGCGTGGATGGGTCGGGATGTGGGTGGGTGTGGGGATGCGTGGATTTTTGGGGTGAGATTGAGGTGTGTGGGGTGCGTGGATGGATCGGGATGTGGATGGGTGTGGGGATGCGTGGATTTGTGGGGTGAGATTGAGGTGTGTGGGGTGCGTGGATGGGTCGGGATGTGGGTGGGTGTAGGGATATGTGGATTTGTGGGGTGGGTTTGAGGTGTGTGGTTGTGCATGGATAGTTCGGGATGTGGGTGAGTGTGGGGATGTGTGGGGTGAGATTGAGGTGTGTGGTTGTGCGTGGATGGGTCGGGATGTGGATGGGCGTGGGGATGTGTGGATTTGTGGGGTGAGATTGAGGAGTGTGGGGTGCGTGGATGGGTCGGGATGTGGATGGGCGTGGGGATGTGTAGATTTGTGGGGTGGGATTGAGGTGTGTGGTTGTGCGTGGATAGGTCGGGATGTGGGTGGGTGTGGGGATGTGTGGGGTGAGATTCAGGTGTGTGGGGTGCGTGGTTGGATCGGGATGTGGATGGGTGTGGGGATGCGTGGATTTGTGGGGTGAGATTGAGTTGTGTGGGGTGCGTGGATGGGTCGGGATATAGGTGGGTGTAGAGATATGTGTATTTGTGGGGTGGTATTGAGCTGTGTGGGGCTACGTGGATGGGTCGGGATGTGGGTGGGTGTGGGGATGCGTGGATTTTTGGGGTGAGATTGAGGTGTGTGGGGTGCGTGGATGGATCGGGATGTGGATGGGTGTGGGGATGCGTGGATTTGTGGGGTGAGATTGAGGTGTGTGGGGTGCGTGGATGGGTCGGGATGTGGGTGGGTGTAGGGATATGTGGATTTGTGGGGTGGGTTTGAGGTGTGTGGTTGTGCATGGATAGTTCGGGATGTGGGTGAGTGTGGGGATGTGTGGGGTGAGATTGAGGTGTGTGGTTGTGCGTGGATGGGTCGGGATGTGGATGGGCGTGGGGATGTGTGGATTTGTGGGGTGAGATTGAGGAGTGTGGGGTGCGTGGATGGGTCGGGATGTGGATGGGCGTGGGGATGTGTAGATTTGTGGGGTGGGATTGAGGTGTGTGGTTGTGCGTGGATAGGTCGGGATGTGGGTGGGTGTGGGGATGTGTGGGGTGAGATTCAGGTGTGTGGGGTGCGTGGTTGGATCGGGATGTGGATGGGTGTGGGGATGTGTGGATTTGTGGGGTGAGATTGAGGTGTGTGGGGTACGTGGATGGGTCGGGATGTGTATGGGCGTGGGGATGTGTGGATTTGTGGGGTGGGATTGAGGTGTGTGGTTGTGCGTGGATAGGTCGGGATGTGGGTGGGTGTGGGGATGTGTGGGGTGAGATTGAGGTGTGTGGTTGCGCATGGATGGGTCGGGATGTGGATGGGCGTGGGGATGTGTGGATTTGTGGGGTGAGATTGAGGTGTGTGGGGTGCGTGGATGGGTCGGGATGTGTATGGGCGTGGGGATGTCTGGATTTGTGGGGTGTGATTGAGGTGTGTGGTTGTGCGTGGATAGGTCGGGATGTGGGTGGGTGGGTGTGGGGATGTGTGGGGTGAGATTGAGGTGTGTGGTTGTGCGTGGATGGGTCGGGATGTGGATGGGCGTGGGGATGTGTGGATTTGTGGGGTGGGATTGAGGTGTGTGGTTGTGCGTGGATAGGTCGGGATGTAGGTGGTTGTGGGGATGTGTGGGGTGAGATTCAGGTGTGTGGGGTGCGTGGATGGGTCGGGATGTGGGTGGGTGTGGGGATGTGTGGCTTTGTGGGGTGAGATTGGGGAGTGTGGTTGTGCGTGGATGGGTCGGGATGTGGGTGGGTGTGGGGATGCGTGGATTTTTGGGGTGAGATTGAGGTGTGTGGGGTGCGTGGATGGATCGGGATGTGGATGGGTGTGGGGATGCGTGGATTTGTGGGGTGAGATTGAGGTGTGTTGGGTGCGTGGATGGGTCGGGATGTGGGTGGGTGTAGGGATATGTGGATTTGTGGGGTGGGTTTGAGGTGTGTGGTTGTGCATGGATAGTTCGGGATGTGGGTGAGTGTGGGGATGTGTGGGGTGAGATTGAGGTGTGTGGTTGTGCGTGGATGGGTCGGGATGTGGATGGGCGTGGGGATGTGTGGATTTGTGGGGTGAGATTGAGGAGTGTGGGGTGCGTGGATGGGTCGGGATGTGGATGGGCGTGGGGATGTGTAGATTTGTGGGGTGGGATTGAGGTGTGTGGTTGTGCGTGGATAGGTCGGGATGTGGGTGGGTGTGGGGATGTGTGGGGTGAGATTCAGGTGTGTGGGGTGCGTGGTTGGATCGGGATGTGGATGGGTGTGGGGATGCGTGGATTTGTGGGGTGAGATTGAGTTGTGTGGGGTGCGTGGATGGGTCGGGATATAGGTGGGTGTAGGGATATGTGTATTTGTGGGGTGGTATTGAGCTGTGTGGGGCTACGTGGATGGGTCGGGATGTGGGTGGGTGTGGGGATGTGTGAAATTGTGGGGTGAGATTGAGGTGTGTGGTTGCGCATGGATCGGTCGGGATGTGGGTGGGAGTGGGGATGTGTGGATTTGTGTGGTGGGAATGGGGTGGAAGTGGGGGGTGCGGTGCGTGGGTGGGTGTATGTTTGTATTGTCGTCTAGAGAAATTGGAAAGTGTAACGTCAGAGACAGTTTGGGACATTGAGTCATCACGTCGGAGTTGTTTGTTGTGTGAAATGGGTTTCGCGAGTGTGACCACCGAAGACAGCAGTTTGTTAGACAGAGAGTAAAACTGAAAGACAGGAAAGTGTGAGTCAGGGTTACGTACGATAGGACAGAGCAGCTGCGAGTTTCAAGATCACGTACAACTCACGTACAGTGTGCTGTGTACAGAACTGTTTTTGTGCTTCAATCTAGAAGAAAAAACAAAGTGGCAGAAATAGTAACTCGAAATTGTCATTACTAACAGTACAAATATTTATGTTCACCTCTTTTACATTAAAGCTCCTAAATATAGAAATACAAGTTATAATTGCACTAAGTACTCACCAATTAACAGCCACCAGGAGAACTGAAAGTAAAACAAATATATATTAATAACGTTAAAGAAAAGAAGTGTAGTATATACAATATCTTACGTTGGCATCTTTGGTTAAGTTTGTAATAATACCATGTGTGGACAAATTGGGACGGTTATTTGTTCTTCTTTCTTGCCACACGTCGTTGATGAGACGTTTGAGACAGTTATTTACGTTTAATGCAGCTATGAGACTCTAAATACTTTTCATCGAATTTCTCGACGTACCTCAGGGCGTGGTATAGGTCTACGCCTTACAAGGATGATTAAATTTCCTTTTTATATTTTTAATATACTTATTTATTGTTCCTTTACGTCACAAACAATAATACAAATATTCTGGATTGGCGTCCTTTGTCTCAAGCCCTGCGGGGTTCACACAACCCGAACACGGACTACGTAATTTTGCGAGTTCGTAATCTTCTTCTATTTTTTTTTTTTTATGCAGCCTTACAAATTATATATTAGTTCTCTGCATTGTTACTCCTGTTAACTTTTAAAACACAATGTTCTTCCAATAAACACTATATGTTGATAACTTTTCAAATTATTCGCGGACTTCGCGATTTCCGCATGACGCCAATCCCGATACACATGAACCAGCTAAGACAATTGAAGAGCGCTATCATTGCCCACTAGGACAATGATTCACAATTTTATGGGGCTTTCTCTGCCACCACTATAAACACAAATTTTAACTATTTTAGGAGGCATCTTCTAAAACAATATCGCCTCAAAATGTTGAGGCAAGTACAAGACATAAGAGATAAACTGAATACTTTTACTAATATAGAGACAAGCTTCCCACAAGGTAAACGAGTCGTGTCTACTTGAGGCCTTTGGAGTCACTGAATACGACTAAGAAAAGTAAGTACCAGGGAAACTCGACTTCGCTGCGAAGACTGCGAAGACTGGGGGAGGGGGGGGGGGGTTGTGGCTGCAGAAGATGCTGTAGGTCAGGGTAAGACCCTCTACTGGCCACCAACGTCGCTGCGAGAGAGACAGTGGACATAACTTAACCTAAGATAACTAAATAAAACAGTCACCAAAGTAACAACCGGATTCAATATTTAATACCACGACCCAAAGTTCCAGCTTAAGTATAAAACAATAGTATAAATGAAAATACATGGTAATAATGATTGCTGTGCCATATATCCTCAAAAATTGAAAACAAATGAACTGGACACGTTGGTGTTATCTTCGCGGAGGTACAGTTGCCCTGCACTGATCTCTCTGTAGACTCATGACGAAACACGATGGTATGCGTAGGTTGAATGTTAACTGTCCGCTACACACCGATCTATCTATACTTGATATTTAACCAAGTTCTCCTTTTTGAGTTGCGTTGTTGAAGGACACACACACACGCGCGCGCGCGCACGCACACACACACACACACACACACTCACACACACTCACACACACACACTCACACACACACTCACACACACACACACTCACATACACACACTCACACACACACTCACACACACACACTCACACACACACACACGAACGCCCGACATAGGAACTACTTTTTCCACTTTTTTTCTCCAGGATACTTGAAAACGTGCATTTCCATGAAAACTATGTATTGAATTTTTGGATGGAACGCAACATCTTCTCTTGCTGGTCTATATGTGATAATAAAATAATATGTCTACAACTAAATTAGAAAGGTGGATGCAATTTGGTCCTCAGTGAATGAGTGAGTGAATGGTGTTTAAGGACCCGTTGACAACGAGGTCATTTAGAGCCGAAGTCAAAGATAAAATAACCAAACTTAGAAGCTGGAAAACTTCTAAGTTTCACAGATAAAACCGAAAACGTTAAAACAGTGAAAAGTTACGAGTAAAAGGCGAAAGTTAAATACTGAAAGGTAAAACGCTAAAATGCTAAAAGGTCAGAATTGGAAACAGCTGACAAAGTGCCACAGTTGAAAGCGCAAAACTGAAAGTTAAAACAATGATAAGACTACAAACTAAAAGCAAACACACTGCGCAGTTAAAAACCTAAAAAAATTCGACGAAGAACACCGCGCCCTAAAAGACTTAGAAGTTTCGAAAGGTAAACTCCAAATTAAACCTCCTTAATAAGGTCAACATTGACGACCAACCGCAGCGACTGGGTGGTCGCCCGAAATTGAGCGCAAAGTAACACCCAGGCGAAGACACAGGCGCTCAAGAGCATATCGCACGCAATATGACCTTGCACAACTTTGTGTGACACCAGTGTCACCCGTGTATATTCACGTTAGTATCTCGTGGAGTCCCTGCCACTTGCTTGTCCGTGAACACGTCCCACCCATGTCTGCTGACCTACACCATGTGTGACATCAGTGTGACCCGTGTATATTCACGTTAGTATCTCCGGGAGTCCCTGTCACTTGCTTGTCCGTAAACACGTCCCACCCATGTCTGCTGACCTACACCATGTGTGACACCAGTGTGACCCGTGTATATTCACGTTAGTATCTCCGGGAGTCCCTGTCACTTGCTTGTCCGTAAACACGTCCCACCCATGTCTGCTGACCTACACCATGTGTGACACCAGTGTGACCCGTGTATATTCACGTTAGTATCTCCGGGAGTCCCTGTCACTTGCTTGTCCGTGAACACGTCCCACCCATGTCTGCTGACCTACACCATGTGTGACATCAGTGTGACCCGTGTATATTCACGTTAGTATCTCCGGGAGTCCCTGTCACTTGCTTGTCCGTAAACACGTCCCACCCATGTCTGCTGACCTACACCATGTGTGACACCAGTGTGACCCGTGTATATTCACGTTAGTATCTCCGGGAGTCCCTGCCACTTGCTTGTCCGTAAACATGTCCCACCCATGTCTGCTGACCTACACCATGTGTGACACCAGTGTGACCCGTGTGTATTCACGTTAGTATCTCCGGGAGTCCCTGCCACTTGCTTGTCCGTAAACACGTCCCACCCATGTCTGCTGACCTACACCAGTGTGACCCGTGTGTATTCACGTTAGTATCTCCGGGAGTCCCTGCCACTTGCTTGTCCGTAAACACGTCCCACCCATGTCTGCTGACCTACACCAGTGTGACCCGTGTATATTCACGTTAGTATCTCCGGGAGTCCCTGCCACTTGCTTGTCCGTAAACACGTCCCACCCATGTCTGCTGACCTACACCAGTGTGACCCGTGTGTATTCACGTTAGTATCTCCGGGAGTCCCTGCCACTTGCTTGTCCGTAAACACGTCCCACCCATGTCTGCTGACCTACACCATGTGTGACACCAGTGTGACCCGTGTGTATTCACGTTAGTATCTCCGGGAGTCCCTGTCACTTGCTTGTCCGTAAACACGTCCCACCCATGTCTGCTGACCTACACCATGTGTGACACCAGTGTGACCCGTGTATATTCACGTTAGTATCTCCGGGAGTCCCTGTCACTTGCTTGTCCGTGAACACGTCCCACCCATGTCTGCTGACCTACACCATGTGTGACATCAGTGTGACCCGTGTATATTCACGTTAGTATCTCCGGGAGTCCCTGTCACTTGCTTGTCCGTAAACACGTCCCACCCATGTCTGCTGACCTACACCATGTGTGACACCAGTGTGACCCGTGTATATTCACGTTAGTATCTCCGGGAGTCCCTGCCACTTGCTTGTCCGTAAACATGTCCCACCCATGTCTGCTGACCTACACCATGTGTGACACCAGTGTGACCCGTGTGTATTCACGTTAGTATCTCCGGGAGTCCCTGCCACTTGCTTGTCCGTAAACACGTCCCACCCATGTCTGCTGACCTACACCAGTGTGACCCGTGTGTATTCACGTTAGTATCTCCGGGAGTCCCTGCCACTTGCTTGTCCGTAAACACGTCCCACCCATGTCTGCTGACCTACACCAGTGTGACCCGTGTATATTCACGTTAGTATCTCCGGGAGTCCCTGCCACTTGCTTGTCCGTAAACACGTCCCACCCATGTCTGCTGACCTACACCAGTGTGACCCGTGTGTATTCACGTTAGTATCTCCGGGAGTCCCTGCCACTTGCTTGTCCGTAAACACGTCCCACCCATGTCTGCTGACCTACACCATGTGTGACATCAGTGTGACCCGTGTATATTCACGTTAGTATCTCCGGGAGTCCCTGCCACTTGCTTGTCCGTAAACACGTCCCACCCATGTCTGCTGACCTACACCATGTGTGACATCAGTGTGACCCGTGTATATTCACGTTAGTATCTCCGGGAGTCCCTGTCACTTGCTTGTCCGTAAACATGTCCCACCCATGTCTGCTGACCTACACCATGTGTGACATCAGTGTGACCCGTGTGTATTCACGTTAGTATCTCCGGGAGTCCCTGCCACTTGCTTGTCCGTAAACATGTCCCACCCATGTCTGCTGACCTACACCATGTGTGACATCAGTGTGACCCGTGTATATTCACGTTAGTATCTCCGGGAGTCCCTGCCACTTGCTTGTCCATAAACACGTCCCACCCATGTCTGCTGACCTACACCAGTGTGACCCGTGTGTATTCATGTTAGTATCTCCGGGAGTCCCTGCCACTTGTTAGTCCGCCAATATGTCCCACCCATGTCTGCTGACCAACACCAGTGTGACCCGTGTGTATTCACGTTAGTATCTCCGGGAGTCCCTGCCACTTGCTTGTCCGCCAATATGTCACACCCATGTCTGCTGACCTACACCAGTGTGACCCGTGTGTATTCACGTTAGTATCTCCGGGAGTCCCTGCCACTTGCTAGTCCGCCAATATGTCACACCCATGTCTGCTGACCTACACCATGTGTGACATCAGTGTGACCCGTGTATATTCACGTTAGTATCTCCGGGAGTCCCTGCCACTTGCTTGTCCGTAAACACGTCCCACCCATGTCTGCTGACCTACACCATGTGTGACACCAGTGTGACCCGTGTATATTCACGTTAGTATCTCCGGGAGTCCCTGTCACTTGCTTGTCCGTAAACACGTCCCACCCATGTCTGCTGACCTACACCATGTGTGACACCAGTGTGACCCGTGTGTATTCACGTTAGTATCTCCGGGAGTCCCTGCCACTTGCTTGTCCGTGAACACGTCCCACCCATGTCTGCTGACCTACACCATGTGTAACACCAGTGTGACCCGTGTATATTCACGTTAGTATCTCCGGGAGTCCCTGCCACTTGCTTGTCCGTGAACACGTCCCACCCATGTCTGCTGACCTACACCATGTGTAACACCAGTGTGACCCGTGTATATTCACGTTAGTATCTCCGGGAGTCCCTGCCACTTGCTTGTCCGTGAACACGTCCCACCCATGTCTGCTGACCTACACCAGTGTTACCCGTGTATATTCACGTTAGTATCTCCGGGAGTCCCTGCCACTTGCTTGTCCGTGAACACGTCCCACCCATGTCTGCTGACCTACACCATGTGTAACACCAGTGTGACCCGTGTATATTCACGTTAGTATCTCCGGGAGTCCCTGCCACTTGCTTGTCCGTAAACACGTCTCACCCATGTCTGCTGACCTACACCAGTGTGACCCGTGTGTATTCATGTTAGTATCTCCGGGAGTCCCTGCCACTTGCTTGTCCGTGAACACGTCCCACCCATGTCTGCTGACCTACACCATGTGTGGCACCAGTGTGACCCGTGTATATTCACGTTAGTATCTCCGGGAGTCCCTGCCACTTGCTTGTCCGCGAACACGTCACACCCATATGTGCTGAATGGAAGTGCCGCCGCACACTTAGCGTACTGTAGTTCCGGTAACGGCCCACAAGTTGGGCCAAACGTTGACGACACACCGTTTGAGGTTTAGCTACTTTGCACAGCGCGAAAGTTCTAGATTTCTGTAACAAAATGTGAAGCGATCTCACCTGAAATAGTGGATGTCCTGTATGTCAGGCCCAGTGAGGTAGCGTGGGGTCCCTAACGTATACTGAATATTGATCTTCGTGCAACCGCCAGCCTTCCCGGTTTAACATACCCCCCTAATGCATCACGCAGCAGCGCCACTCTCGCTCATTCGTGGACACTTCCAACCCTGGCAAGACTTCACTTAATGATGGTGAAATTGGGGGACGCATCCAACCCAGCATAACGTAGGAAAACAGCGATAATTGATGAGATTGAACCCTGGACCTGCCGAATGCAGTCGCACACGCTGCCGCGGCGCCAGCTGTCTAATGACAAAGATAAGTGCTTCCTTTGTGCATGTTGTTTAATTAACAGAAACCTTTGTGCAGAGAACAAAAGGCACGAGTTACGTTTGCAAGGAAAGCAAATAGACGCCCTTATCTCCTGCCCGTACTGTCTTGTCTAACATGATGGAGGTATTCCGCTGTCTAACGTGTTCACTTCAAAAAACATTAGCTATCTACAAATCCACATCTCCAATATCGTGCTGCACACATTAAACGCACTACATCGATTGAAATATGGCAAATAAATTGTGGAAGCGTTTGATTGTTTGCTTTCTGTACTACCTTTAGTGCAGATTTAATACGGACATTTCAGTGGAAACACAAACCTTGCAACCCTCTGAATATAAGAAAATGTGTGTATTTGTATGCATGTGTGTGTGTGCCTATAGGTTCGTGTTTGGGTGTGCTTGTGTTACTCTGTCTGTGTGTTTGTGTGTGAGTCTCTGTGTTCGTGCGACTGTCTGTACGTATATATGTGTGTTTGTCTATGTATAGTGTCTGTGTGTTTGTGTCTGTGTCAGAGTGTCTGTGCTTGTGTATGTGTCTGTGTGTTTGTGTCTGTGTCAGAGTGTCTGTGCTTGTGTATGTGTCTGTGTGTTTGTATTTTTGTCTGTATTATTATTTTTTTTGTCCATCTGTGTACGTGTGTGTCTGTATATGTGTATTTGCGTGTGTATGTAGTTGTATACTTGTTTGTGTGTATCATTCTGTGTATAGGTATATGTGTGTTTGTATCTATCTCTGTCGTTTGTGTGTGTCTGTGTATCTCTATGTGTTTGTCCATGTGTCTGTGTGTGTCTGTGTGTATATCTGTATTTATGTCGTGTGTTTGTGTCCGTCTCTCTGTGATGTGCGTGTGTATGTGTTTGTGTGTCTCTGTAATGTGCGTGTGTATGTGTTTGTGTGTGTCTGTAATGTCCGTGTGTATGTGTTTGTGTGTGTCTGTAATGTGCGTGTGTATGTGTTTGTGTGTCTCTGTAATGTGCGTGTGTATGTGTTTGTGTGTCTCTGTAATGTGCGTGTGTATGTGTTTGTGTGTCACTGTAATGTGCGTGTGTATGTGTTTGTGTGTCTCTGTAATGTGCGTGTGTATGTGTTTGTGTGTCTCTGTAATGTGCGTGTGTATGTGTTTGTGTGTCTCTGTAATGTGCGTGTGTATGTGTTTGTGTGTCTCTGTAATGTGCGTGTGTATGTGTTTGTGTGTCACTGTAATGTGCGTGTGTATGTGTTTGTGTGTTACTGTAATGTGCGTGTGTATGTGTTTGTGTGTTACTGTAATGTGCGTGTGTATGTGTTTGTGTGTCTCTGTAATGTGCGTGTGTATGTGTTTGTGTGTCTCTGTAATGTGCGTGTGTATGTGTTTGTGTGTCACTGTAATGTGCGTGTGTATGTGTTTGTGTGTCTCTGTAATGTGCGTGTGTATGTGTTTGTGTGTCACTGTAATGTGCGTGTGTATGTGTTTGTGTGTCTCTGTAATGTGCGTGTGTATGTGTTTGTGTGTCACTGTAATGTGCGTGTATATGTGTTTGTGTGTTACTGTAATGTGCGTGTGTATGTGTTTGTGTGTTACTGTAATGTGCGTGTGTATGTGTTTGTGTGTTACTGTAATGTGCGTGTGTATGTGTTTGTGTGTCTCTGTAATGTGCGTGTGTATGTGTTTGTGTGTCACTGTAATGTGCGTGTGTATGTGTTTGTGTGTCTCTGTAATGTGCGTGTGTATGTGTTTGTGTGTCTCTGTAATGTGCGTGTGTATGTGTTTGTGTGTCTCTGTAATGTGCGTGTGTATGTGTTTGTGTGTTACTGTAATGTGCGTGTGTATGTGTTTGTGTGTTACTGTAATGTGCGTGTGTATGTGTTTGTGTGTTACTGTAATGTGCGTGTGTATGTGTTTGTGTGTCTCTGTAATGTGCGTGTGTATGTGTTTGTGTGTCTCTGTAATGTGCGTGTGTATGTGTTTGTGTGTCTCTGTAATGTGCGTGTGTATGTGTTTGTGTGTCTCTGTAATGTGCGTGTGTATGTGTGTGTGTGTTACTGTAATGTGCGTGTGTATGTGTTTGTGTGTTACTGTAATGTGCGTGTGTATGTGTTTGTGTGTCTCTGTAATGTGCGTGTGTATGTGTTTGTGTGTTACTGTAATGTGCGTGTGTATGTGTTTGTGTGTCTCTGTAATGTGCGTGTGTATGTGTTTGTGTGTTACTGTAATGTGCGTGTGTATGTGTTTGTGTGTTACTGTAATGTGCGTGTGTATGTGTTTGTGCGTGTGTATGTGTTTGTGTGTCTCTGTAATGTGCGTGTGTATGTGTTTGTGTGTCTCTGTAATGTGCGTGTGTATGTGTTTGTGTGTCTCTGTAATGTGCGTGTGTATGTGTTTGTGTGTGTATGTGTTTGTGTGTCTCTGTAATGTGCGTGTGTATGTGTTTGTGTGTCACTGTAATGTGCGTGTGTATGTGTTTGTGTGTCTCTGTAATGTGCGTGTGTATGTGTTTGTGTGTCTCTGTAATGTGCGTGTGTATGTGTTTGTGTGTCACTGTAATGTGCGTGTGTATGTGTTTGTGTCTCTGTAATGTGCGTGTGTATGTGTTTGTGTGTGTCTGTGTGTTTGTGACCGTATGTATGTGCGTATGCATGTTTGTGCCTGTCTGTGTGTGTCCGTGTGTATGTGTTTGTGTGTCTCTGTAATGTGCGTGTGTATGTGTTTGTGTGTGTATGTGTTTGTGTGTCTCTGTAATGTGCGTGTGTATGTGTTTGTGTGTCTCTGTAATGTGCGTGTGTATGTGTTTGTGTGTCTCTGTAATGTGCGTGTGTATGTGTTTGTGTGTCTCTGTAATGTGCGTGTGTATGTGTTTGTGTGTGTATGTGTTTGTGTGTCTCTGTAATGTGCGTGTGTATGTGTTTGTGTGTCACTGTAATGTGCGTGTGTATGTGTTTGTGTGTCTCTGTAATGTGCGTGTGTATGTGTTTGTGTGTGTCTGTGTGTTTGTGACCGTATGTATGTGCGTATGCATGTTTGTGCCTGTCTGTGTGTGTCCGTGTGTATGTGTTTGTGTGTCTCTGTAATGTGCGTGTGTATGTGTTTGTGCGTCTCTGTAATGTGCGTGTGTATGTGTTTGTGTCACTGTAATGTGCGTGTGTATGTGTTTGTGTGTCTCTGTAATGTGCGTGTGTATGTGTTTGTGTGTGTCTGTGTGTTTGTGACCGTATGTATGTGCGTATGCATGTTTGTGCCTGTCTGTGTGTGTCCGTGTGTGTATATTTGTGTGCATGTGTATGTATGTTTGTCAGTGGTTTATGGGATACGGTTGGCGACTCTCACGAAACAAGAGAATGGCCAGATGATAATTTAACGGCTCTGTACTTGAAATAGTCACAACTAATGTAATTATAGTTTGGGTTATTGCGAGCGACTGCAAGAGACGAAGGATTTTGTATCATTAATAACAGAGCATCGAGTTATATTTGGTTGGCTATTTTAGCGAATAAGAAAGAACAGAGGACAATAAAGCAAACTGCTTATGAATATTTTAAATAACATTAGTTGTATTTTTGTGAAGCAAGGCCTTGTGAAGTTTAATGTAAAGATAATATATCTACTGTTCAATCTCTTTGTTACTACACAAAGTGAAGTCCCACTTCCAACAGTTGTATGACAATAAAGAATGTTATGTTTCTCCTGGTGTTTTCTGCTGTCATTTCCCATTATTTCAGCAACAGTTGTATGACAATAAAGAAGGTTGTGTTTCTCCTGGTGTTTTCTGTTGCCATTTCCCATTATTTCAGCAACAGTTGTATGACAATAAAGAAGGTTGTGTTTCTCCTGGTGTTTTCTGTTGCCATTTCCCATTATTTCACCAACAGTTGTATGACAATAAAGAAGGTTGTGTTTCTCTTGGTGTTTTCTGCTGTCATTTCCCATTATTTCACCAACAGTTGTATGACAATAAAGAATGTTATGTTTCTCCTGGTGTTTTCTGCTGTCATTTCCCATTATTTCAGCAACAGTTGTATGACAATAAAGAAGGTTGTGTTTCTCCTGGTGTTTTCTGTTGCCATTTCCCATTATTTCAGCAACAGTTGTATGACAATAAAGAAGGTTGTGTTTCTCCTGGTGTTTTCTGTTGCCATTTCCCATTATTTCACCAACAGTTGTATGACAATAAAGAAGGTTGTGTTTCTCTTGGTGTTTTCTGCTGTCATTTCCCATTATTTCACCAACAGTTGTATGACAATAAAGAAGGTTCTGTTTCTCCTGGTGTTTTCTGTTGTCATTTCCCATTATTTCACCAACAGTTGCATGACAATAAAGAAGGTTGTGTTTCTCTTGGTGTTTTCTGTTGTCATTTTGGTGTTTTCTGTTGTCATTTCCCATTATTTCACCAACAGTTGTATGACAATAAAGAAGGTTCTGTTTCTCTTGGTGTTTTCTGCTGTCATTTCCCATTATTTCTCCAACAGTTGTATGACAATAAAGAAGGTTGTGTTTCTCCTGGTGTTTTCTGTTGTCATTTCCCATTATTTCACCAACAGTTGCATGACAATAAAGAAGGTTGTGTTTCTCCTGGTGTTTTCTGTTGTCATTTCCCATTATTTCACCAACAGTTGTATGACAATAAAGAAGGTTGTGTTTCTCTTGGTGTTTTCTGCTGTCATTTCCCATTATTTCACCAACAGTTGTATGACAATAAAGAAGGTTGTGTTTCTCCTGGTGTTTTCTGTTGTCATTTCCCATTATTTCACCAACAGTTGTATGACAATAAAGAAGGTTGTGTTTCTCCTGGTGTTTTCTGCTGTCATTTCCCATTATTTCACCAACAGTTGTATGACAATAAAGAAGGTTGTGTTTCTCCTGGTGTTTTCTGTTGTCATTTCCCATTATTTCACCAACAGTTGTATGACAATAAAGAAGGTTGTGTTTCTCCTGGTGTTTTCTGCTGTCATTTCCCATTATTTCACCAACAGTTGTATGACAATAAAGAAGGTTGTGTTTCTCCTGGTGTTTTCTGTTGTCATTTCCCATTATTTCACCAACAGTTGTATGACACTAAAGAAGGTTGTGTTTCTCTTGGTGTTTTCTGTTGTCATTTCCCATTATTTCACCAACAGTTGTATGACAGTAAAGAAGGTTGTGTTTCTCTTGGTGTTTTCTGCTGTCATTTCCCATTATTTCACCAACAGTTGTATGACAATAAAGAAGGTTGTGTTTCTCCTGGTGTTTTCTGCTGTCATTTCCCATTATTTCACCAACAGTTGTATGACAATAAAGAAGGTTGTGTTTCTCTTGGTGTTTTCTGCTGTCATTTCCCATTATTTTACCAACAGTTGTATGACAATAAAGAAGGTTATGTTTCTCCTGGTGTTATCTGTTGTCATTTCCCATTATTTCACCAACAGTTGTATGACAATAAAGAAGGTTGTGTTTCTCCTGGTGTTTTCTGTTGTCATTTCCCATTATTTCACCAACAGTTGTATGACAATAAAGAAGGTTGTGTTTCTCCTGGTGTTTTCTGTTGTCATTTCCCATTATTTCACCAACAGTTGTATGACTATAAAGAAGGTTGTGTTTCTCCTGGTGTTTTCTGTTGTCATTTCCCATTATTTCAGCAACAGTTGTATGACAATAAAGAAGGTTGTGTTTCTCCTGGTGTTTTCTGTTGTCATTTCCCATTATTTCACCAACAGTTGTATGACAATAAAGAAGGTTGTGTTTCTCCTGGTGTTTTCTGTTGTCATTTCCCATTATTTCACTAACAGTTGTATGACAATAAAGAATGTTATGTTTCTCTTGGTGTTTTCTGTTGTCATTTCCCATTATTTCACCAACAGTTGTATGACAATAAAGAAGGTTGTGTTTCTCCTGGTGTTTTCTGTTGTCATTTCCCATTATTTCACCAACAGTTGTATGACAATAAAGAAGGTTGTGTTTCTCTTGGTGTTTTCTGTTGTCATTTCCCATTATTTCACCAACAGTTGTATGACAATAAAGAAGGTTGTGTTTCTCCTGGTGTTTTCTGTTGTCATTTCCCATTATTTCACCAACAGTTGTATGACAATAAAGAATGTTATGTTTCTCTTGGTGTTTTCTGTTGTCATTTCCCATTATTTCACCAACAGTTGTATGACAATAAAGAAGGTTGTGTTTCTCCTGGTGTTTTCTGTTGTCATTTCCCATTATTTCACCAACAGTTGTATGACAATAAAGAAGGTTGTGTTTCTCTTGGTGTTTTCTGTTGTCATTTCCCATTATTTCACCAACAGTTGTATGACAATAAAGAAGGTTCTGTTTCTCTTGGTGTTTTCTGTTGTCATTTCCCATTATTTCACCAACAGTTGTATGACAATAAAGAAGGTTCTGTTTCTCTTGGTGTTTTCTGTTGTCATTTCCCATTATGTCACCAACAGTTGTATGACAATAAAGAAGGTTCTGTTTCTCTTGGTGTTTTCTGTTGTCATTTCCCATTATTTCACCAACAGTTGTATGACAATAAAGAAGGTTCTGTTTCTCTTGGTGTTTTCTGCTGCCATTTCCCATTATTTCACCAACAGTTGTATGACAATAAAGAATGTTATGTTTCTCTTGGTGTTTTCTGTTGTCATTTCCCATTATTTCACCAACAGTTGTATGACAATAAAGAAGGTTCTGTTTCTCTTGGTGTTTTCTGTTGTCATTTCCCATTATTTCACCAACAGTTGTATGACAATAAAGAAGGTTCTGTTTCTCTTGGTGTTTTCTGCTGCCATTTCCCATTATTTCACCAACAGTTGTATGACAATAAAGAATGTTATGTTTCTCTTGGTGTTTTCTGTTGTCATTTCCCATTATTTCACCAACAGTTGTATGACAATAAAGAAGGTTGTGTTTCTCCTGGTGTTTTCTGTTGCCATTTCCCATTATTTCACCAACAGTTGTATGACAATAAAGAATGTTATGTTTCTCTTGGTGTTTTCTGTTGTCATTTCCCATTATTTCACCAACAGTTGTATGACAATAAAGAAGGTTGTGTTTCTCCTGGTGTTTTCTCTTGTCATTTCCCATTATTTCACCAACAGTTGTATGACAATAAAGAATGTTATGTTTCTCTTGGTGTTTTCTGTTGTCATTTCCCATTATTTCACCAACAGTTGTATGACAATAAAGAAGGTTGTGTTTCTCGTGGTGTTTTCTGTTGTCATTTCCCATTATTTCACCAACAGTTGTATGACAATAAAGAAGGTTGTGTTTCTCCTGGTGTTTTCTGTTGTCATTTCCCATTATTTCACCAACAGTTGTATGACAATAAAGAAGGTTGTGTTTCTCCTGGTGTTTTCTGTTGTCATTTCCCATTATTTCACCAACATTGGTATGACAATAAAGAAGGTTGTGTTTCTCCTGGTGTTTTCTGCTGTCATTTCCCATTATTTCACCAACAGTTGTATGACAATAAAGAATGTTATGTTTCTCTTGGTGTTTTCTGCTGTCATTTCCCATTATTTCACCAACAGTTGTATGACAATAAAGAATGTTATGTTTCTCCTGGTGTTTTCTGCTGTCATTTCCCATTATTTCACCAACAGTTGTATGACAATAAAGAAGGTTGTGTTTCTCCTGGTGTTTTCTGTTGTCATTTCCCATTATTTCACCAACAGTTGTATGACAATAAAGAATGTTATGTTTCTCCTGGTGTTTTCTGCTGTCATTTCCCATTATTTCACCAACAGTTGTATGACAATAAAGAAGGTTGTGTTTCTCCTGGTATTTTCTGTTGTCATTTCCCATTATTTCACCAACAGTTGTATGACAATAAAGAAGGTTATGTTTCTCTTGGTGTTTTCTCTTGTCATTTCCCATTATGTCACCAACAGTTGTATGACAATAAAGAAGGTTGTGTTTCTCCTGGTGTTTTCTGCTGTCATTTCCCATTATTTCACCAACAGTTGTATGACAATAAGGAATGTTGTGTTTCTCCTGGTGTTTTCTGCTGTCATTTCCCATTATTTCACCTTTGGAAATTGTAAATGAATATCTGTAAGTTTTATTTGTGCTTCTGATCAAAGTTGTTGTTGTTGTTTTCTAGTGCCTTGCATCTGGCAATGAAGCCATTAGCATTCGTGCTTTCCAATACTGCTTCTGATCAAAGTTGCGTTTGATAATGTAACGCTTTATATTTGAAAATTAAAATCCGCATATCAAACAGTAGGTAAGCTTTCCTGTTTTGTAACTTACAACAAATTCTCTCTACCAGCCATACTCGCCACTGAATGGGGCGCGTCGGAGCAATGAAAGGGAGGGATGGCAGGTGGAGTGAGGTAACAACGTGTTTCAGTGGAGTGGTCCATGCTTGATCTAGTCTCTCGGAATCAGTTATATTTTTGAAATATGAAAGAGTTTCTACAGAAATATGGAAGATGTCCGTTCTTGCTTCGCTGATGTTCGTGTTGGGAAATAGCAAATCCAAGTTTCAATACTGAAGGTTTTCATATTAGGCAGTTACTGCCGTATGGAATGCGTGCTATCTCTACAGACAACGCTATGCGTTCCATGGAGGCTTGTGTCAAGTGTTGGACACGTTCAGCAGCAGATTGTTCCTCCTGAACAATGCGTGTAATCACGTGACGTGTAGATTGCGACCTGTATGCTGTAGGTACTGGGTGTTACTCAAGCAGGTGACGCACGTTACGTATTTTTGGCTTCCTGATCACAGGGATGTGGTTATAAATAGATGGCACGCACTGTATGGCACGCCGTTAATTGAATTCTCGTGCGGATGCATCGACCGACCGACATAGGCCAACCCACTCTACCCTTAGTCTGTTGGCCCCTTTGGTAAAATCAATGTGCAGTGACGTCATTGCCCTGGTTGGCTGCTTTCCTTAATGCTCGCGAGAACCCTTCATTCAACTAGAGATGAGTTTAAAGTCTTACTAAATTTAGCTCATCAAATTCCTTCCTGCATGAGTTCTCTCAAACATTCATATGACATTTTCTATTCAGTATTGCTGCTTACTTTACAAAGGAAGTATTGTATTCAGTCCACAAATGTAATGCCGACATTTCACGGGAAATACACGTTAACGTAACACAAAACAGAACTTTTAGGGGAAAACATCCAAGGTAGATGCGTGTGTTTGTATGTATGTTTGTGTGCGTCTAAGTGTTTGTGAGTGTGTGTATCTGTCTGTGTGTTTGTGTGCGTCTATATCTGCCTGTGTGTGTGTGTGCGTCTATATCTGTCTCTGTGTATATATTTGTGTGTTTTTGCATATCTTTGTGCATCTGTACATGTGTGTTTTCGTATCTTGTGTCTGTGTGTGTTTGTGTGTGTGTCTGTGTGTGTTTGTGTGTATGCGTCTGTATGTGTTTGTGTGTGTGTCCGTGTGTGTGTATGTGTTTGTGTTTTTTTGCATATCTTTGTGCATCTGTACATGTGTGCTTTCGTATCTTGTGTCTGTGTGTGCGTTCGTGCGTATTGTTTCAGAACAGCAGTCTTAAATGTAAAGACGGTAAAATATCTAATTTGATATTAAAGTTTAGCATATTGCAAGCTATTTGTAAGGAAATCCACCCCAAATTGTCCCCTACATGGAAACGTTTCTCGAAAATCTTGATTTTCTCAAAAATGTTTCTAATGATCAAATTGCTTCACTTCAAGACCAACTCTGACGCGACGTATTCATGTCCCAACTGTCTCTATCAACACATACAGTTTTCTTACGACTGTGCGCCTGCACACACACACACACACGCGCGCGTGCGCGCGCGCGGGTCAACTTCTTGGGCCTAACGCCCAGCCCACAGGCCGGATATCGGCCTAGCTTGTGGCGCTCGGGCCGCCTCTTGGGTCTAACGTCCAGCCCACAGGCCGGATATGGGCCTAGTTTGTGGCGCTCGGGCCGACTTCTTGGGTCTTACGCCCAGCCCACAGGCCGGATATGGGCCTAGTTTGTGGCGCTCGGGCCGACCTCTTGGGTCTAACGTCCAGCCCACAGGCCGGATATGGGCCTAGTTTGTGGCGCTCGGGCCGACCTCTTGGGTCTTACGCCCAGCCCACAGGCCGGATATGGGCCTAGTTTGTGGCGCTCGGGCCGACCTCTTGGGTCTAACGTCCAGCCCACAGGCCGGATATGGGCCTAGTTTGTGGCGCTCGGGCCGACCTCTTGGGTCTTACGCCCAGCCCACAGGCCGGATATGGGCCTAGTTTGTGGCGCTCGGGCCGACCTCTTGGGTCTAACGTCCAGCCCACAGGCCGGATATGGGCCTAGTTTGTGGCGCTCGGGCCGACCTCTTGGGTCTTACGCCCAGCCCACAGGCCGGATATGGGCCTAGTTTGTGGCGCTCGGGCCGACCTCTTGGGTCTAACGTCCAGCCCACAGGCCGGATATGGGCCTAGTTTGTGGCGCTCGGGCCGACCTCTTGGGCCTAACCCCAGCCCACAGGCCAGATATGGGCCTAGTTTCTGACGCTGGGACCCAGCTCTTGGGCCTAACGCCCAGCTTACAGGCCGGATATGGGCCTAGTTTGTGGCGCTGGGGCCAACCACTTGGGTCTAACGTCCAGTCCACAGGCCGGATATGGGCCTAGTTTGCGGCCCTCGGGCCAACCTCTTGGGTCTAACGTCCAGCCCACAGGCCGGATATGGGCCTAGTTTAAGGCGCTCGGGCCGAGCTCTTGGTTCTAACGCCCAGCCCACAGGCCGCATATGGGCCTAGTTTGAGGCGCTCGGGCCAACCTCTTGGGTCTAACGCCCAGCCCACAGGCCGGATATGGGCCTAGTTTGTGGCGCTCGGGCCGACCTCTTGGGTCTAACGCCCAGCCCACAGGCCGAATATGGGCCTAGTTTGTAGCACTCGGGCCGACCTCTTGGGTCTAACATCCAGTCCACAGGCCGGATATGGGCCTAGTTTGTGGCGCTCGGGTCGACTTCTTGGGTCTAACGCCCAGCCCACAGGCCGAATATGGGCCTAGTTTGTGGCACTCGGGCCGACCTCTTGGGTCTAACGTCCAGTCCACAGGCCGGATATGGGCCTAGTTTGTGGCCCTTGGGCCAACCTCTTGGGTCTAACGTCCAGCCCACAGGCCGGATATCGGCCTAGTTTGTGGCGCTCGGGCCTAGCTCTTGGGTCTATCGCCCAGCCCACAGGCCACATATGGGCCTAATTTGTGGCGCTCGGGCCAACCTCTTGGGTCTAACGCCCAGCCCACAGGCCGGATAAGGGCCTAGTTTGTGGCGTTCGGGCCGACCTCTTGGGTCTAACGCCCAGCCCACAGGCCAAATATGGGCCTAGTTTGTGGCACTCGGGCTGACCTCTTGGGTCTAACGTCCAGCCCACAGGCCGGATATGGGCTTAGTTTTTGGCGCTCGGGTCAACCTCTTGGGATTAACGCCCAGCCCACAGGCCGGATATGGGCCTAGTTTGTGGCACTGGGGCCAACCTCTTGGGTCTAACGCCCAGCCCATAGGCCGGATATGCGCCTAGTTTGTGGCGCTCGGGCCAACCTCTTGGTTCTAACGCCCAGCCCACAGGCCGGATATGGGCCTAGCTTGTGGGGCTAGGGCCGAGCTCTTGGGTCTCACTCCTTACTCACAGGCCTGATATGGGCCTAGTTTGTGACGCTCGAGCCGACTTCTTGGGTCTAACGTCTAGCCCACATGCCGGATATGGGCCTAGTTTGTGACGCTCGGGCGGACCTCTTGGGTCTAACGTCCTCCTCACAGGCCGGATATGGGCCTAGTCTGTGACGCTCGGGCCGACCTCTTGGGTCTAACGCCGACCCCACAGGCCGAATATGGGCCTAGTTTGTGGCGCTCGGGCCGACCTCTTGGGTCTAACGTCCAGCCCACAGGCCAGATATGGGCCTAGTCTGTGACGCTCGGGCCGGCCTCTTGGGTCTAACGCCAAGCCCACAGGCCGGATATGGGCCTAGTCTGTGACGCTCGGGCCGACCTCTTAGGTCTAACGCCCAGCCTACAGGCCGGATATGGGCCTAGTTTCTGACGCTTCGGCCGACCTCTTGGGTCTAACGCCCAGCCCACAGGCCGGATATGGGCCTAGTCTGTGACGCTCGGGCCGACCTCTTGGGTCTAACGCCCAGCCCACAGGCCGAATATGGGCATAGTTTGTGGCGCTCGGGCCGACCTCTTGGGTCTAACGCCCAGCCCACAGGCCGAATATGGGCCTAGTTTGTGGCGCTCGGGCCGACCTCTTGGTTCTAACGTCCAGCCCACAGGCCGGATATGGGCCTAGTCTGTGACGCTCGGGCCGACCTCTTGGGTCTAACGTCGAGCCCACAGACCGGATATGGGCCTAGTTTGTGGCGCTCGGGCCGAGCTCGGTCTTACAAATTAAAGTACCTTTGGACATCGATGTCTAAATTCCGAGAATAGCACAATTATCGCAGAATTTCTGCACTAGGGATTCCACATGACCATTCTGTTGACACGTTTCAAACAATAGTAATAATCGATATACAAAATTAAGTCCGCTACTATTCGCTAATGGTCAAACTCTGGTAGCAGCGTCTCAACATGATCTACAGAAATAGCTAATGCCTTAAATAACGCACTTACCAATTTTGAAATGATCATCTCTGATATCCTTCAAAGGTGAACATCCTATCCCTAATAAGATAGTAATAAATAATGAAATTGTAGAACAAGTGAATTCCTTCAAATATTTGGGTCGCACTTTGTCATATGAAGATAAAAAGGATATAGAAACAAATCAAAGTTTATAAGAGCGATAGGATTTATAAACTATACGTTTAGATCTTTAATAATGAAAAAATATAAGTGTCTATAATATTGTGGCTAAACCAAAGTGGTAACATGTGTGTCCCACACTCAGGAGATCACAGTTCCAATCTTCCACATCTTGTACCAGCAGGATGTCTCAGGTGATAACATGTGTGTCACACACTCAGGAGATCACAGTTCCAATCTTCCACATCTTGTACCAGCGGGATGTCTCAGGTGGTAACATGTGTGTCCCACACTCAGGAGATCACAGTTCCAATCTTCCACATCTTGTACCAGCGGGATGTCTCAGGTGGTAACATGTGTGTCTCACACTCAGGAGATCACAGTACCAATCTTCCACATCTTGTACCAGCAGGATGTCTCAGGTGGTAACATGTGTGTCCCACACTCAGGAGATCACAGTTCCAATCTTCCACATCTTGTACCAGCGGGATGTCTCAGGTGGTAACATGTGTGTCCCACACTCAGGAGATCACAGTTCCAATCTTCCACATCTTGTACCAGCAGGATGTATCAGGTGGTAACATGTGTGTCCCACACTCAGGAGATCACAGTTCCAATCTTCCACATCTTGTACCAGCGGGATGTCTCAGGTGGTAACGTGTGTGTCCCACACTCAGGAGATCACAGTTCCAATCTTCCACATCTTGTACCAGCAGGATGTCTCAGGTGATAACATGTGTGTCACACACTCAGGAGATCACAGTTCCAATCTTCCACATCTTGTACCAGCAGGATGTCTCAGGTGGTAACATGTGTGTCCCACACTCAGGAGATCACAGTTCCAATCTTCCACATCTTGTACCAGCGGGATGTCTCAGGTGGTAACATGTGTGTCCCACACTCAGGAGATCACAGTTTCAATCTTCCACATCTTGTACCAGCGGGATGTCTCAGGTGATAACATGTGTGTCCCACACTCAGGAGATCACAGTTCCAATCTTCCACATCTTGTACCAGCAGGATGTCTCAGGTGGTAACATGTGTGTCCCACACTCATGAGATCACAGTTCCAATCTTCCACATCTTGTACCAGCGGGATGTCTCAGGTGGTAACATGTGTGTCCCACACTCAGGAGGTCACAGTTCCAATCTTCCACATCTTGTACCAGCGGGATGTCTCAGGTGGTAACATGTGTGTCCCACACTCAGGAGATCACAGTTCCAATCTTCCACATCTTGTACCAGCAGGATGTCTCAGGTGATAACATGTGTGTCACACACTCAGGAGATCACAGTTCCAATCTTCCACATCTTGTACCAGCAGGATGTCTCAGGTGGTAACATGTGTGTCCCACACTCAGGAGATCACAGTTCCAATCTTCCACATCTTGTACCAGCGGGATGTCTCAGGTGGTAACATGTGTGTCCCACACTCAGGAGATCACAGTTCCAATCTTCCACATCTTGTACCAGCGGGATGTCTCAGGTGGTAACATGTGTGTCCCACACTCAGGAGATCACAGTTCCAATCTTCCACATCTTGTACCAGCGGGATGTCTCAGGTGGTAACATGTGTGTCCCACACTCAGGAGATCACAGTTCCAATCTTCCACATCTTGTACCAGCAGGATGTCTCAGGTGGTAACGTGTGTGTCCCACACTCATGAGATCACAGTTCCAATCTTCCACATCTTGTACCAGCGGGATGTCTCAGGTGATAACATGTGTGTCACACACTCAGGAGATCACAGTTCCAATCTTCCACATCTTGTACCAGCAGGATATCTCAGGTGGTAACGTGTGTGTCACACACTCAGGAGATCACAGTTCCAATCTTCCACATCTTGTACCAGCGGGATGTCTCAGGTGGTAACATGTGTGTCCCACACTCAGGAGATCACAGTTCCAATCTTCCACATCTTGTACCAGCAGGATGTCTCAGGTGGTAACATGTGTGTCCCACACTCAGGAGATCACAGTTCCAATCTTCCACATCTTGTACCAGCGGGATGTCTCAGGTGGTAACATGTGTGTCCCACACTCAGGAGATCACAGTTCCAATCTTCCACATCTTGTACCAGCGGGATATCTCAGGTGGTAACATGTGTGTCCCACACTCAGGAGATCACAGTTCCAATCTTCCACATCTTGTACCAGCAGGATGTCTCAGGTGGTAACATGTGTGTCCCACACTCAGGAGATCACAGTTCCAATCTTCCACATCTTGTACCAGCGGGATGTCTCAGGTGGTAACATGTGTGTCCCACACTCAGGAGATCACAGTTCCAATCTTCCACATCTTGTACCAGCAGGATGTCTCAGGTGGTAACGTGTGTGTCACACACTCAGGAGATCACAGTTCCAATCTTCCACATCTTGTACCAGCGGGATGTCTCAGGTGGTAACATGTGTGTCCCACACTCAGGAGATCACAGTTCCAATCTTCCACATCTTGTACCAGCAGGATGTCTCAGGTGGTAACATGTGTGTCCCACACTCAGGAGGTGACAGTTCCAATCTTCCACATCTTGTACCAGCGGGATGTCTCAGGTGGTAACATGTGTGTCCCACACTCAGGAGATCACAGTTCCAATCTTCCACATCTTGTACCAGCAGGATGTCTCAGGTGGTAACATGTGTGTCCCACACTCAGGAGGTGACAGTTCCAATCTTCCACATCTTGTACCAGCGGGATGTCTCAGGTGGTAACATGTGTGTCACACACTCAGGAGATCACAGTTCCAATCTTCCACATCTTGTACCAGCAGGATGTCTCAGGTGGTAACGTGTGTGTCCCACACTCAGGAGATCACAGTTCCAATCTTCCACATCTTGTACCAGCAGGATGTCTCAGGTGGTAACATGTGTGTCCCACACTCAGGAGGTGACAGTTCCAATCTTCCACATCTTGTACCAGCGGGATGTCTCAGGTGGTAACATGTGTGTCACACACTCAGGAGATCACAGTTCCAATCTTCCACATCTTGTACCAGCGGGATGTCTCAGGTGGTAACATGTGTGTCCCACACTCAGGAGATCACAGTTCCAATCTTCCACATCTTGTACCAGCGGGATGTCTCAGGTGGTAACATGTGTGTCCCACACTCAGGAGATCACAGTTTCAATCTTCCACATCTTGTACCAGCGGGATGTCTCAGGTGGTAACATGTGTGTCCCACACTCAGGAGATCACAGTTTCAATCTTCCACATCTTGTACCAGCGGGATGTCTCAGGTGATAACATGTGTGTCCCACACTCAGGAGATCACAGTTCCAATCTTCCACATCTTGTACCAGCAGGATGTCTCAGGTGGTAACATGTGTGTCCCACACTCATGAGATCACAGTTCCAATCTTCCACATCTTGTACCAGCGGGATGTCTCAGGTGGTAACATGTGTGTCCCACACTCAGGAGGTCACAGTTCCAATCTTCCACATCTTGTACCAGCGGGATGTCTCAGGTGGTAACATGTGTGTCCCACACTCAGGAGATCACAGTTCCAATCTTCCACATCTTGTACCAGCAGGATGTCTCAGGTGATAACATGTGTGTCACACACTCAGGAGATCACAGTTCCAATCTTCCACATCTTGTACCAGCAGGATGTCTCAGGTGGTAACATGTGTGTCCCACACTCAGGAGATCACAGTTCCAATCTTCCACATCTTGTACCAGCGGGATGTCTCAGGTGGTAACATGTGTGTCCCACACTCAGGAGATCACAGTTCCAATCTTCCACATCTTGTACCAGCGGGATGTCTCAGGTGGTAACATGTGTGTCCCACACTCAGGAGATCACAGTTCCAATCTTCCACATCTTGTACCAGCGGGATGTCTCAGGTGGTAACATGTGTGTCCCACACTCAGGAGATCACAGTTCCAATCTTCCACATCTTGTACCAGCAGGATGTCTCAGGTGGTAACGTGTGTGTCCCACACTCATGAGATCACAGTTCCAATCTTCCACATCTTGTACCAGCGGGATGTCTCAGGTGATAACATGTGTGTCACACACTCAGGAGATCACAGTTCCAATCTTCCACATCTTGTACCAGCAGGATGTCTCAGGTGGTAACGTGTGTGTCACACACTCAGGAGATCACAGTTCCAATCTTCCACATCTTGTACCAGCGGGATGTCTCAGGTGGTAACATGTGTGTCCCACACTCAGGAGATCACAGTTCCAATCTTCCACATCTTGTACCAGCAGGATGTCTCAGGTGGTAACATGTGTGTCCCACACTCAGGAGATCACAGTTCCAATCTTCCACATCTTGTACCAGCGGGATGTCTCAGGTGGTAACATGTGTGTCCCACACTCAGGAGATCACAGTTCCAATCTTCCACATCTTGTACCAGCAGGATGTCTCAGGTGGTAACATGTGTGTCCCACACTCAGGAGATCACAGTTCCAATCTTCCACATCTTGTACCAGCGGGATGTCTCAGGTGGTAACATGTGTGTCCCACACTCAGGAGATCACAGTTCCAATCTTCCACATCTTGTACCAGCAGGATGTCTCAGGTGGTAACGTGTGTGTCACACACTCAGGAGATCACAGTTCCAATCTTCCACATCTTGTACCAGCGGGATGTCTCAGGTGGTAACATGTGTGTCCCACACTCAGGAGATCACAGTTCCAATCTTCCACATCTTGTACCAGCAGGATGTCTCAGGTGGTAACATGTGTGTCCCACACTCAGGAGGTGACAGTTCCAATCTTCCACATCTTGTACCAGCGGGATGTCTCAGGTGGTAACATGTGTGTCCCACACTCAGGAGATCACAGTTCCAATCTTCCACATCTTGTACCAGCAGGATGTCTCAGGTGGTAACATGTGTGTCCCACACTCAGGAGGTGACAGTTCCAATCTTCCACATCTTGTACCAGCGGGATGTCTCAGGTGGTAACATGTGTGTCACACACTCAGGAGATCACAGTTCCAATCTTCCACATCTTGTACCAGCAGGATGTCTCAGGTGGTAACGTGTGTGTCACACACTCAGGAGATCACAGTTCCAATCTTCCACATCTTGTAGCAGCGGGATGTCTCAGGTGGTAACATGTGTGTCACACACTCAGGAGATCACAGTTCCAATCTTCCACATCTTGCACCAGCAGGATGTCTCAGGTGATAACATGTGTGTCACACACTCAGGAGATCACAGTTCCAATCTTCCACATCTTGTACCAGCGGGATGTCTCAGGTGATAACATGTGTGTCACACACTCAGGAGATCACAGTTCCAATCTTCCACATCTTGTACCAGCGGGATGTCTCAGGTGGTAACATGTGTGTCCCACACTCAGGAGATCACAGTTCCAATCTTCCACATCTTGTACCAGCGGGATGTCTCAGGTGGTAACATGTGTGTCTCACACTCAGGAGATCACAGTACCAATCTTCCACATCTTGTACCAGCAGGATGTCTCAGGTGGTAACATGTGTGTCACACACTCAGGAGATCACACTTCCAATCTTCCACATCTTGTACCAGCAGGATGTCTCAGGTGGTAACATGTGTGTCCCACACTCAGGAGATCACAGTTCCAATCTTCCACATCTTGTACCAGCGGGATGTCTCAGGTGGTAACATGTGTGTCCCACACTCAGGAGATCACAGTTCCAATCTTCCACATCTTGTACCAGCGGGATGTCTCAGGTGATAACATGTGTGTCCCACACTCAGGAGGTGACAGTTCCAATCTTCCACATCTTGTACCAGCGGGATGTCTCAGGTGGTAACATGTGTGTCCCACACTCAGGAGATGACAGTTCCAATCTTCCACATCTTGTACCAGCGGGATGTCTCAGGTGGTAACATGTGTGTCCCACACTCAGGAGATCACAGTTCCAATCTTCCACATCTTGTACCAGCGGGATGTCTCAGGTGGTAACATGTGTGTCCCACACTCAGGAGGTGACAGTTCCAATCTTCCACATCTTGTACCAGCGGGATGTCTCAGGTGGTAACATGTGTGTCCCACACTCAGGAGATCACAGTTCCAATCTTCCACATCTTGTACCAGCAGGATGTCTCAGGTGGTAACATGTGTGTCCCACACTCAGGAGGTGACAGTTCCAATCTTCCACATCTTGTACCAGCGGGATGTCTCAGGTGGTAACATGTGTGTCACACACTCAGGAGATCACAGTTCCAATCTTCCACATCTTGTACCAGCAGGATGTCTCAGGTGGTAACGTGTGTGTCACACACTCAGGAGATCACAGTTCCAATCTTCCACATCTTGTAGCAGCGGGATGTCTCAGGTGGTAACGTGTGTGTCACACACTCAGGAGATCACAGTTCCAATCTTCCACATCTTGCACCAGCAGGATGTCTCAGGTGGTAACATGTGTGTCCCACACTCAGGAGATCACAGTTCCAATCTTCCACATCTTGTACCAGCGGGATGTCTCAGGTGGTAACATGTGTGTCCCACACTCAGGAGATCACAGTTCCAATCTTCCACATCTTGTACCAGCAGGATGTCTCAGGTGGTAACATGTGTGTCACACACTCAGGAGATCACAGTTCCAATCTTCCACATCTTGCACCAGCAGGATGTCTCAGGTGGTAACATGTGTGTCCCACACTCAGGAGATCACAGTTCCAATCTTCCACATCTTGTACCAGCGGGATGTCTCAGGTGGTAACATGTGTGTCTCACACTCAGGAGATCACAGTTCCAATCTTCCACATCTTGTACCAGCAGGATGTCTCAGGTGGTAACATGTGTGTCACACACTCAGCAGATCACAGTTCCAATCTTCCACATCTTGTACCAGCGGGATGTCTCAGGTGGTAACATGTGTGTCCCACACTCAGGAGGTGACAGTTCCAATCTTCCACATCTTGTACCAGCGGGATGTCTCAGGTGGTAACATGTGTGTCACACACTCAGGAGATCACAGTTCCAATCTTCCACATCTTGTACCAGCAGGATGTCTCAGGTGGTAACATGTGTGTCACACACTCAGCAGATCACAGTTCCAATCTTCCACATCTTGTACCAGCGGGATGTCTCAGGTGGTAACATGTGTGTCTCACACTCAGGAGATCACACTTCCAATCTTCCACATCTTGTACCAGCGGGATGTCTCAGGTGGTAACATATGTGTCCCACACTCAGGAGATCACACTTCCAATCTTCCACATCTTGTACCAGCAGGATGTCTCAGGTGGTAACATGTGTGTCCCACACTCAGGAGATCACACTTCCAATCTTCCACATCTTGTACCAGCAGAATGTCTCAGGTGGTAACATGTGTGTCTCACACTCAGGAAATCACACTTCCAATCTTCCACATCTTGTACCAGCGGGATGTCTCAGGTGGTAACGTGTGTGTCCCACACTCAGGAAATCACACTTCCAATCTTCCACATCTTGTACCAGCGGGATGTCTCAGGTGGTAACATGTGTGTCTCACACTCAGGAAATCACACTTCCAATCTTCCACATCTTGTACCAGCGGGATGTCTCAGGTGGTAACATATGTGTCCCACACTCAGGAGATCACAGTTCCAATCTTCCACATCTTGTACCAGCGGGATGTCTCAGGTGGTAACATATGTGTCCCACACTCAGGAGATCACACTTCCAATCTTCCACATCTTGTACCAGCAGGATGTCTCAGGTGGTAACATGTGTGTCCCACACTCAGGAGATCACACTTCCAATCTTCCACATCTTGTACCAGCAGGATGTCTCAGGTGGTAACATGTGTGTCTCACACTCAGGAAATCACACTTCCAATCTTCCACATCTTGTACCAGCGGGATGTCTCAGGTGGTAACGTGTGTGTCCCACACTCAGGAAATCACACTTCCAATCTTCCACATCTTGTACCAGCGGGATGTCTCAGGTGGTAACATGTGTGTCTCACACTCAGGAAATCACACTTCGAATCTTCCACATCTTGTACCAGCGGGATGTCTCAGGTGGTAACATGTGTGTCCCACACTCAGGAGATCACAGTTCCAATCTTCTACATCTTGTACCAGCAGGATGTCTCAGGTGGTAACATGTGTATCCCACACTCAGGAGATCACACTTCCAATCTTCCACATCTTGTACCAGCAGGATGTCTCAGGTGGTAACATGTGTGTCCCACACTCAGGAGATCACAGTTCCAATCTTCCACATCTTGTACCAGCGGGATGTCTCAGGTGGTAACGTGTGTATCCCACACTCAGGAGATCACAGTTCCAATCTTCCACATCTTGTACCAGCGGGATGTCTCAGGTGGTAACATGTGTGTCACACACTCAGGAGATCACAGTTCCAATCTTCCACATCTTGTACCAGCGGGATGTCTCAGGTGGTAACATGTGTGTCCCACACTCAGGAGGTCACAGTTCCAATCTTCCACATCTTGTACCAGCGGGATGTCTCAGGTGGTAACGTGTGTATCCCACACTCAGGAGATCACAGTTCCAATCTTCCACATCTTGGGTTTTTCAGAGGTGTTTCACCCTACATCTCCGAATATTACATTCTGTCTCTATTTGGTCTTTCCAGATTGTAAGAGTCAGTAGGGTCGCCGGTAGGATGCGCTGTGGTCGGCAGGGACACGGATTGATCATCCGGACCTGAGTGGTGGCGCACTCTCTTTGGCGACCTGGAACTGAGTCGGGCTGAAGAACTACCTGTACATGTTAGGGACCCACCGTAGTAGTTCTGTCTGTGGTGAGTTGTGGCCGGTACTTTCATATCATCCTTCCTCCTCGGGTCTGTAGCACAACAAGCTGAAATACGCACCGCGACGCACAGATACACTACTTATTTTGTATTGAGATAGATCGATAGATAGATAACGGTTGCTAATTGTCTAAATGAGCTCCATTTGTTCAGTTGCTCAATGTTAAGTAGAGTGTGGTGAAACAGTAAAGAAGCCGTTAATGTCCTCACGAGGCCACTCCCTTCAGTCACGAAGGTCATGCATATTTACAAGTGTACTCGCGTCCCTTGCGCAATTAGGCTGTGTTAAACAGAATCCCGTGCCATGTTCGCATTGCTAACACGTATTGTGACAAATGACACGTCCAGTTGCTTCTAATTTCACTTTACTTCCTCTACAACTGAATGACAAAACACAGTTCTCTGTTAACACAATTTACAGTTCCTCGTGACGTTGAAACTCAGTAAACTTGTTCTGTTGCTGTTGACACAAACACTGCACACACTTCACTCTGACAGTTCAACTCACTCACTCACTCACTCACTCACTCACTCACTCACTCACTCACAACTCTCGACACTATCTGCCCTGTGCGTGTCGACTCGCTCATACAGGATGTCCCATTCAAAATGCTACAAGCGAACATTTCTTAAACGAACAGAAAATCGCCAAATGCCAATCTTATAGGAACAAGGGGCCTTCCAAATTGTGATATGGAAAATATTTTCATGGGGCCCTTTACGGGGCCAACAGGGCCAATCCTCACAATTTTAAATGAAACCATGTTAACTGTTTTGCCTATTCTGGTTCCCCACAATAATCTAAGCTACTTTTATTAAAACATTCGTTTTCAAAAACGAATTGATCGTTGTTTTTAATTTTCAGAAAAATGGTTCCGATAAGTTTGATTAAACTACCTTATATTAACGTACATATTTGCATTAAAAATGCATATTTAACTTTCAAACACACACACACACACACACATCGTTGGGTGGCTCACTTGGCTGGACGGTGGTCTTTTGATCCCAAGGTCTCGAGTTCAAACCCGACTCAGAGCGATGGTTTCTCTACAGGTGGAAGGGAAATTATTATATTCGTTCTAACATTTGCTTCATCGAAACATTATAAACAAAAAACTTTAATGGTATTTTGTTCCTTGATCAACCGATTTCGAAAAAATAAATGTTTTTTTATTTTTATTGGATGTGTAATTCTACAAGAATGTATGAAGATAACAGTTTGTTATTTGTAAGATGCGTAGAGTAAGTTATTTCTGACATGGGACATACATCACACAGGGTTTCGAAATAATTAATCACTTAAAAGATGTGAAGGAATACTCCGAGCAGCTCTTTCAGACGTGAACTTACTCGACAACGTTGTGTTGAGGTTGGTCAGGGGGATGTAAACAGGTCGGTCGCTTGCAGGGTTGTGTATTGTATTTAGAGTTAACGGTTTTCACTGGCACAGTAAATACGGAAGGACAAGGTAGGCTATGTGTTTATGCTCTCAAGACGCACCGTTACGGTGTTTGTTTATGTACTGAGCTAGAGAAAGTGACGCCCACACAATATGCAGTGTTGCCAGTTTGCTTTCCAGAAAACTAAAATATTTCTGTAGGAAATGGTCAGAGACCAAAACGTAAGGTACAAAATGGCTTCCAAATACCGAGATCTGCCCGGTATGTACTTGAAAACGACTGTCCCATGTCAGCAGATTACTGGCGCATGAAAGAACTCCTGTGGGACGAAATTCCGTCACACTAACGACACTTATATGAGTCTAACAAATTGACAGCCTCGTTAAGAGACAAAATATTTATTTTATTTACGCACACTGAAACGTACGTGATGGGTTCATTCATGTAAAAATAAGAGAAAAGCTGAAACAGGAATGTATACTGAAGATAATGGAGAGAAATCAACTACAACAAATTCAACTTGTACGTATATTAAAAGTGAAAATGATGACTACACTTGTATCTATGTGTGTGAGTGCACTTCATCAAATATTGGTAGACTTGTTAAACCTAAGTGACTAGTCAACACATAACATAACATTTGAAAGTACTTTTGTAAATCAAACACAACGTACATATAACCAACCCGCCACTGCAACACAATGTACCTACGGCTGAGTGTTAGCAAACTTTGGACATTGCTGGTTAATGAAAATTCTTTATTTTTCTCCATTGTATGGTAGAATAGCTAGTCAAAACAGAGAGGCCCGAACATATTCCTTATGTTGCCTTAAGACTTAACATTTAGAATCTTTTTATGTTCCCAACATTCGCAAGTAACTATGACGCAATGCAAGAACGAAAACTAAACATTTGTATTTTATTGTATCAAAAGATTCCATTTGTACTAACGTAGAGTTGTATTACAATTGTTTCTCAGTAAGAAAAACAGACATTCCGTCAGTTTTAATACAAAAGTGAAACAAGGTTTACAAATCTTCTAAGTTGCTGATGAAAGTAAAGGAAAGGAACTAAGCAAAGCCTTACCTCTATCTTGAAACGTTCTCGTCCAGCTCACACAGTTGTTTGCATAATCCAATATTAACCTATTAGCAGCGTTGCACAGTTTAGGAAAGAAAGCTTTCTTCTTTCGCCTTGCCTAATGATGCAAATGATACTTCAGAAAATGTCACATTTCCTGCTACTAAGGGACTGTAAAGGGAATGCTATGGAATACACAACCCACAATTTCTTGTGGAATCTTGAAACGTTGAGACTTACGACCGTTTCTTACACAACAATAAAGAAAAACGTTAAATTTTGTGAGAAAATCTGCAGCCATTCGCAAACAATTTTAACCACAATTCACAACTGCCGCAGTCAGCTGTCATTGTCAAGGTCAATCGATGTTACCAACATGTAAAACAAAAAGTAGCCAGGAGTAACTAACTATTAGTTTAGTTTAACAAAGAGAAATAGAGATGGTAGGCGGGAAAGAGAATGTCGGCAGAACACTGACGTGCAAATTGTGGCCCACGTACCCTGGGAGGAGAGTAACTGTTCAAATAAGTACACGCAAATGCTTCTCAAATCCATCACCCCTTTTAAAATAATCCAACACTATTCTCGAAACTGGCTGTGGCAACACGCTTATGTTACCACAAGAATTTAATAGGAGTATCCGATTTGATAAACTGTTTTCAAAGGCAGAAAGGCAACTTCTTGAATTGAAATACTCAAACTTTTAGGGACAAAAGTTAAATATGTCTGAAATAAATGTTTACGCTCATTAGTTTCTCTACACTTGCTTATTACATTATAAAAGCAACGCATTCCGTTCAAGCATTCGCTGTCGAGATTTCACTTGAAATATGTACATAATATAAGGTCCTCACATCTTACCGGAAATCATTGCCCGCTATTGTTCGCGTGTGCGCGTGTGTGCGTGCGCGTGAGTGCGCGCGTGTGTCTGTGTGTGTATGTATGCGTGCGCGTGTGTGTGTGCGCGCGTGTGCGTGTGTGTGCGTATCTGTGTGTGTCTGTGTGTATGCGTGCGCGTGTGCGTGAGTGCGCGCGTGTGTCTGTGTGTGTATGTATGCGTGCGCGTGTGTGTGTGCGTATCTGTGTGTGCGCGCGTGTGTGTGTGCGTATCTGTGTGTGTGCGCGTATCTGTGTGTGTGCGTATCTGTGTGTGTGAGCGTGTGTGTGTGTGCGTATCTGTGTGTGTGCGCGTGTGTGTGTGGGTGCGTATCTGTGTGTGTCTGTGTGTATGCGTGCGCGTGTGCGTTAGTGCGCGCGTGTGTCTGTGTGTGTATGTATGCGTGCGCGTGTGTGTGTGCGTATCTGTGTGTGCGCGCGTGTGCGTATCTCTGTGTGTGTCTGTGTGTGTATGCGTGCGCGTGTGCGTGAGTGCGCGCGTGTGCGTGAGTGCGCGCGTGTGTCTGTGTGAGAATAAAACCAGGGACAAGGTCGGATATTTCACTAGTAGCTACTTGATGAACCATACCTGAGATTGGTAGCAGTTGTGCACGACAAGAATGAACACCAATGCACTACTGGCAGCAGTACGTGCAGGAAAAGCTATCTCCACTACATCCGGTTGTAAGTAAGATTGTGTGTGAAGGAAATAAATAGGTGGTCCATAAGTAGATCAACACAGTATCGCATAAAGGAACAACTCAAGTAGATTTCCCTTCACACTGCTCAAATGAACAAAGGCTTGTAAGAATTCACCTGGTATAGGTTATGTCTCTCTTTACAGAAACAAATCTGATGTTTTGCACTCACATGACCTTCTCTACTCTTGTACTAACCATTCTTACAAACTCTTATTCCTATATCTTCTTCGTGTTAGTTGAAATAAACGTTTGCAGAAATTATCTTATTGTTTATCTTATTATAGGTACAATGGGAATATGGGAATACAGTACTCTTTGAGCGATAGTCAAATGTCTTAAAGCTTTGAGATTTCCTTCTCTTTGCACGGTTAACATAAAAAATGAATAACGATCTTCCATTTGACAAAAGTTTAAGTATTTCAAAACTCACACAAATAACAAGGAATATCTCCGAAATGGTTCACACTACAAAAAATTTATTTGGACATAAATTGTATTTTAGCAAGATCTACAGTTTTTGTATAGTAAGATTTGGTCTATCTCTAACGGTTTACCACTTATGCAAAACTCATCAAGAGTAAATAGGACCACAGGAGCTATAGCCAGAAAATTCAAGATATATATTATCATAAAAATATCTCAAACATGCCATTTTAATCAAAGTTGTTAGTCATTTTCAAGAAAATCAAAATTGTCGAAAAATGTTTCATTAAAGGGTAGTTTAGGGTGGAGAAATTTTCTTCAAAATATTCTTGTCGCATCCGACTTTTCGTTTTTGAGTTATGCTGTCCACAGACTGACAGACCCATGCATCTTTTTCAATTTTTTTTTTTTTTTTTTTTTTTTTTTTTTTATTCAGGGGCCTCAAAACATATGCCTATTTCCGGTGGAATCTCGAAATCGAATTTTTGGGTGGAATATAATACTTCCTGTGCTTGTTACCTGTGACATTCACATTGTATTCTCCTTTCCGTTTACAGTCACGGGTTCAAACTCGGACCAGATCGATGCTTTTTAAGTGTACTTAAAAACGACAGCTCCAGGTCATGGGGGACGAAATTCCGGCACACCGGCTACGCTGATGTGATCCTGGCAATTGACATCTTCGTTAAACAACAAAACAATTTAATTGAATTTCTCCGTTTGGTTTTTTCATATTGATGCTCTAATCTGTTCAGTTCCGAGTATTAAAGAGGAAGGAAATATGTTTGACGTCTAAAGAAGGTGCTAAAGAGATTTCGATAAACAATGAGTAGAATCGTAGTCGTGATTAAAAAACACCATTCCTGAAATATGCATGCAAATATGCTCTTAAAAACTTGAAAATATGCCAAGAAATATGCACTATTTAATCAAAACAATGTCCCTTTGCAGTAGACAAGACGAGTTAGTATAAATAGTAAATAAAGTTATCTTATTCCTTAGAGGTTGAAGCAGAAGTGGTCCCGCTGCTAGTATTAACTGCTAAATTGCAGTTCACAATTCAACATTTTACACAAATATTCAACTGTAAAACATCGTCTGTTGTCTCGCAAAACACTTTTGTAACGTGAAAAACTTCTCTCCACGTCACAAGATGTTATCGGGGCATATTTAAATGATGTTAACTGCTTCACAGAGAGAGTCAAGTCTCTTGGTGTGACAGATGGTTTTCTTTCGAGGATGTCTCGAATACCGCACATCTGTTTATAACCAGAATGTATTGAAATTACATAGTTCACTTTCTCTTTCACTTTTTGTCCTATGCTACCAGGAACCGAACTTAGATCACATATTGTTTTTTCAAAGACAGTAAGTGATTCATGCAAAGGAGATCCTACAGCTTCCAATGCCGTTATGGCTGTTGGTAAGAACGAAAAATGGACAGATATGAAACTAAGATCCTTCTTTAACCCAGTGCCTGACAGAACATTTTGCACAGTTTGTATTGATGAAGCATCTTTCGAGTCCAATGAATTAACAACCTCTTCGTCTATTTCTATGTGCTCAGTATAATATAAAACTGCATCGACCCATGTTCCCCATCGAGTTAACACTGGTGCAGGAGGAAGTCGGTCATTAGGTGCCTCTTGATGTAAACAACTTAACTCTTTTAGGAGATTTAACAAAAATTCTCTTTGTGCTGGACACAAATCTATCAATGGGAAAGAATCACTTATTGTCTCAGTAATGCGATGAAGAGCGTGTGCCAAAAAAGGTACATGAATTAAGTTAGGAAAAATATCTTTCAGAGTTTGTCCTGATTTTACCATATAAGGACCTGCGTCAGTAACAAATAAAAGTAACCGGTCGTATTTCATTCCACATGGCTATAGTCCATCACAAACTGGGTCACAGTTACATTGTCAGTGGCCGACAATTCGCATACATTAAGAAGATAAGGTGTAATCTTTTGTTCATTATTTAAAGCACCCACAATTATATTAGCAATAGAACGGCGCTCTGTAACAATGCCCTACATAAGTCTTACGCAGTGTACTTTCTTCAGGCACATGTTGTCGAGTGTACCTTGCAAGAAAGTTTTTAAATGTCGGATTATTAATTTTGAACAAGGGAATATCAGCAGCTAAAAATGCTTGGCACAAGTCATAGGAAAATTCAGCAACCCTACTTCATAAACTCTCTACCAGCTGTTTTTGAACAGGTTCCTTGTTTGCGAGTTTTCTGAGTATATTCTTCTTATGTTTTGTTGTGTTTATGTGCTGAACTATTTGAAATAATTTCTCACTCCCTACATTTTTCTCGTACGCTCCACAAAACAGTACCCTATTAGTTTGGAATATTGTATGCAGTAGAACCATACTGCAGATGTTGAAGTAGATGCTTTAGTTGTGGTAGGTTGTACGCTGCCATTTTGCATCGAATGTTGAACTGAGTTTTGACTAGGCCGTCTGGTAAAGAAAGCGAATTTAGTAAAATGCAAAGGTATCATGATTTTTTAACAAATCCTTCATAACCTCGCCTTCGTTCCCTCTCCAATGACAGAAGCATTCGTGCTACTGGCTGCCCATAATCACAACCAATGACAAGTCGACATGAAAGGGAAATACTAATTATTTGTGATGGCTCACTAAATCGTTACTCATCCATCAGTGAAAAATATTGTAGAGCAAAAGGGTTAATGACTTCATTGTCAGAAATCCAGCATTAGCTCACAATCATATTTTTCAATATAATATTTCATTATGTTTACTGTAAACGTTTACACGTTTTTGTAATTTTAAGGATAAAGTTAAAGCATTTCTTATAACGCAGAATCGTTTAACTCAATACTACTTATTTCAAGTAACATTTGCAACTCCTTCCATAACAGACATTAACAATTTGGAGAGAAATCTAAAGAAAACTAAAACGTGGCCAGAGCAGGTGTCATTACAGTGCCACGCCTCTAGCCCCATATTGCAACTATCAATAGTTAATTGGTCAGTAGTTATGCTTCATCACTCACGAGACCCCGTAAGATGAGGGAATTATAATAAGAATATGAATTGAACACATTGCACCGATATTGTGAACTCTCCAACATTGATCTTGCTATCAAAGTTCAAGCAAGTTTCACTTAATGGGATACGGAATTTAATTTTGGATTATTGTCATATGAAAATATGAAGTGTTTTCCCCATTATGTCGTTTGAATAAAATTATCTCGATATCTCTCCTAGAATCACGTTAGTTATTAAAATATAGCAATGGCTGCATATAATTTAGTACCACTAGTGGAGGAATGGAAGTTTCAGGAGTTAAATATTCCAGTGTTGTGAAAAGTAGCATAATTACTTAAGAGATGATGATACTAAAGCACATAATGAAGTTATAGCCCTATAACCATATGTAGAACATGCAGGTAACAAATGAAACAGTGGTTCAACTGGGTTGTCGACTGAAGTTTCTGGAAAGCTGTTACACACATAGACTCACAGATTGTCATTGACACAGTGCCGGATTTATGTAGGGCTAGACAATTGGGGGGGGGGGGGGTACCTTCTCTGTCTTTCTGTTCTCCTTTTTACCGTAAAATTTGTGTTTAAAAATGTTGGCTAATCTTTTTATGAAGTTTGATCTGTACAAGTTGTTGTTTTCTCGCCTTGTCGCGGTCTCGCGGGGAGAGGAAAGACTAGCTGGTGTGTAAACCTTTAGCAAATAGTTAGGCAGAGATCATTTTCAGTGCTCAAGAGAGTTAAAAATGATCTTGGTTCAACAACACGCCAAGAGAAACTGAACATTGTCAATTGTTTGCTTCGTCAGATCGACTTCAATGACGTCATCAATGTTTTCTGGATGAAGAAAGTACGTAGGAAATCTTTACCATTTACAAGATGCGTTTAGTTTTATTCCAAGTAATTTATTTTTTCTGCATTGCAACTTTCATTTGTCATCTCATTTAAAACTAATTTAAACTCATAGTAATCTTTATAATAGCTGCTTATATTGTTTGGGAAAAATTGTGGGCGGAAAATTTTAGTAGTGCCTAGGGGCGGAAACTTACTTCCATGCACTGTCGACAAATGACAGTCATGGTTTGTGTGCAGACAATAGAAGGTCGGTTACAGGGCGTCCCCACTTGCCATAATGGAAGAAATAGGTAAAACCAACATTTAGGGACTACCTACACAGATGTTTCATTTCCTCTAAGTTCAAATTGTCCTCACATAAGGAACATTTTTTCAACCATTCAGAGATACTTTGATGTAAAATTTCTGAGTTGTGTTGCTTGTCTACATGCACTGAAATAAGGGCTTTAAAAATAATAACATATTATAAAATTTTTAACAAATATGTACTTTAAAATTTGGGCGAAAAGTGTCGAAAAAACAATTTTTTTAACTGTTTAACTTTTTGAAAAATTGTTACTTCAGCTATTATAAGAAGGTTACACCTACAAACTGTAAACATTTCAGCTTTTAGACTGTATAGTTACTAACAAAAGTTTCTTGTATGTAACACGTTTTAACATTCTCAACATAAGGCATTCGTATCCCATTAAAATAAATTAATTTTAAAAACTGTTTGATTTGTTTCCTAAAATTTGGCCGTAAGTATTGTTGGTTTAAATGCAGGATTATTTTGTATGTTGTGCATAATGAATGTTTGATAGCAAAGCTTACCTTGTTGGCTGTATGTCCAGTAGGAAGAGCGGTGACGACACAGACTACAACAATGCGAGTGTAACACTGAATTTATTTGTTGCAGCTGATAGTTGACACAAGGTCCTGGTTGTGCCGTCCTACCACAACGCCTCTATCGGTAGGACTGTGAATGAAAAGGGCGTACGAATCAATACCCCAGTCGTTTGTAACATGCTCACGCTCTCTCTCTCTCTTTTCCCTGATTTTTTATCCTGTCATAAATCGCAGATAAAAAGATATAAATTCTCACTTGTATTCCTGTCAAGGGTAGCGTGGTATTTGTTAGAGGATTGCACTGAATTAAATCTCTTGTTGCACTTTCCGGTCAATTCAGATTAGAAATTCAAGTCACTCGGGTGTCATGGCAACGCTGGGGAAGTGGCTACAGCCTACAGCCTCAGGTCAACAAGTTACAGCACTCACATGACTTTCTCTACCCCTCTACAAACTCTTATTCCTCTATCTGGTTTATGTTAACAGAGATAAACATTTGTACAACTCAACTTACTGCCCAGATCCTTATAGGTGCAAAGGGAATATGCCAACACAGCAAGCTTAACTGATAGTCAAATGTTTTAAGAGCTGCTTGGTCGCTCACAAAATATTCACAGAAAATTCAACATATACGTACAGGGTGAAAGGGAAGTTATTACATTCCTTCTAATATGTGCTTCATGGAAGCATTACAAACAAAAAGGTCTAATGGCATTTTGTTCTTTGATCAGCCGATTTCGAAAAAATAAATGGTTTTTGTTCCAAATTGGATGCCTAATTCCACAAGAATGTACGAAGATAACAGTTTGTTACTTGTAAGATGCGTAGAGTAACTTATTTCTTATATGGGACATACATCACACACGGTTTCGAAATAATTATTCACTTAAAATAATTGAAGGAATACTTTGAGCGGATTTTTTTCAGACGTGAAGTAACTGGACAACGTTCCGTTGAGGTTGGCCAAGGAATTGAACCGGTTTCTGGATGTAAACATATCGGTCGCTTAACGATTCTGATTGGCCTATACCTGCACACGGCATGGTATTTGTTGACGTTCACAAGACACCACGCTTCGGTGTTTATGTGCTGAGCTAGGGAAAGTGACACCCACACAATTTGCAGTGTTGCCAGCTTGTTTTCGACAAAACTAAAATATCTCAGTAGGAAATGGTCAGAGACATGCACATACCTCAGGCGGTAACATCTGGTACCTACATTCGCGAGGTCACGACCAACGTTCCTGATTTATGGATGCATCATGTTAGCGAGCGTCGCGGCAGCAGCACGCCAGGGAACAAATGCGCTCTGAAAATCTCGTCCCTCAGATTGGAAGAAGAGCCTCCTGGTTTTCGGCCCCCCATGGGTTGGTACAAGCCGAGGGGGGGGGGGGGGTTCTAAGAGAGTTTCCGCCGGGATGCTTCTAACTGGGAAAATATAGGGACCCTGCTCTCTACTCTGACGTGCTAACGTTTCGGCCACCCTTCGGATCCATTCGCCTCATCCATCCTCACGGGGGGTGCTTCGTCAGGGACATATCTACACAAAAGATCGCTTTTCGATCGAGGTGCTAAGTTGTCATACTCAGTGTACCATAATGAGTAGAGAAAGTCATGTGAGTGTAACACCTTGCATACATCACTTCCATGCAATAAAGATGGCTGGTAATGTAGGGTCAATATCTCAATCCCTTTCAGTGTTTTACCACAGGTAGTGGTAGAAGAGAAAGTACAATGAAAATAAAATGTGCTGGAGAATAAAACTATAAAGCTATCCTAAGTTGTGGGCAGATTGAAACCGCTGGAGTTTTGTTTCCCGGTCGGTGCAACATTTTAGTTGATAAAGCAGTCTGGCGCCAGATTCTGCGATGCAGGTCAGGTTATGTTCGATCCACTCCAAGCTGCACATTTGTCTCTTTTATTAGTTTTGGCACACATCTGGACAGTGGCATATTCTTCTCACATTATTATATTTAACTCCATGCTTATTAGGTTGCAGAATATGTCTTCCAAGTAAATACATCAATACTTTCACTAGTGCGATGATTTCTCAAACATAGTTCTATACGTATGAAAAGGATGATTATGCCCGTTGTGGGATAGCGAAAACTGGCCTCCATCAGTTGAAAAGTCTTTCTAGATCTCTTCTACGTTGAGGTTTAAAATGATCTTTGGTAAACGGGAATTTGACACTATTTGGATATGCTGTAAACATTAAATTTGCTAATTTGGTATATCCTCAACCATTTCTCTACAATTCCATTGCACCCTAACCTCTTTGCTTTACTCCAGTTAAGAAACCTCATTTGTAAGCTGCTTCATCTCTTGCCCTAAGTGTCCAACCTTCGCTTCCATAAAGGCGAGTCGATTTTGCTACGATATTGTGAAATCTTAGTTGAATTTCTTTTCTTATTTGTTTTCCGAAATTTCATCTCATTATGCCATTTAATTTATTTCCGTTTCCACGTCTTTTTGATGGTTCAACTGTGATATTTGACAACCCGAATGGTTGAAAGCTGTTACTTGTTGTATTGACTTACTCTCCAGAGTCTCTTGCCATAGATTTAGTTATGTTTTCTGATATTTTCATATTATATTATTTTAAGATGATGTGTAATTTAAACACTGATCTCTGTAAGTCATCATTCTCTGCTAGGAGTACTTGATCATCTGCGAAAATTATTGTTTGGAATCGTTTTCCTCTATTCATTTTTATTCCTAGAGGATTAATTCTTTCCATTGGTCTATAATTTCACTTACATATAAAATAAACAATAGGGAAAGAGTCCACATCCTTCAAAAAAAAAGTCCCCATCCAAAACTACCCCTTATATAGAACATTTTTCGAAAATTGATTTTCTTAAAAGTGACTCAATGATTTTGTTTATATTACCATATGCTTAAGATATGTTCATGACAAATGAAGTGTATATGTTGAATAATACCAATTATTTGCATTTAACAGCCTTTTTCTTTTCAGTTATGCTGTTCTATCTGTCTGTCTGTCTGTCTCTCTCTCTCTCTCTCTCTCTCTCTCTCTCTCACACACACACACACACACACACACACACACACACACACACACACACACACACACAGAGTGAGTCTTTATTGATTCACTCGAAAGCACGTATTTGCAGTGAAGTCTCGCTACCTACACTATTTTGATGGAATGCACATTTGCTCTTCTTACTATAGGTTTGGAATGTGAGTAATTCAGGTTATTTGTTTGTAATTAATTTTATTCTGGCAATTTTCTCTAGCACGTACAGCCGCGGACTAAAACAATCATCGGAGGCCTTCGTGAACATTCGTACAAAGGGCACAGCTTAACCCCAGAAAACAACTGTGACCTTTTTCCCCACATTATGGTGCAGTCTGGTTATATTTGGTGATATTCCATCTGTTAGGTTGCATCAGTACTGCCAACTGTTCGTAAAATATTACCATGGTAAAGTTGCGGCCATACTTGCTGCTATTGCATCAGTTATGTTGCCACAGAAGCCCTTGTTCTTGAACACGTTCTAGAGAGCCCAAACAATAGATTTCAAAACAAGATTCTGTTTAGATGTATTTATTTATTTATAAACTGTGGACGCCATTGTATTGCTATTTTATCTTGAATTGTTTAAGAGCATGATATGCAGTTATAGATACTGTTACGTTTGTTCGCAACACAGTAATAATATTTAGTGTTGGGGAGTGATTTTATCCACGTGTCATTGCAGAACAGGATGACTAGCTTCATCATGTGTTGTGTGGTAACCATGTTCAAGCATTCTCGTCGGTTGAAAGCATGTTACTTTAACCCTGTGATGTTTGAGGTTAGAAATGCTGCTTTTATTCTGTACGTTGGCAGTACTGCTTTTTGGCGTAATTTCGTCTGCAGTTTAGTGTAATGTTGGCCATATTGAATTGTTGGGAACTGCCAATAAGCTGTTTGTGTGTACACAACAGCAACTGTAGAATAATCACTTTATGCCCTACCTACTGAAAATGGCACGGCGGAGAGGCTAAGAAACTGTTTGTACTCATATGCTTCTAGGTCCAGAGCCACATTAGAGCTAGTACAAAACTTGATGGCATATGAACGCTACCAATGGTCTCCCTGGGTTGCCAAACGTAGTACAAGTGACGCAACTAAAGCTTGCGAACGAGAGCTGCGTGAAACTTCGGTACTACTCAGATAAAGTCGAGTTACCTCGGCCGATTGAAGCCCACGTCATTTCCATTCCCCGCATTGTAATTGCCTAATTAAATAACACACTAAACATCCATAAAACATTAAAATCTTAGCTTGATGTTATTCACTTGATAACAACTTACGGAGGGGGAACTAGTATCTCAACCGAAAGGCGATATTGTGTGACTATGTCCCTCACGGGGCACTCCTGGGAGGATGGATCCTAAGGGCGCCCGGAACATTGCCATGACAGAACAGGTATCAGGATCCCAATTAGAAGCACCCCGGCGGAGGCTGGCTCAGCCCGGTTCCCGTCCCATCCCACGGGGGGGGGGCGAAAACCAGTTCTTCGCCTTTCAATCCGGGGGACGAAATTTCCAAAGCGCATTTGTTCCCCCTGCCGTGACGCTCGCCGATACTTCCAACCCTGAAAGAAACCTAACGGGCTGAAGGGTGAAATGAAATGATTAATGTAACGAAATGAAGGGAATGTGACAGGAGAAGATAATAGAGATTAGCTGAGATATAGGAACAGAAGGTATTATGTGATATTGAAACGAGGCTGCACAGAGAAGAGTTGGCATACTGAGAGCAGGAGTAGATGGTGAGGAAGCTTGAAATGTGGGAGTTTAGGTGATGATAAAATAACTTTTCCGAGAATAATATAGATTTGTAAGCTTCCAAACAGCGAGTGAATAATTATTTTGAACTGAAAACTTTGACTGAATTATTTTATTGCATGGAGTCTCAAAATGCCAAATGTGAATTAATTCTTTAAAGGATTATTATGGTTTAATTTGTATGATTTAGTTTTCTGATGTTTTGTTCTAATTGTACCTGGCAGCTATGTCCTAACTTAGGCAACTAGTGGCAGGACAGAGGTGTCAGACTTGTAATGTGCCTTCATTTCAGAAGCATTTAGAGTGGGTTCCTCTCTGACATTGCTAATGTTCAGCACTCACTCTCTCTGGATAATCTCGCTCAACTCCGTGCTGTACAAGTGTGAGCAGACATTGGCTAAGGCACAGGTGCGTAACTGGGGCACAAAGTGCAACTGGTACTGACGTCCTTGATGTGATATGAGCACAGCGCAGCACTGCTTCACAGCGGTTCATGTTGACAAATAGTTACTCTGAGAGCAAGGATCATGTGGTTGCCAAATGTGATGAACATAAATATATAAAAAATGTATTTCAGAACATAAAACATGTTTATTGTAAATCTCAACGGTTGCTTGCATGTTGATATACAACGTGCTTCAGCGTTCTTTTAATACAAAAGCTTGAAGCTAGGGAAAGGAAGTGCCAACTTCTAGAAAACAAATGCAGCTGAACTGTACAATAACTACCTCTATAAATACCCATGAGTTTTGCTCCAGGTCTAAGAACGTTCTGTTACAATGCGTCTTTCTTTCTCCCTTCTCACATGTTCATACCAGCATTGCGACACTGGGCACGGCGCAAAACAAAGAACTGTCGGGGCTAAGCTACTTGATGCAATCTTTTACAGTTCTGTCCGTCGCAGCTGCATGAGATTTCATAAATGCCTGGTGCATGTACACCCAAATTGTGTCTGGCAGAACCTAAAAACTGTTTTATTTTTGTCGGAGGCTTGAACACGGTTATTATTTCATACTTTGTGAGTAATCTCCCAATTTTCCCCGACAGGGTGACACAACAAGGAATGACTGCTAAGCCTGCATGTTCTTTCCTTGTATTGGATTCACAGTTGCGTTTAGAGCTCATTTTGTTAGAAGTTCTGTTTATTTCCTGATTAGTGTATTTCTTGCGGTAGATTTTCAAGATCAGAGATGGCAATCACTCAATGTATGAGTGCCGAAGGAACTGTCTGCTTCTGTGCCAGGTGATGACAACTGGAACTATTAAGGTATAGATCGGCGTGAGTTGGCTTCCTATGCACCTTGTGACCATTGGTTTTTCTATAAACAAGTCCAACTGATGCTCAGTCTCCATTATGAACTTGATGTTAGGACGGATGCTGTTGAGAAACTCATGGAATGCTGTCAGGGCATCTTTTCCATGTGGCCATACCACAAACATATCATCCGCGTAGCAGAACAGCTGAGTAGGAGCTAGGGGTGCAGTTTCAAGTGCCACATGTTCAAATTGCTGCTATAGCCAATTTCTACATGCAGCAATTTCACTTCACTGTTAGCCCAAGAAACTATCATCAAAAGCATCTTCACTAAAATCTTCAAACTATATCCTGGTCAAATTTGAACATACCAACCGTAATACTAAGGCAGAAAAAAATTGTTGTGCAGTCCTTTTGAACACACCATTGTACATTAACGCATGGAAGTTATTTATTGTGGTTATTTGTATATCTCCCTATCGTTTGTTTATAAAAGTATTATTGTTAGCAGTTAATACCTGTGGTACAAGGAGCATTGTGTTGCTTTAACCTCACATTCAAGAACAGTACTCGAGGCTCATTACAAGCCTGCCAGAGATACGAGGATGGACATAATGATACTCTAGGCTCATTACAAGTCTGCCAGAGATACGAGCATGGACACAATGATATTCTAGACTCATTACAAGCCTGCCAGAGATACGAGCATGGACACAATGATATTCTAGACTCATTACAAGCCTGCCAGAGATATAAGGATGGACACAATGATACTCTAGACTCATTACAAGTCTGCCAGAGATACGAGCATGGACACAATGATATTCTAGACTCATTACAAGCCTGCCAGAGATATGAGGATGGACACAATGATATTCTAGACTCATTACAAGCCTGCCAGAGATACAAGGATGTACACAATGATACTCTAGACTCATTACAAGCCTGCCAGAGATACAAGGATGTACACAATGATATTCTAGACTCATTACAAGCCTGCCAGAGATACGAGCATGGACACAATGATATTCTAGACTCATTACAAGCCTGCCAGAGATACGAGGATGGACATAATGATACTCTAGGCTCATTACAAGCCTGCCAGAGATACAAGGATGTACACAATGATACTCTAGCCTCATTACAAGTCTGCCAGAGATACAAGGATGGACACAATGATATTCTAGGCTCATTACAAGCCTGCCAGAGATACGAGCATGGACACAATGATACTCTAGGCTCATTACAAGCCTGCCAGAGATACGAGCATGGACACAATGATATTCTAGGCTCATTACAAGCCTGCCAGAGATAAGAGCATGGACACAATGATACTCTAGGCTCATTACAAGCCTGCCAGAGATACGAGCATGGACACAATGATATTCTAGGCTCATTACAAGCCTGCCAGAGATACAAGCATGGACACAATGATATTCTAGGCTCATTACAAGCCTGCCAGAGATACGAGCATGGACACAATGATATTCTAGGCTCATTACAAGCCTGCCAGAGATACGAGCATGGACACAATGATATTCTAGGCTCATTACAAGCCTGCCAGAGATACGAGCATGGACACAATGATATTCTAGGCTCATTACAAGCCTGCCAGAGATACGAGGATGGACACAATGATACTCTAGGCTCATTACAAGCCTGCCAGAGATACAAGGATGGACACAATGATACTCTAGACTCATTACAAGCCTGCCAGAGATACGAGGATGGACACAATGATACTCTAGACTCATTACAAGCCTGCCAGAGATACGAGGATGTACATAATGATACTCTAGACTCATTACAAGCCTGCCAGAGATACAAGGATGGACACAATGATACTCTAGACTCATTACAAGCCTGCCAGAGATACAAGGATGGACACAATGATACTCTAGACTCATTACAAGCCTGCTAGAGATACAAGGATGGACACAATCATACTCTAGGCTCATTACAAGCCTGCCAGAGATACAAGGATGGACACAATCATACTCTAGACTCATTACAAGCCTGCCAGAGATACCAGGATGGGCACAATGATACTCTAGGCTCATTACAAGCCTGCCAGAGATACAAGGATGTACACAATGATACTCTAGACTCATTACAAGCCTGCCAGAGATACAAGGATGGACACAATCATACTCTAGGCTCATTACAAGCCTGCCAGAGATACAAGGATGGACACAATCATACTCTAGGCTCATTACAAGCCTGCCAGAGATACGAGGATGGACACAATGATACTCTAGGCTCATTACAAGCCTGCCAGAGATACAAGGATGGCCACAATGATACTCTAGACTCATTACAAGCCTGCCTGAGATACAAGGATGGACACAATGATACTCTAGGCTCATTATAAACCTGCCAGAGATACAAGGATGGACACAATCATACTCTAGACTCATTACAAACCTGCCAGAGATACGAGGATGGACACAATCATACTCTAGACTCATTACAAGCCTGCCAGAGATACAAGGATGGACACAATGATACTCTAGACTCATTACAAGTCTGCCAGAGATACAAGGATGGACACAATGATACTCTAGACTCATTACAAGTCTGCCAGAGATACGAGGATGGACACAATGATACTCTAGACTCATTACAAGCCTGCCTGAGATACAAGGATGGACACAATGATACTCTAGGCTCATTATAAACCTGCCAGAGATACAAGGATGGACACAATCATACTCTAGACTCATTACAAACCTGCCAGAGATACGAGGATGGACACAATCATACTCTAGACTCATTACAAGCCTGCCAGAGATACAAGGATGGACACAATGATACTCTAGACTCATTACAAGTCTGCCAGAGATACAAGGATGGACACAATGATATTCTAGACTCATTACAAGCCTGCCAGAGATACAAGGATGGACACAATGATACTCTAGGCTCATTACAAGTCTGCCAGAGATACGAGGATGGACACAATGATACTCTAGACTCATTACAAGCCTGCCAGAGATACAAGGATGGACACAATCATACTCTAGGCTCATTACAAGTCTGCCAGAGATACAAGGATGGACACAATCATACTCTAGACTCATTACAAGCCTGCCAGAGATACAAGGATGGACACAATGATACTCTAGGCTCATTACAAGCCTGCCAGAGATACAAGGATGTACACAATGATACTCTAGGCTCATTACAAGCCTGCCAGAGATACGAGGATGGACACAATCATACTCTAGACTCATTACAAGCCTGCCAGAGATACAAGGATGGACACAATGATACTCTAGACTCATTACAAGCCTGCCAGAGATATAAGGATGGACACAATGATATTCTAGGCTCATTACAAGCCTGCCAGAGATATAAGGATGGACACAATGATACTCTAGGCTCATTACAAGCCTGCCAGAGATACAAGGATGGACACAATGATACTCTAGACTCAATACAAGCCTGCCAGAGATACAAGGATGGACACAATGATACTCTAGACTCATTACAAGCCTGCCAGAGATATAAGGATGGACACAATGATATTCTAGGCTCATTACAAGCCTGCCAGAGATATAAGGATGGACACAATGATACTCTAGGCTCATTACAAGCCTGCCAGAGATACAAGGATGTACACAATGATACTCTAGACTCATTACAAGCCTGCCAGAGATACAAGGAGGTACACAATGATACTCTAGACTCACTACAAGCCTGCCAGAGATACAAGGATGGACACAATGATACTCTAGACTCATTACAAGCCTGCCAGAGATACAAGGAGGTACACAATGATACTCTAGACTCACTACAAGCCTGCCAGAGATACAAGGATGTACACAATGATATTCTAGACTCATTACAAGCCTGCCAGAGATATAAGGATGGACACAATGATATTCTAGACTCATTACAAGCCTGCCAGAGATACGAGGATGGACACAATGATACTCTAGACTCATTACAAGCCTGCCAGAGATATAAGGATGGACACAATGATATTCTAGGCTCATTACAAGCCTGCCAGAGATATAAGGATGGACACAATGATATTCTAGGCTCATTACAAGCCTGCCAGAGATATAAGGATGGACACAATGATATTCTAGGCTCATTACAAGCCTGCCAGAGATATAAGGATGGACACAATGATACTCTAGACTCATTACAAGCCTGCCAGAGATATAAGGATGGACACAATGATATTCTAGGCTCATTACAAGCCTGCCAGAGATACAAGGATGGACACAATCATACTCTAGGCTCATTACAAGCCTGCCAGAGATACAAGGATGGACACAATGATACTCTAGGCTCATTACAAGCCTGCCAGAGATACGAGGATGGACACAACAATCACACACATCTGCAAACTGCTTTGTAGTAAACACCATCATAGCAAAAATAAAACAAACATATATATTAACAATAACTGCCTTTAATGGAACAAATTTTACATTTTAACATTAATTCTTCATTCCTAATTATGGGTAACATTCCATAATATCATTATAAATTGTAAAAAATCTTGTAGAAAGTACAATTATTATTGCATATTCCTATTTGTCACTGTTTACTAATGCTAACATAGCATGCTTACAAGTGAATTAAACAAGGTTTTTTGTGGGAAACTTTCCAACATGTGACACCAAGCAGACTGAAGCCATATTGCTTCCTGTATCTACTCCATGCACATTTCTAAAACTCTCCACACATGTGGAGTATGCAGCTTGCTTGTGTGTGGAGTAAAGTTATTGTTTGGACAAATTCTATTGCATATCACCAGTCATGTGTTAATAAATGTCATGTTTCCAGTTGAGGTGGATTTAAACATATATGGGCTGATCAACAATCAGAAAGGAAAATGGTTAAGATGTGGCAGAAAGCAAATTATTTTAAATGTGTTTAATGAACCATACAGGTTGTTGTCGCTATGACAATGCACGGAGAAGGACTCGACCAAAAGGTAACCTTTTGTGCCTATGTCCCTGATGGGAGAATGGATCCCAAAGGTGGCTGGAATTTGCCATGACAGAGTAGAGGGCAGGGTCCCTACATTTTCCCAGCTAGAAGCACCCCGTCAGAGAGTGGCTCAGCCCGGTTCCTCTCCCACTCCTCATGTTCGTACTCCTAAGGGGTCGCAGGACCCAGAAACCAGCTCCCCTTCCCCCTCTGGCTTGTACCATCCCATAGGAGTGTCTTCCAATCTGGAGGAAGGGATTTTCAGAGCACATTTGCCACTGCAAAACTTGCCAATGCTTCTAACCTTGAAAGAAACCCAATGGGATGAAGGGTTAAATGAAATGATTAACGTAATGGAATGGAGAAACAGGAAATTCAGAGGATATGGAAACCTTTCACAGCATTTGCCTAGCAACCCAGGGAAACATCTAAAAAAACACAAGGTCAGGAAGGTGAGCCGTGGGAATCAAACCCACAACTTGCTGAATACAGGCCACTGAGTCATCGTGCTTAGTGTCACCCAGGAGTGTTAGTGAATCATGTACTGAAACTTACCTCTCAATATGCAGCAGCTCTCACAACACAGTCAATGCAAACATTAACAACTTCCTTTTTTTGACAATGGCCCTTTGACAGCAGATAATGTCTTAACTGTGGTAAATAATGACCCAGATTTGTCGAACTTTAGAAGATGGACTTTTTGTTAGTTGTTATGTTATGAAAATGTGCAGTATAAAACTAGTGTAAATACAATAAATGTGGAGTTGCACTTGGAGTGACATGTTGGAAAGTTGAGCTGCCTCTTCAGTTGTCACCGTAATATCTCCTCTTGAGCGTCCGGTATTTGCGCAGCATGTACAGGGCTTCCAGTTCCTTTATCACATAGTTGCCATGAGCAATCATTGTGTCTATCTTATTGGGGTCAGTCTCAGTGCAATTCTTCATGAAGGCTTTCTTGAGGCGTGTTCTGAAGTAGTCGTAGCCATGAGGATACTCACGGCCCAGATGCAGCAACTGCAACAAAAACACAACTTCATCACTGTCACTAAAGCAAATTTCCCTCATTTATATGCTGACTTTAACAGCAACATCATGCCGAGCCTTTCTTTTGGAACAATTGCTCCTTGGCAATCATCTTCACTTGTTACCATTTGTGTAATTTGCACCAAGGGAAATAGCATTAGTAGAATTAACGCTTTAATTGGCAAGTTATTTTGAGACATATGCCATTCTTCTTCTTATTCCTAAATTGGTTTTCATACACCTTTTGGAGATACCTGAGCAGAAGTGATTTGATTAGCCAAGATTGTTAAGGCAATACCCAATGAACTGGCCATCCAATCAAAGCCAAACGCTGTCAGTTTGAATCACAGCAACTGCAGTCAACTGTGCCTGTGGTAAAGGAAGGGAAGGTCCCAAGTTAAATAATCGGTGTAATGACACACTTGCAAGCTACATTCAACTGCAGTTGCATGGAGTTTGCATCTTTTTCTTTAAAAAGAAAAGAAATACTGCAGTGTTATTGACAAAAATTTAATATTTTTGCAATAGGACACAATTACAAATACTTTAATTCTATTTATTTAGCTTAGCATAACAAGAAATTACAAAGAAAGAGCCAATAAAGTATCTCAAAATGTAATAAATTTAAGTGTTAAGAAAGACAAGAAGGAAAGGAATAATTGTAGAGAGAAGAATAACATTTTGGTACAGGTGTTTGATTAAGTAAGTTTTGAAATTATGTATGAAGCAGTCTAGAGTACAAATAACTGGTGGGCAGCGATAGGAGGAATTATGGAAGCTATGTAAGTGAGGTAGGTAAATTGGTAAGAATTAGAATATAGGAAATTTCAGGAAGGTTAGAAAATAAGAAATCGTTAATTTTATAAACAAGTAAAAAGGAATTGGAGACGACAACCATATGTAGATTGTTGCAGCAGACAAGAAAGGGAAGGATTGGCTTGGATGAGCACAGATGTAATATTTCTAAAGGGTTAAAAGGTAGGGCAGAAAGAACAAGTGAATTGTGTGGGGAGAAACATTATATCAGGTAACATTGCAGAGGAGGAGGAGGAGGAGGAGGAGGAGGAGGAGGAGGAGGAGGAGGAGGAGGAGGAGGAGAAGGAGAAGGAGAAGCAGAAGCAGAAGAAGAAGAAGAAGAAGAAGAAGAAGACCTGTGAAGCATTAAGATGAGAAGAAACTACAGTTCACAAGTATTGGAAAGCACGAATGCTAATGGCTTCATTGCCAGATGCAAGGCACTAGAAAACAACAACAACAACATTGCAGAGAAAAAGTTTAGAAAGAGAAATAGAGAGCAATATAGCAGCAATAAAGATGTTCACATGAAAATATTAGGGGTATAGCTCGATTTTTACAGAAAGTAAAAGGAAAATGGGAAAGGAATGTTAAGGAAAGGGAAAATAAATAAAGGGGTTAGGGTTGATAAGCGCTACCTAGATGAACAAAGGCCAGGGGGCCATGATAACTGAGGTAGCTCTCATAGTAAACAAAGGATATATAATGTAATATACATATAAGGTGGGTACATTTGTTCATTCTTAAGCTTTTTTTAGTACATTAAGGGAATAGCTGCTGGCTTCCAGTAGCTGAAAAGATTGTAGGAAATATTACTAGATTTAATTATACTTTCATTTTAATTTCGTTTTTCATGGAGTAAATTTGGGTTTATGTTGGGCCTTCTTAAAAACATTAAATTCACGTACACATTTGCACTCTCACTCATACTTCCAGAATCTATAGAGGACAAAGAATAAACCTGGCTAAGGAAAAATTCCCATTCTCCAGCCAGGAATCAAACCCAGGACCTCTACATTAGGAAGTCAGCATACTAATCAGCAGACCACAGAGGCAATTAACTACAGCAGATCTTGGATACTTAGAAACTGAGGACAACAAAAAAATTCTAAGTATCCAGAAATTCTCATTATAAAAGTTACATTTAAAACTTGACATTTTGGTCATATATCTGTCAGAATTTTCTGATAGTGTCACTCTTTTTCGACTCTTTCCATTTTCACTCGAAGCACTGATTAAAATGATCTCCTTATTCTTCAGATAAGTTGACAAACTGCTCAGTGCTATTCCTTATTCTTTCACTATTTCTTCAAACTGTTTTCAACTTCTTGAATGACAGTGAATTTTTCTACAAAAGTTAGTCTTGTACTGGAGGGACTAAGAGACATAACGGCAATACACTGAACAGTGGCAAGCAAATGTTTTAAACAAGGACATGTGGAGTAGGTATACAAGCTCAAGGTCAGCAGCTAGGAAAGTTATTCCACCTACATTCCCACAAAACAAACCATCCCACAGTAATGTCCTCTTGCAGAAACACATCAACAAGGTACTAAACAAGGACATGTGGCAGTAGGTATACAAGCTCAAGGTCAGCAGCTAGGAAAGATATTCCACCTACATTCCCACAAAACAAACCATCCCAGAGTAATGTCCTCTTGCAGAAACACATCAACAAGGTACTAAACAAGGACATGTGGCAGTAGGTATACAAGCTCAAGGTCAGCAGCAGCTAGGAAAGTTATTCCACCTACATTCCCACAAAACAAACCATCCCAGAGTAATGTCCTCTTGCAGAAACACATCAACAAGGTACTAAACAAGGACATGTGGCAGTAGGTATACAAGCTCAAGGTCAGCAGCAGCTAGGAAAGCTATTCCACCTACATTCCCACAAAACAAACCATCCCAGAGTAATGTCCTCTTGCAGAAACACACCAACAAGGTACTAAACAAGGACATGTGGCAGTAGGTATACAAGCTCAAGGTCAGTAGCAGCTAGGAAAGCTATTCCACCTACATTCCCACAAAACAAACCATCCCACAGTAATGTCCTCTTGCAGAAACACATCAACAAGGTACTAAACAAGGACATGTGGCAGTAGGTATACAAGCTCAAGGTCAGCAGCAGCTAGGAAAGTTATTCCACCTACATTCCCACAAAACAAACCATCCCAGAGCAATGTCCTCTTGCAGAAACACATCAACAAGGTACTAAACAAGGACATGTGGCAGTAGGTATACAAGCTCAAGGTCAGTAGCAGCTAGGAAAGATATTCCACCTACATTCCCACAAAACAAACCATCCCACAGTAATGTCCTCTTGTAGAAACACATCAACAAGGTACTAAACAAGGACATGTGGCAGTAGGTATACAAGCTCAAGGTCAGCAGCAGCTAGGAAAGTTATTCCACCTACATTCCCACAAAACAAACCATCCCAGAGTAATGTCCTCTTGCAGAAACACATCAACAAGGTACTAAACAAGGACATGTGGCAGTAGGTATACAAGCTCAAGGTCAGCAGCAGCTAGGAAAGTTATTCCACCTACATTCCCACAAAACAAACCATCCCAGAGCAATGTCCTCTTGCAGAAACACATCAACAAGGTACTAAACAAGGACATGTGGCAGTAGGTATACAAGCTCAAGGTCAGCAGCAGCTAGGAAAGCTATTCCACCTACATTCCTACAAAACAAACCATCCCAGAGTAATGTCCTATTGTAGAAACACATCAACAAGGTACTAAACAAGGACATGTGGCAGTAGGTATACAAGCTCAAGGTCAGCAGCAGCTAGGAAAGCTATTCCACCTACATTCCCACAAAACAAACCATCCCAGAGTAATGTCCTCTTGTAGAAACACATCAACAAGGTACTAAACAAGGACATGTGGCAGTAGGTATGCAAGCTCAAGGCTGGCAGCAGCTAGGAAAGTTATTCCACCTACATTCCCACAAAACAAACCATCCCAGAGCAATGTCCTCTTGCAGAAACACATCAACAAGGTACTAAACAAGGACATGTGGCAGTAGGTATACAAGCTCAAGGCTGGCAGCAGCTAGGAAAGTTATTCCACCTACATTCCCACAAAACAAACCATCCCAGAGTAATGTCCTCTTGCAGAAACACATCAACAAGGTACTAAACAAGGACATGTGGCAGTAGGTATACAAGCTCAAGGTCAGTAGCAGCTAGGAAAGTTATTCCACCTACATTCCCACAAAACAAACCATCCCAGAGTAATGTCCTCTTGCAGAAACACATCAACAAGGTACTAAACAAGGACATGTGGCAGTAGGTATACAAGCTCAAGGTCAGCAGCAGCTAGGAAAGTTATTCCACCTACATTCCCACAAAACAAACCATCCCAGAGTAATGTCCTCTTGTAGAAACACACCAACAAGGTACTAAACAAGGACATGTGGCAGTAGGTATACAAGCTCAAGGTCAGCAGCAGCTAGGAAAGTTATTCCACCTACATTCCCACAAAACAAACCATCCCAGAGTAATGTCCTCTTGTAGAAACACACCAACAAGGTACTAAACAAGGACATGTGGCAGTAGGTATACAAGCTCAAGGTCAGTAGCAGCTAGAAAGCTATTCCACCTACATTCCCACAAAACAAACCATCCCAGAGTAATGTCCTCTTGTAGAAACACATCAACAAGGTACTAAACAAGGACATGTGGCAGTAGGTATACAAGCTCAAGGTCAGTAGCAGCTAGGAAAGTTATTCCACCTACATTCCCACAAAACAAACCATCCCAGAGCAATGTCCTCTTGTAGAAACACACCAACAAGGTACTAAACAAGGACATGTGGCAGTAGGTATACAAGCTCAAGGTCAGTAGCAGCTAGGAAAGTTATTCCACCTACATTCCCACAAAACAAACCATCCCAGAGCAATGTCCTCTTGTAGAAACACATCAACAAGGTACTAAATTTCCAGGTTTAAATTAATTTTCTACTGACATTCCTTAACAAACACTTCAAATTAACAAAAATTAAATTTGCATAACATGTGAGTTTTTACACTGCTTTAATACAAAATTCAAAGCACCAAGAAAAATGTTCAAAGTAACAACTTTGAATTACCCAAGTTCTACTGCACAATTTTATATTTACTATCTCTCCCAAGGTATTATAGCTTTTGGAGTGTACCAGAAGCAACTGTGATGTATTTCCCACATTATACTGCTCTCTGGTCAAATACACTTGTAAAGATACAACCTTAGCTGCAACGGTTAGGTTGGCAGTACAGATATTATTTCGCAGCACATCAACTGTTCATGTTAAAGCAGATAATCCTTGGCTGAGTTGGGACTGTTATGTTCAACTTGCACATTTATTTGCAATTGCTTTAGTCATCGTATAAATATCTCACACTTTTAAATGTTCTTACAGCACAATTCCCCATTAAAACAATATAATGTGACATCTAGAGCTGGGAACTGTTCTATGTGTGTTGCATCAAAACAATATCTGACTCATTAACTGACTCTTAACTGTAATTTCATTTGTAAGATTAGTTCAATGTAAAGTTGAACAGTTTGGATTGTTTTCTACACATATACACATTTACTAGACCAGTATACGCAACTCTGTGCACACTATACTACATCACAAGCTGAGCTACAGACTCTGGATCCAACAACTGGAAAACGTGTTTTGACCACACCTCCCCTGCTCCCAACTGATCATGAAGTAAATCAATCCAAAACTGCAGTCACAACAAACCTTATCTCTCTAACATACGTGAAACCATGCATACACCAGTTCCTCTCCACTACAAGGGCTGAAAGGGAATTTTAAGGTGTAAAAGGTGCTCAAAGTTTGAAGAAAGACAGTGAAAGGAGTGAGTCAAGGTTATGAGAAGTAAACAGTTGTGAGTTGTAATATCATGAAAGACTGTAGACTGTGTTAACATCAGTAAAAGAGAACTGTGTATTTGTGTAATTAGTGTATGAGAGAGAGACAGAGAAAGTGAAGAAAGACGGTGAAAGGAGTGAGTCAAGGTTACGAGAAGTAAACAGTTGTGAGTTGTAATATCATGAAAGACTGTAGACTGTGTTAACATCAGTAAAAGAGAACTGTGTATTTGTGTAATTAGTGTATGAGAGAGAGACAGAGAAAGTTAAGAAAGACAGTGAAAGGAGTGAGTCAAGGTTATGAGAAGTAAACAGTTGTGAGTTGTAATATCATGAAAGACTGTAGACTGTGTTAACATCAGTAAAAGAGAACTGTGTATTTGTGTAATTAGTGTATGAGAGAGAGACAGAGAAAGTGAAGAAAGACAGTGAAAGGAGTGAGTCAAGGTTATGAGAAGTAAACAGTTGTGAGTTGTAATATCATGAAAGACTGTAGACTGTGTTAACATCAGTAAAAGAGAACTGTGTATTTGTGTAATTAGTGTATGAGAGACAGAGAAAGTGAAGAAAGACAGTGAAAGGAGTGAGTCAAGGTTATGAGAAGTAAACAGTTGTGAGTTGTAATATCATGAAAGACTATAGACTGTGTTAACATCAGTAAAAGAGAACTGTGTATTTGTGTAATTAGTGTATGAGAGAGAGACAGAGAAAGTGAAGAAAGACAGTGAAAGGAGTGAGTCAAGGTTATGAGAAGTAAACAGTTGTGAGTTGTAATATCATGAAAGACTGTAGACTGTGTTAACAACAGTAAAAGAGAACTGTGTATTTGTGTAATTAGTGTATGAGAGACAGAGAAAGTGAAGAAAGACAGTGAAAGGAGTGAGTCAAGGTTATGAGAAGTAAACAGTTGTGAGTTGTAATATCGTAAAAGACTGTAGACTGTGTTAACATCAGTAGAAGAGAATTGTATATTTAAGCAAAATTTTAAAAGAAAAATGAAGCAACAGAAAAGTAACTGGACTGATTTCCTCATTTTTTGACAGTACAAATTACCAGAACATGATAACTGTCAACTACATAATTTCCCTAAAATTCATGATCAAATTTACTATTGAAATGACATCTAAAAGCAGCTCCCATTCCTATACATAAAACTCCAAAAATGCGATGCAAATATCATATTCTGCATATGTAGGAACTCCAAGAGTTACATCCCAAAACCATATCAGTGTGCAGTCTTCAACAGTTTGATACCTCTCAACAATGCAAAATTTAACAAAGAGAAAAATACAATCTATAGAATAGCAAAAATATTCACAAAATTAAAGATAAAAATAAAGAAAAAACAGGACACACATAATATAATAAATAATTAGAAACCAAAGGATTAATATGCTCCTTACAAAAAAGTTTAATAGCATCACCAAAAGGCTGTAAAACATCCACATAACCTACATTATTGGGACCTTTATGTAAAGTAAAACAATACACAAGAAAATCTAAAAGGGAGAAAAGCTGAAAATGGTACAAGAAACCACCAAACTATGTGCAGAAAAAGAAAAATATACATACACGAACCATAGCACCGTGTCTAGTTCCACAAAATATTCAAATTATACAAGCACTCAAAAACCAACACTTCATCCAAAATCTACAACATTCTGAAGTAAACAATCCCATACCAGCAAAAAATTGGGAATTTACCAATTTACAAGACCTGTTATTTTTTCAATCTTCAGTAGGACATGATTTTCACTTATAAATGTACCTAGAAACTTCAGGAATCAAACACTTCATCAGCATGTCATGAAAGCCTCCGAAAGCACTCGACACCTTCCTGAAAGGGTGTGACAGTCCACGATTCTGCAACTGCATGTGTGTGTAGAATCAAGAGGACATTTCCAGCACTTGTTATGATGTTTGTGTGTTGGCAAGTTATAAACATAAGCTTTCATTAGTAACGGAAAATAAAACATTATATGACATATGCTCATATGAACTTTTTTCTTCTTTTGATGTAGGGGAATCCATGGCCAAAGTTTGTTAAAGTATTTTTGAATCACCCTGTATAGAAAGAAACTTGTATTAAAACTAGTATTGATTTTACCTGCATTCTCAAATGTTGTATGTTCTATTACATATTAATAGTTACATTTGTTCCATTTAAATATATTAAGCATATTTACAAAGCATCTATAGCTTGGTTTCAATTGTTTATACCAACAGAAAAAAATTACGAACAATCGTTCAGCACCTAAGTTTATTTAGATATTTAAGTCTGTTGCAGCACGGGTTAATATTAATTTGAATGACATTTGGCTCATTATCAAAACATGCCATAAGTAAAAAAACATCTGATGTGTTACACTCACATGACTTTCTCTACTCTTGTACTAACCATTCTTACAAACTCTAATTCCTATATCTTCTTCATGTTAATTGAGATAAACATTTGTACAAATTATCTTATTGTTTGTTTCCTTGTAGGTACAAGGGGAATATAGGAATACAGTACTTTGAGCGATAGTCAAATCTTTTAAAGCTTTCAAATTTCGTTCTCTTTGCACGGTTAACATAAAAAATGAATAACGAGCAGCTCTTAGGCAATCCAGCCTATAGAATCCTCGGGAACAATCCTACCACCACCATAGAGCGACGGACCACTCAACTCAGAAGATCCAGCCTTTCTCTAGAAACTAAGCAGTTTATGTCACTGTCGGGATACAGGCCTCCTAGAATGTATGGGTTCCCCAACATCCACAAAACGGACATCCCATTGTGCCCCATTGTTGACGCCACAGGCAGCCCTACATACCGGCTGGCACGCCACTTAACGGATCTGTTACAACCTTTGGTAGGGGGTTGCCTACATCATGTGACGAACTCCACACAGTTCATATAGTTGTTGGACAACATCACTATTGGCCCTTCTGATCTTCCCATCACCTTCAACATGGTATCTCTTTTTACAAGTGTACCGCTGCAAGAAACTGCCCAACTTCTGATGGAACACTTTCTGGCCGATCACCAAACTCTTCCGGCACACTCTGACGTCCACTTTCTTCCTGTTTGCTGGAAGATTCTATGAACAAGTAGACAGTGTGGCAATGGACTCTCCATTGTCATCAGCAATAACAAATTTCTACATAGAACACCTGGAACACGAAATACTCGCCACAGCCCCACTCAAGCCATCTCATTTCTACTGTTATGTTGACGACACATTCGTTATATGGCCACATGGACGAGACACTTTGCCGAGCTTCCTCACACACCTCAACAGCCTCCAACCCCAAATTCAGTTCACCATGGAAGTGGAGAAGGACGGAACTCTGCCATTTTTGGGCATTCTGGTCTTCAAAAACAACAGTACTCTGGGGCATGCAATGTACCACAAACCAACACACACTGACCTCTATTTGAGTGCTCGCAGTTTCCATCATAAATCACAATGGGTCGGAGTTCTCAACACTCTGGCCCACAGAGCTGTGTCTGCTTCTGATCCTAGCCACTTAAAGCAAAAACTACAGCACCTGAGGCGCACCTTCCGCCAAAATGGCTACTCCGTAAATGGTATTGAATCCTCAATCTCAGCTAACACCAGACAAGCCGACCGCCACTGCCTGCATCCCATATGCTGGCAATCTATCCGGCAGAATCAGTAGAATTCTCGCCAAACACAATATCAGAACCATCCACAAACCGCCTTTGAAGATCAAATACCTGGTGAGACCAGTAGAGGAAAAACTGGACCTTAATGTACCAGGGGTATACCGTATACCCTGTGAATGTGGGACGCCGTACATAGGGCAAACCCGCAGGACCATTTCCACTAGCGTCCATGGGTGTCGCAGGACGTTTTTTCAGGGGAGGGCCGCATGTTGAAAGTTTGCAATCAAACAATATTAAGCCATTATTCTGTTGCCAGAAGCTGTAAAAAATATGAGTTATAGTATTTGTTGCGGATATGCATATTAATTTGTGCTACATAGAAACTGCTCTTTACATCAAAATTAATACAATAGTCTGCTAGTAATTGACTGCATTTAAATGCATTAATTTCCAAGGAGGGCCACAGCCTTCCCTTGCCCACCCTTCACGATGCCCAAGGAGCACGAACGGTCCATATGCTTAATGCAGCCTGACAAGTCAGGGCTGGCGGAGCACTGCTTTGTAAAAGACCACAGAGCTAACTTTAAAGAAATGACCATTGTGGCAAAAGTAGCGGTTTCTGGGAACGAAGGGTTAAGGAGGTTCTGTCCATCTCCTCCAAGAAGAACACACTGAACCAGGACGCTGGATTGCAGTTTAGTCCCTCCTGGAAACCAGCCTTAAAGTTGGAGATCGACCGGCTCAGAAAACACAGATTCCGACGGAGTGTTGAACAACCACCACATTAGACTGAGTGTTTTCTACTCGATACATACTAGCGGAAAGTACATATACTGGTTCTTTAACTCTTGTTAAACCTGATGATGGGAGAGATGCACACTCCCGAAACATCAAGGGCTCTTCATCACTACACCCGGCTTGAAGTCCGAGAACATATTGAAGATGTTCCATTTGCCAGAAGTATAACTTCTCCAAAACTTACACAAATAACAAGGAATATCTCAGAAATGGTTCACTCTACAAACAAATTTATTTGCACATAAATTTTTTATAGTAAGATTTGGTTTATCTGTTACGGTTAACCAGTTATGCAAAAGTCATCCAGAGTAAATAGGATTACAGGGGCTATAGCCAGAAAATTCAAGATATACATTTCATTGGCCATCGCAATATCTCTAACATATGGCATTTTAATCAAAATCATTAGAGCCATTTTCAAAAAATCAAAATTTTTCATGTAAAGGGTGGTTTAGAATGGAGGAATTTTCTTCAAAATCTTCGTGCTGCATCCCTGAAAGGCATTAAACTTAAATACCAAACTTTGGTTTTTAATCGACTTTTCGTTTTTGAGTTATGCTGTCCAGAGACATACACATGCTTTTTTTTTATTCAGGGGGCCTCAAAACATATATTTCCGGTGAAATCTTGACATTGAATTTTTGGGTGGAATACAATACTTCCTCTACTTACTATACGTAGTAGAGAAAGTAAAAATAGGATGGTATACACTCAAAACATTTGACATTTTTATGTAATCACCCTAATGAGCATAAATACCTTGAAATCAACTGCACTACGATTAGCAAGTTGCCCGAGATCCAAAATCACAAACTGAGATATTCATCTTTTTGTAAACCCTCTTGCTACAAAAGCTGTGTAAGCTTACATCTTTTTTGTTAAACTATTTATAGACTAAAGAGGTAGAATCAGGGCTGAAGAATTCAATGCCATAGCCAGGAATTGAACCACGGATCTTCCACCTCATGCACGGCTGCTTCCCCAACTGATTCGTACTTTTTCCAGTAGACCACTAGAGAATTTACATCAGAGACAAACACTCCAAGGGCGACTTACTATCATAAGTGCTTTATGTCCCAGGTTTAAATATCCTTTAGATGGTATCTGTTATTTTATGCCAACAAACCTACTGCTGGTATACATAAGCCGTGTGTGGGTAGAATCAATACTCGGCTGTGGCATTGAATTTTTCAGTCCTGATTCTACCTCTCAAACATTGCCCACACACGACTTGTGTGTTTGAAAAACACCAGCAAAAAGTTGGTTGGTCTAAAATAACATTAGGAATAGGCTTGTCCAGAATCAGTGAAGTGATTTCCATTTTGGCACTTGGATCATTGTTGCTAACTGCAGTCCAAATATGACTTTGGAAACTATATTATAATACCTATGCATAATAAACATTGCATTTTTCTGCCAAAGAGAAGAATATGCTCCATACACAGACTATGACGGTCCTCACTGTTACGTACCATCAGCATATATTCAGCAGCTAGACTCAATGTGAAAGGTGACAATAGAATGAAGCTGAAAGCATGAAGCCCGAGACAATGTTGTGAATGGGCCATGGAAGTGATTCGGACTTAAACAAATATGCACTTCAAAGTCTGCTTTTTTTGGTGTGTCTTAGGATGTATGTTATGGTGTGTTTATTCAAACACACCTTATATACTCAGTTAAACATTTTAAGCAATTTAACTTTTAACATGTTATTGTTTTAAAAAACTTAACAAGCGTGCCCAAAGTTTCTAACATAATTCCCAACATAAAAAGGTTGGAAACCACTGGAATACTCGCATGTTTAAACAGTGAATTGCTATGAAATTACATGATACACAAGAGAAAACACATAGTGACTTTCCATTTGAAACAAATAGAACTATTTGAAAATTTGAACCAATACCAAAGTACATCTTGAAAATGGTTAAAACCACATAACATTTTGTCTATAATAAATTTTGCTTTGAGGGTATCCACAAATGACATTTCTAAGCCTTGTAATTTTTATCCAATTATTTTCAACAGATTGTGACATACTGCTCTACGACAATTTTGTTTTAAATTTCATGCCGACATATTTAATAGCTTTTATGAAAAAAAATTTTTTACTTTCATTACACTAATTTATCAGCTGTTGGCATGATGTAGAAAAAGTTTTTTCGAAAATAGGACTGACATAACCTAGATCTTGAAAGTCGACATCCTTCACTTGTTGAATAATGCTATAAATAATGCTCTTGTTTTTTCCCTTTTTATATGATTTATGATTAAAATATATTCATCTGATTATTTTAGAAACCAGCAGTTCTCTGCTACGTCTTACCGTTTTATACAGATTAATTACTTCAGTTCTTTTAGACATTCTCCTTGAACTCAAATGAAGTAAACAGAATCAATGAGAAGTCACCTCCAACTGCTCTAGAATGTCTCTCGGTAAGCAGATTCCAAATTCAGATATTAATCAGCTGTTATTAAACGTCAAGGTAACTAGATTAAACATAACCAAATACAAATTCCAGTTTCAAAACCTTGGAGTAGTGTTGCCAACTCTAATTCAATAAAACAAGCTAAACCGGCTTGCCAAAAAGGCCACATTATATCTTAATACCTATATAAACATTAGAAAACTACATTATTAAAAAAATACGCATGGATCACCTAGCAAAAATAAACGTGGTCTTGCATGTATGCAGCATTTGCACCAAGAAGCTTCATTCTTCTGGAACTTCGCATGAACACTCTTGTGTGTTGCACTCACATGACTCTCTACTTTTGTACCACAGATTATATATTATTATATTATATATATATATTATTATATTGATTCGGGGATTCACCAAAAGGGTTATATCATTACGTGTAATAGCTGCAGTAGCGAGATTAAATTATGTATTATTTTAAAGGTACCGCTAGATAAGCAAAAAATGAAAAAAGGCCAGGAAAACCACTTGTAGCTTTCTTGGAAAATGTATAGCTAGATAGGTTCTCAAAAAGGCCAGATCTAGCCATAAAAAGGCTAAGTTGGCAACACTGCCTTGGAGATGGAACACCCGAACACTACCGAACTTTTACGGAGTTAACCGATATCTATCCGATAGTTACAATCTTTGACGCAACAGCTGATACTGCGTATACTCTGTGGCTGACACTCAGCTGAGCTGCCTTCATACCAGAAGAGAAACTATAGTGCTTTTCAAATGGGAAGAGTTCTGATCTGTAGCCAATGAGATACGTTTACATGCACAGTGTTGCAAGCTCATTACCCCCACTCTTCATATTCTTGGCGTACGTCACGTCAAGCGCCGCTTAAGGGGAAAGCAATATGTCAACACAGCAGGACCCTGATTGGTTACCGGTCTGGAGACGCTCAAGGACAAACTCCTTCCCATTTGAAATGCACAGTAATTATGTGGCTGATGCGCTTTTACATACGTACGGCGACCAGAAAGAAGAAGTTTCTCAAGAAGTACCTGAATTGATTAATTTCACGATGTTAGAAGATTGTCCGTGTGTGTTTACGGATATTCCGAAATATCAACTAGAAGATAACAACTGTTATTAGGTACGCAACTTAAGGAAGATGGTGGTAGTTATGAGCCTGAGAAATAGCCTGTGAATAATGAAACGCTCTCTATCAGGTACATAGGGGAGCAAAGTAAGGTGGTAGTTCCTCGCGTGCTGGTTACTCCTTTATTTAGATATAATTAGGGGTTATTTGGGGCTCGTCGATCTTTATTTAAAACTCACCATTAAATAGGGGAATATTTTTGGTGGAAGGGGATGTATACCTATGGGAAAAATACTTTAGCGCATTAGGAGAAAGTCCCACGTCGTGTTCACACAGCTGAGTTTATTGAGTGGTAGTCACCACATCACTAGTGAGCTCATTTGTGAATTGTACGAATATCCTGAGAAAAATTGCTCTTCACATCAAAATTAAAACAATAGTCTAATAGTAATTGATGGTACATTAATTAATTCATTAATTTCCAAGCGGGTCCGTCGACCCCCCCCCCCCCCCCCCCCCCACTTCGCGATGCCCATGTATGCAGCTTCGGTTAATTATTTCAAGTACCTACAACGCATGGTCTGCTGAAGAGGAACACCCACGGACAGCTGCCCAAAGCTCAAAGTGGCAACTCGTCTGCTTGATGCTCGGTTAGCACCGATATCAGTTGAAGAGTATTCTACTGCTGAGGTGGGAGTGCGTGATACCTTGGAATTGGAATCCCAATGTACATGAACATTTCTCCTCCACCTCAGTAGGATTCCACGCACTATGTTATATTAAGGTGCAGACAAAAACGGAAGAACCATAAGAAGTTGCACAATATCTTTCTCAGACGAATTCTGATATCCAGTGAATCATATTATCTTTAATTCCCATCTGTTGTAGCTTCCTGATAAGATTACATCTCCACATGGTATCATAAGCAGGTTTCAGATCGACAAATACAGCTAGAGTATCTTCTTTTCTATTAAATCCCTTTTTTTTCTTGACTGAGCTTAATTACTTTTTCACTGGTTGTATGATTTTTGCGAAAGCCAGCTTGGCAGGGTGATAGAAGATTGTAGTGTTCAAGACACCAATTTAATCTGGCTGAAATCATTCTTTCCATAATTCTTGCTACGACACTGGTTAATGATGTAGGTCTATAGTTATTTATATCATCTGGTGGTTTACCTGGTTTTGAGTATTAGGATAATTATAGCTTTTTTTCCAATTGGATGGAACCAAAGTGTTAAAGTGTGCAACTTATCAAAAGTCAGTGTGTCTCAACAATTTAGTAAGAAAACTACTTAAGTATTTAGTTCGGATTTTCTTTGGCCTCCTTTTTTGCAAACCAGTAAATCCTGAAGATCATTTAAATTGCTGCATCCCTGTCATAATTCTGGGCCACTCTAAGTAACTTCAGTTCAACTTATAACAATATTCAGTCATGAAATGAATATCACATGGCCGTCAGGGAAGCAAAACAAACGTCATGGGAAAATTTTGGAAATGAAATTGAACATAACTTTATAGAACACAAGAAAAAATTTTGGAATATAGTTAAAGGATTGAAAGGAATACATGGAAAACCAGCAACAAACCTAAGAAACGAAGAAAATGAATTAATTATAGGCAGGAAGAATATATTAGAAGAATGGAGGAAATACTATGGAAAGAAGTTTGGAAATACAATAACAGAGCAAAGTGAACAAAATGAGATAAGGATTGAAGAAGAAGAAGGCACTGATACAATCACGGAAGATGAAGTAACAGAGGCAATAAGGAGAATAAGAGTGGGGAAAGCGGCTGGAATTGACGAAATAGCACCTGAGTTTATAAAATATGGAGGACCAAGCATGATAAAAATATTAACAAAAATATTTAAGAGAATATGGATAAATAATAACATCCCTGAAGAATGGAAAAAGAACATTATAATACCAATACACAAAAAAGGAGATAATAAAGACTGTAATAATTATAGAGCAATATGTTTATCCTCTGTTGTATATAAATTATATACAAGAATATTAGAAAGGAAATTAAGAAATATTATAGAAGGTGAGCTGGAAGAAGAGCAAGCAGGTTTTAGACCTAATAGACAAACCCAAGATCATATTTTCACACTAAGGACAATGATTGGGAAATTAATGGATAAAAACAAACAAATATGTCTAGCATTTTTAGATCTAAAGGCAGCCTTCGATTCGGTGCCCAGAAAACATCTATGGGAAGCTCTGATAAAGAAAAACGTACCGAAACAGCTAATTACAGCAATCCAAAGTGTATATGATGGATCAAAGGGGATAGTCAGAATAGAAGGAGAAACATCTAAGGAATTTAATATGGAAAAAGGAATCAAGCAGGGAGATAGCCTCAGCCCATTACTTTTCATTAATTTTATGGATGAAATAATAAAAATATGTAAAAGGAGGACACCAAGAACACAAATAGGATATTGGAATATGAGACTGATTCAAATACAGTCACTGATATATGCAGACGACATAATATTAATAGCAGAAAATGAGGAAAAATTACAGAGATGCATGATAGAATGGGGAGAGGAACTCGGAAGAAAGGGAATGGAAATAAATACTAAGAAAAGTAAAGTAATGTGTATTTCAAAAGAACTTGGACAGGAAATATCTATTAAACATAAGAATGAGAAAATAGAACAGGTGGATATGTACGAGTATTTAGGAACGATCTTTACGAGTGATGGACGATGGGATGAAGAAATACTAAATAGGAAAAGGAAGGCAAATAAGATGTATTACCAATTTAACAAAACTATCCTTGGAAAGAAAGAAGTAGCACTAAAAACAAAAATGCAGTTATATCAATCGGTATTGGTCCCTACGCTTACATATGGAATAGAAAGCATTCCACTGCAAGATAAGCAAATAAGTAAAATACAATCCAGTGAAATGAAATACTTAAGAAAAGCTGTAAATAAAACCAGGAGGGATAGGATAAGAAATGAGAGGATCAGAGAAGAAGTAGGTCAAGGATCACTGGAGGAGAAAATCGAACAAAAACAATTGAAATGGTGGGGACATGCATTTAGAATGGCAGAGGATAGTAAAGTTAAACAGATGCTAGAAGTAAGGGTACAAGGAAGGAGAGGAGTAGGAAGACCCCGGATAATGTTTGAGGACAGAATGGAAAAGATTGGAAGAAAAAGGAACAAGACAATGGAAGAAATGAAGAGAATGATGAGGGATAGGAATGACTGGAGAAGATGGATTTACGGAGCCACCCCTACGCTGTAAAGGTAGAAGGGAAAGAAGAAGAAGAAGAAATGAATATCACCACTCATGTCATAAATTATTTATTAAAACAAAAGAGAATATTAATTAAAATTTAAAACAATAAAATCAAACTATTTTTCTCTGCTAACGCTTCTCTTGAAAGTCATGGACCTGAGTTGAGGTGAGGGCGAGGGACTGGATGAGGGTGACTCTTGTTCCATGCTTTTCTCTCGCTCCTTACGCTGCATACTGAACTTGCCCATGCCTGGTCGATAGATCTCAAGACTTGGACGATCCTGAAACCAGAATGTATCAGTGGTTACCATATTATACAACATGTACCACAGCAGTTGGTAACTTGCCCACGCCTGGCCGATACATCTCAAGACTTGGACGATCCTGAAACCAGAATGTACCAGTGGTTACCACATTATACAACATGTACCACAGCAGTTGGTAACTTGCCCACGCCTGGCCGATAGATCACAAGACTTGGACGATCCTGAAACCAGAATGTACCAGTGGTTACCACATTATACAACATGTACCACAGCAGTTGGTAACTTGCCCACGCCTGGCCGATTGATCTCAAGACTCGGACGATCCTGAAACCAGAATGTACCAGTGGTTACCACATTATACAACATGTACCACAGCAGCTGGTAACTTGCCCATGCCTGGCCGATTGATCTCAAGACTCGGACGATCCTGAAACCAGAATGTATCAGTGGTTACCACATTATACAACATGTACCACAGCAGTTGGTAACTTGCCCATGCCTGGCCGATAGATCTCAAGGCTTGGATGATCCTGAAACCAGAATGTACCAGTGGTTACCACATTATACAACATGTACCACAGCAGTTGGTAACTTGCCCATGCCTGGCCGATAGATCTCCAGACTTGGACGATCCTGAAACCAGAATGTACCAGTGGTTACCACATTATACAACATGTACCACAGCAGTTGGTAACTTGCCCATGCCTGGCCGATAGATCTCCAGACTTGGATGATCCTGAAACCAGAATGTACCAGTGGTTACCACATTATACAACATGTACCACAGCAGTTGGTAACTTGCCCACGCCTGGCCAATAGATCTCCAGACCTGGACGATCCTGAAACCAGAATGTACCAGTGGTTACCACATTAAACAACACATGTGCCACAGCAGTTGGTAACTTGCCCACGCCTGGCCAATAGATCTCCAGACCTGGACGATCCTGAAACCAGAATGTATCAGTGATTACCACATTATACAACACATGTGCCACATTCGCCTGATGTCTGGAGCATTGTCCTGGTGCAAGAGTACACATGTCACATTCGCCTGATGTCTGGAGCGTTGTCCTGGTGCAAGAGTACACATGTGCCACATTCGCCTGATGTCTGGAGCGTTGTCCTGGTGCAAGAGTACACATGTCACATTCACCTGATGCCTGGAGTGTTGTCCTGGTGCAAGAGTACACATGTGTGTCAACATACTACACACCGAGCCTTGTGGCAGATCTTCAAGCAGGATCATGTGAACCTGGAGGTGATGTGTTCCATGCTCTCTCAGACTAGCTTGTGTTGCAATGGCCAATATAGTCACACAATTCTTTCAACTGTTGCACCATGTCTCACTCAACTGGCAATAAATTTCAAACACTGTCATACCACACAAATGGAGAAAACCAATGATTACACAATGTTCTTGAAATGAAACCATAGTTTTAATTATAAAAAACAGTCCTCGCTCTTGTTGCTCATAAAAGTTTTGTGTCCTGTACAGTGTTAACATCTCAGTTACATGTTGACAAATGCCTGCATGTTTTAAAACAAACCACATGTTTCTATCTGCTTCCAGTGCACAGGGAAAGAGTTGGGATGTGGTATAACTTGAACACACCTCATACAATAAAATGCAGAAAATGTCCTATCAGATACAAGAAATGCCTGTAAAATAAGGTACCAGTGAGGAACGCTGTTACACGAGATCCAGCAACCAACAACAGTTTGGTTCCCACCTAGTGAGCTGTCTGCGATGCTTGGCAGCTGTTAGAGATGGAGCTTCTACTCACTTCTCCTGCCAGGTGCAAAGTACACTCTGTCATTAACCTTTTAATGTGCAGAAAAGATTTCACCGGTGGACACTCATTCCCAACTGTGTGAAGTGTATGGAGAACAATGTATGAGTGTACAACATGTGTGCAAGTAGTGAAGAGAAATCAAAGATGGGCGTACAGATGTCCAAGAGGAGCAGCGTTCTGCACGGCCATTGGTTTCAAACGAAATGATTGCGATGCTGAAAGTTCGAAGGTTGATGGTTCGGGAGCTCTGTGAGATGATCCCCGATGCCAGTCAGACCGGCATTCACAGAACATTTAGGGTATACCAAAGTTTAGGCAAGGGTTCCGTGAATGCTTATGGAGAACCACAGATAGAAACGTGTTGAAGCAGCCTGCAAATTTCTTCAGGCCTACAAAACTGATGGCAAGGAATTCTTGGACTCCATTGTCACTGGGTCCACTACATAACACTCACTGGAAACAAAACAATCCTGTCAGTGAAAACATCCAACATCGCTGAAGCTACAAAATTTAAACAAACACTGTTTGCCAGCAAAGTGATGACAAGCGTGTTTTGGGACAGGACGGGGTTATTGTGTCAATTTCTGTGAACTGGTACAATAAACAGCACAGACGGCTACCATGAGACGTTGAAGAACTAGACAAGCATGCTCACAAGGAGAGTGTGTTTCCATCAGGACAACACTTGTCCACACATTGCCCATGTGACAACCAATCTCATTCACAAATTTGGATGGAATACTGTCACACACCCTCCCTACAGCCCAGACCTAGACCCAAGTGACTACCCATCTCTTCCCTGACTTGAAGAAACACCTGGGTGAGAGGCATTTTACAAGTGGAGAGGAGCTGAAAGAAAACGTTTTAAGCTGCCATCGTCGCATGGTGGGTTTATATGCAGGCATATAAAAGATGATACACCTCATGCAAAAATGCATTGATCAAAATGGTGATTAGGTCAAAAAATAGGAAAAGGTCTAAGCTTTCCAAAAATGTATTGTGACATTGGGTCGTTCAACAATATACAGACGAGAGGAGGTCGGGCGATGTTGGATATGGCGAGCGACTATGTGTACGTGGCCATAAAAGATTATGCTGGTGAAACATAAAGGAAGTCCAAGGCTGCAGGGCAACTAGTGACTGTGTGTAAGTGATCGAACAGCACGATAACACTGTACTGTCTAGAAGCTTCTCGCTTTCTGCTGAGCCATTGCACATGTGTGCATGGAAAGAACTCGAAGGTGGTCACATGATGCTCGCTCCAGTATAAATAGGATAGACACAGCAGAGCAGTTTAGTGTCAGTTTGAGTTTCAGTTGAGTGAATGGTACACTAGTAGTAGTATTACGAGGGTGATTCAAATATAAAGGGTAATTTTGTTAAAAATATTTATTGATTAAATATATACACAAGTGACTATATCAACATTTCTCTATATAGCTTCCTTCACACTATACACATTATTGCCAACGTTTCGGATGCTTGAACATTCCTTCGTCAAAAAAAGTTTGAGGGTGTGTCGCCAACCAAATGCGCAAATGCTCCTCGATGTTGTCATTGCTTTCGAAATGTTTCTCTCCAAGCGATTCTTTCATGGGTGCAAACAAAAAATAGTCTGGTGGGGGACAAGTCTGGACTATAGGGAAGGTGTTCAAGGGTTTCCCAGTGCATGTCTGCCATTGTGTCCATTGTCAAATTGGCGGTGTGTGGGATAGTGTTGTCTTGGAGAAGGATGACATCTCTGATGGGCATACGACATCTTTTGCTTCAGTAGGCAGACTTTAACAATTGGCAATAGTAAGCTCGTCACTGTACGTTGATCATGAAGAAAATCAACCAACTTCTGATGCGATTCCTTCAACAGTGGAGCTCTCGAACGGCACGGATGTTGCCATCTGTGAGATTTGACCTTGGGTGTCGAGCATGACTTTCGTTTTCCACAAATTCTTGGCCACCCTTAAATTGTCTGGCCCAAGTAAACTCTTGATTCTGTGACAGTGTAGTGTCCCCAAACTGTGCCCTTAAACGAGTCAAAATCTCTTAAGGTTTAACCGCTTCATTGGTTAAAAACTTGATAATGCATTGCACAATCGACGAATGAGCCTCTTGTTCACTCATAGCTGTACTGACGCCAGAACCTAGAGAAGCAGCCAACAAAGCTAGTTCCCCCTTCCTAACACACCAACCTTCAACCCCCCCACTCCACTGCCCCACTCTGAACTGCTTCCCCGTGATATGCAACAATTACCCTTTATATTTGAATTACCCTCGTAGCTGTTTAAGTCATCATGTACAGTTAGTTTTTAGTTACGAGAGTGAGTCGCCCAGCCTGTCAATGAGTGTATCTCTGAGTGATTGGATCATAATAGTCAAGAAATAAGACAGTGAAAGTAGAGAAAGACAATGAAAGACTGAGAAACATTATCAAAAGAGCAATTGTAAATTGTAATAGCAGAGAAGATTGTAAGCTGTGTTAGCAACGAGAAGAAAATTGTGCATTTGAGTTAAATTTAGAGGGCATAAAGTGATAGGAAAGTAACAGGACAACGAATTTTGTGGTTCCCTTACAGTATTATTCAATGCCAATAGACATGTTTCATTGTGAAAAACATTGGAAACTTATTTTACAGAGAACCCTTGTAAAAAATGTCTGAAAATTCAAGAAAAAATTACACTTAAAAGTGATGTACTTTCCTCAAAATATTATAAGACAAGTATATTTTCCAATAGCATCAGTATCATCAGAAAAAAGATTCAAAGTCATGGAAATCTACACCCTAATTATAATAATCATTATTTGTTTTGAAGTTGAGAGAACAAATGTTGCAAATTATGGTCATGTGTAATCTTACCTTGTTACGGATCCTGCGCTCAGCTCGTGGGTCCCTCTTCTTGTCTTTATCCTCTGCCTTGCTGCTATCATCCACACATTTCTCACTTTCTTGTTCCCCTTCACCTTCCATTTCCAGGGAATGGTTTCGTTTCACCTTGGCCTCCATGCTCCAGTCACTTCCAGTCAGGTTTCTCTGCATTCTGTTTGATGGCATCTCGGCCTCATGATCGCCAGAATCCAGTGAACCCCTGCGCATGTTCAGTACTGTGCCATGTTTAGGTTCACTTTCTGTCAAGTTCTCTTCCTCAAATTTTGAGTCTTCTGTCTTGCTTACATGAGACTCCTCTGAGCTAGTCTTTATTTCTGCTTCTTCTTTCTTCTCAGGTGCCTCAGGCTCCTTTATGGCAGTTTCCTGTGTAGTGCTTTCTGTTTCATTGGTCTGAGCCACTTTGTCATCCTCGAGCTTCTCCTCAACAGACTCAACCTTTTCCACTGCTGTGTCTTCAGCGGCACTCTTCTTTGGTTTGGCACCCAAGTTTTCCCATTTCTTAGATTCTTCAGAAACTTTCTTCTCAGTCTTTATTTCCTTATTTACTTTCTCCACACTCTTCTTCTCCTCCACATTTCTCCTGTTCTCTGTTTCAGAGTAGTTTCGACTAGATTGCCTCTGACCGCTGGCGTAGTTCTTTTTCTGTTCCACATCTTTGTTGTAACTGCCTCGCCTGTTTTCTGACTCCTTGTAGGTCTTCTTATGTTCATACGCCTTGTATCTCTCACTTCCTGTTTTGCGCTGATATTTAGATTCCCTGCTATGTCGGTCGTAGTCCTGAGCTCTCCGTGAATCTGCTGGCTTCGAGGAGCTGTGGCCACGTTCAAACTCCTGGCCTCTTTGTGGGGTTTCTGAACTTTTGTCAGCATCATCACTTGGATGAGTATCAGATGTCTTACTGTGCATCTGACTACGCTCAAAACTCAACTTCTTGCGTTGTTCATCAGATGACTTCCTTTGAGCTCTCATTTCCATTTGTTTCTGTCTGTCGTCTCGATAACTCTTCACACTGGTATGGCTTCTTGTCTCTCGTCTGCAAACAAACACAACTCTAATTCAATGCTACATATTGTTGTTATTATCATTATTATAATCTTATTTGATGAGAAGCAAGCGTGTTTTAAAAATAAGTATTATATCAGGATTCCCAGCAAAAATGTGAACTTCCCTGAACAGAACAGTTCCTCTACCTGTATCATAGGGAGTGCATGCTATTGGAATGAGAACCACAGTTGCATGTGAACTGGAAGGTCTGTGGTTCAAATCTCGGCTATGGCATTGAATTTTTCAATTCCAATTCTACCTCTCAAACTTCTACACAAATTACTAATATTGAGTAGATCGGTATTGAAACATTAATTTATGCTACAAGTAATTTGTAACTCATCACTTCAAGATTTATGGTATTGAATTATGGGGTACAACGTCTAAAGAGAATTTAAAACGGTTATTGGTATTACAGAAGAGGTGTGTAAGGAGTGTTTGTTCATTAAAATTAAGGGATTCATGTAGAGAAATTTTTAAAAAAGAAAGAATTCTTACAGTGGTTGCGTTATATATTTTTAGAGTTATTTTACTAGCTAGGAGAGCTACAAATATAAGGAGTAACAGCAATATGCACAAACATGGCACAAGAACTAAAGAGAATATGTATAGGGAAGCGAAGAGTAAGAAATTCTTTGATAAAAATCCATTTGTAATTGGGAAAACCTTATACAATAAGCTGCCAACCACAATTAAACAATCAACTGGTTCCAAGTTTAATAAATGCTTAAAAAATTACTTAATTGAGAGGGCTTTTTATGACATAGATGAATATCTGCAATTGTGATTTTGAAGATTTTCTACCATTAAGACAGTTACTTTAATTATTAAACTCATTCAACCAGTATTATTATATGGACCAGAATATATGTATTTTATGTACGTATGTAGGCATTTTATGTAACCTGATATATCCAACAACATGTATATGTTCTAAAAGGATGAATAAACTAAACTAAAGAGTTGAAAGGGAATTTTAACCAGCAGAAACTTTTGTAGTTCCTTTAACATATAGTCTCTCATCAGTGTGTAACTTTCAATTCATTTCCCTGATACATACCTATTTTTTAAATACTCACCTGGTTTGAGAGGTAGAATTGGAACTGAAAAATTCAATACTGCAGCTGGGATTTGAACCAGACCCTCTGCTTATCAGGTGGGTGCTCTAACCATTAAGCCAGAATGACAAACTGCCAGAATGACATTGCATTCTCCTGGAAGAAACACAAATTGGAGAATTCAACGTCATTCTAGAAGATTATCACAGTAGCTTAATGGTTAAAGCACTCGCTTGGTAAGTGGGGAGTCTGTGGTTCAAATCCCAGCTGTGGAATTTTTCAGTTCCAAACATTGCCCATATGTGTGTTTAAAAACACCAACATAAGTTTGTTGGCAAAAATAAATAATACTCACCTGACTTTCCTGACCATTTTGCAATACCTGTGTGTATTTCCTGCATTGTTTCTGTGGTGACTATTATTAGTACTTGGCTATTATTTATTTATGCCAACAAACTTAATGCTAGTATGTTTAAACACAAACCGTGTGTGGGCAATGTTTGTAAGTTGCCCTTGGGGTATTTATCTCTTTGTGGTCTACCAGGAAAAATACGAATCTGTTGGAAAACTCAAATGTCATACTGGCAAGTTATCATAGTAGCTTAGTGCTTAGAACAGCCGCACATAAAGCGGAGGGTCTGTGGTTCAAATCCCAAGTGTGTCATTGAATTTTTCAGTTCTGATTCTACCTCTCACAACTTGGCTATCTTTATGTGTATCCATGAAACCTAAAGAATACAACAAGAATATAAACACATCCTTGCAACTGCAGCAAAGATGCAATAGATATAAAGATAGATACAAAATAAACAGACACCACAAGACTAAGCAAGCAAATTCACATGCTACTCAGGTGTACATCATAAACTTAGCAACATTTCCAAGATTGGGTTGAGGGAGCTCTAGAAAACTGAGCCTCAAAATAGAGTATGGTTGTGCAAAAAAGTTGTACAAAGGATTGGGGGAGAGAAATATGTGGGCTATTGTGGTACATTTGAGAGGGAACCATGAACTCACGAGCATTATTCTGTGGTACAGACTGTATGCCCAACAAATTAATAGGAGGCTCATACTAATATTTACTATATCAATTTATGTTCATCAAAAATGTGTCAAGTTTCCTGCCATATCAACATTATATTTATTTTCGTAAATTTTACTATCACCTTCAAACCTATTCAGTAAAATGGGACATGAACATCGATCCTAAGTGAAAATTTTGAAAAAAGGGGAACCAAGAGAAATAAATTGTGGACCTTCTTCAGTACATTTGCGATTCCAGCGTCGTACAATATACATGTGATTTGCAGTCAAATAATGGTAAGTGCATATATTCATATCGCATAAGACATTGGTAATCCATAATTATTAATTGGAATACCAAACTTTCCAATTGTAATTGCAAGGAAAAATAATATCACACAACTTATATCCACAAATATAAAGACTAATCAGTCAAAGAAGTTACTGATGCTAATAGATGGTGACGTCATTTTGAGCATGGCAAGTGAACAATTTATAAAAGAAAACTTTAAGATCGGCAAAACCCAAATAGCACATGTTTAAAAAGTGAAATAATTTGTTAATGTATGTTATTTTTCTTCAAGTAAAATTGACTTTGGCAGAATCTGAATTTTAATTAAGAGAACATTAGCTCTTGCCATCTTTATCTGCTACCCAATAAAGTTGTTGTTAGCTAATGCTAGATTTCTGACAATGAAGTCATTAATCCTCTTGCTCTCCAATATTTTTCACTGAAGGATGGGGCACTAGAAGTGGCCGGGCATATTTGAAGGTGGTCTTGGTCCATTTCCTCTTGCAGATCACATAGAGGACAGTTCACTGATGTATGGCAAGGGCACTAGAAGTGGCCGGGCATATTTGAAGGTGGTCTCGGTCCATTTCCTCTTGCAGATCACATAGAGGACAGTTCACTGATGTATGGCAAGGGCACTAGAAGTGACCGGGCATATTTGAAGGTGGTCTTGATCCATTTCCTCTTGCAGATCACATAGAGGACAGTTCACTGATGTATGGCAAGGGCACTAGAAGTGGCCGGGCATATTTGAAGATGGTCTTGGTCCATTTCCTCTTGTAGATCACATAGAGGACAGTTCACTGATGTATGGGAAGGGCACTAGAAGTGGCCGGGCATATTTGAAGGTGGTCTTGGTCCATTTCCTCTTGCAGATCACATAGAGGACAGTTCACTGATGTATGGGAAGGGCACTAGAAGTGACCGGGCATATTTGAAGGTGGTCTCGGTCCATTTCCTCTTGCAGATCACATAGAGGACAGTTCACTGATGTATGGGAAGGGCACTAGAAGTGGCCGGGCATATTTGAAGGTGGTCTTGGTCCATTTCCTCTTGCAGATCACATAGAGGACAGTTCACTGATGTATGGGAAGGGCACTAGAAGTGGCCGGGCATATTTGAAGGTGGTCTCGGTCCATTTCCTCTTGCAGATCACATAGAGGACAGTTCACTGATGTACGGGAAGGGCACTAGAAGTGGCCGGGCATATTTGAAGGTGGTCTTGGTCCATTTCCTCTTGCAGATCACATAGAGGACAGTTCACTGATGTATGGGAAGGGCACTAGAAGTGGCCGGGCGTATTTGAAGGTGGTCTTGGTCCATTTCCTCTTGCAGATCACATAGAGGACAGTTCAGTGATGTATGGGAAGGGTGCTAGAAGTGGCTGGGCATATTTGAAGGTGGTCTTGGTCCATTTCCTCTTGCAGATCACATAGAGGACAGTTCAGTGATGTATGGGAAGGGTGCTAGAAGTGGCTGGGCATATTTGAAGGTGGTCTTGGTCCATTTCCTCTTGCAGATCACATAGAGGACAGTTCACTGATGTATGGGAAGGGCGCTAGAAGTGGCCGGGTATATTTGAAGGTGGTCTCGATCCATTTCCTCTTGCAGATCACATAGAGGACAGAGTGGTGAAGAATATATCCCAATTCTGTTTAAATGTTTTGCCAGACAATCATGTCCTGTAATCAACCTGAAGGTTACAACTGCTGTTTTTCGAGGATACTCCCCCTCCGAAGGAGTGTCGCCTTGCCGTGGCGGAGGGGCTCAGTACCCGAACCAGACGGCCTGCTACGAGAGTCTTCGTGACCACTGGTAGGCAAGAGGTGAGGGGAAGCTAAGAACATTCCAACGGGTAGATGAGGCTCGTTAGTCTTGGTCGACGACTCATCTAGGAGAAGAGGACTCCAAAATCAAACTCCCCCAGGGGAACCTACCACGGTAGGTCCGGGTTTGGCGCGCCCGGGGCCCCGAGCTGTTCACTATCACTTCACCCCCTCCACCTTCATTAACTGTGCCACGTGCAGCATTTTATGTTGCTTTTATATCACCCTCTTCCTCTTCTAGGTTTATTCCGATTATTAGTTAGTAAGGCCTTAGTTTTATAACTCCTGTCTCACCAGCAGGGATCTTTCCTATCTCCGTGGTCCTGTCCCACGGTTTTCAGCGCGGCCCCCGACTTGTGTGCTCTTCGGAGGTCTCAGGCGCGAAGGTTGTGCGGACCCTTCACACTGCCCCCATGTGTAGCCTTAGGTGCGGAGCCCGTCCACACGTCATGTACACCCACGTAGCTCCTTGAGGGCACGGCCGGTGTTAATCTCCCGACGGCCGCGTGCCGTCGGGTTAGTATCACCGGCCGGACGTGTTACCGCTGACGGAGCCCCGGTGTAATCAACCCGAAGTCCCCTGAATCCACGCTGACTCCGTTGAGGCAGCGTGTGCTAAAGCGGGGAGCCACAGGCGGTTATTCCTGTGGTGGGGGCATAAAACCGGGGTGTCACGTGGTGAACGGTTTACCCATGCGGACAAGCAGTGGAGATCGGAGGGTAGCTCCTCTGAAGTACGCCTTGAGGTCAGTCATGGAGGGGTCTCCATGGCGGCACAGACCGTGGAGATTTTGGTGTCTTTTATCCTTTGACCCCCGGATGGCAGGCTGACGCCGACAGTTCCGGATGGGGGTCCAAATAATCATGTCTCCGCGCAACCCCTCTTCCTTTGACCCTTTCTTGGTTTTGACTTTGGCATGTGACGGGAAAACGATAAAGGACCTTAGCCCATTTTATATAAAACGAGAAGTCGACAGAATATGTGGCCCGGTTAAGAACGCGACCAGAGTTCGAGACGGTACGCTGTTGATCGAAACCAACACGGCAGACCAGACCCAGAAACTTTTAAAGGCGAGTTTGTTGGGCTCCTACCCAATTCGGGTAGCCCCACACAAATCGCTCAACGCATGTAGGGGAGTTGTCACCTCCAGTCTGGACAATCTGTCGAACGATGAGATTACCACCTGTCTCTCCGACCAGCGTGTGTGTCAGGCTTACCGTCTTACCAAAAAGCAGGATGGCAAGGATGTGCCTTTGCGTACGGTGTTTCTGACGTTCAGAGGAACTAAATTGCCCGAGTACATCTTTTGTGGCTACGAACGTGCCGCCGTACGCCAGTATGTGCCGAACCCCATGCGTTGTTTTAGGTGCCAACGGTTCGGCCATACTAAGACCCTGTGTAATAATCCTGCTATATGTGAGCGCTGTGGTTTAGCAGCCCATGAGGACCCGACATGTACACGGGATCCCCTCTGTGTGAACTGTGAAGGGAAGCATCCATCCAGCTCGCGTCAGTGTGCGAAGTTCTTGGATGAGAAGTGTATACAAGAATTGCGCGTGAAAGAACATCTCACGTTTCCAGAAGCGCGTCGTCGCTTTGAGCAGCTGAAACCTGCTACCACCACAGGTTATGCCTTGGCTGCCCGACGCGCTCCTGCCAGCAGCGTAGCGATCCAGCACGTTCCTGTGTCAGATGCTTCTACACAGACTGACCTACCTGCGAATACCCCTTCACTGTCTCGTGCCACAGCTGCACCTGCTACTACATCTATAGCCGTGCAGACACTAGCTCACAAGACAACTAGCCGCAGCCAGCCTGTTGACAGCCATTATTCTAGGCCTTCTGGTCGCGCCAGCAGTCGCACATCGTCCATGAAGTCCCGCTCCCGCTCTCGTTCAGCGAGCCGCCGGGGATCTTCAGACTCCCGGACGTCGGCGGAGTCACCAGACGATGGCGAATTTAACCTACCCCGTCCGAAGTCGGTTAAGGTAAAGATGAAAAAAAAAAAGATGAAGACGAATCCCTAATTCTTCTTTACCATGGAAATAATCCAGTGGAATGTTAATGGGTTCCGGGCACGTGTTCCGGACGTACAGCATCTCGTTTCGCAACGGTCTCCATCAATCGTCTGTCTACAAGAAACGCACTTGCACCCTAACCACGCATTACAACTTCGTGGTTTTTCGGCATTTAGACATGACTCTGCAGCTGATAGGCGAGCCAGCGGGGGTGTTGCTATCCTGGTGGCGCATGATTTCTCTGCCACCAGTGTGCCACTCAACACGCCGCTACAAGCTGTAGCGGTGCGTGTGCAGCTGCAGAGCCTCTGTTTCTCCCTTTGCAATGTCTATCTGCCACCGGTCAGTGTCGTACACACGAACGATCTTCGGGCTCTCTTGGCACAGATTCCGCCACCGCTCATCTTTCTCGGCGATCTGAATGCCAAGCACTCTCATTGGGGCTCCGACATTGACGATGCCCGTGGGTGCCTTGTAGCAGACGTTTGCCATATGTCCGGCCTAGTGACATTAAACACCGGCGTGCCTACTTACTTATCATCTGCCTATGGTACACACTCCGCACTTGACGTTTCATTTAGCAGTCCGTCACTGGTACCTCTACTCGACTGGTCGGTACTTTCCGACTTATTTGGCAGTGATCATTACCCCATTAGCATTCACCTATCGGGCCACAATTCTGTGCCAACACGTTTTCCTCACTGGATTATTTCCAAGGCTGACTGGGGGAAGTTTCGTTCCCTCATTCACCTAACCGACGATGGTTTTACCACCATTGACGACATGGTGGAGTATTTTACTTACTCTATCCTTCGTGCAGCGGATTCCAGCATTCCTCGTGGTTCCACTACACCTCGTCACGTTCCTGTGCCTTGGTGGTCCGAGGAATGCCGTTTGGCTACTAAAGCACGCAAGCGTGCATTGCGTATCTTTACATTACATCCTACGCAGGAGAACTTTGTCGCTTTTAAGCGTGCTCGTGCTAGGGCAAGATTTATACTTCGAGACGCAAAACGCAAATCGTGGGAAAAGTATGTATCTTCTCTTTCCCGTCGAAGTTCGGCGCAAAAGGTGTGGACTGCTGTTCGGCGAATGTACGGCAAGTGTCGCCGGACGATGATCCCCGGCCTTGCCGTACAGGGCTCCCGTTACACCAGCGAGCAGGACATCGCCGACGCCCTTGCCGAGTGTTTTGCCTGTACTAGCCAAACCCAGAGCTATGATAGAGCGTTTTTAGCTATCAAGGAATCTGCGGAGCAGATAGGCCTTAGTTTTAACAGTGCCCAAAGTGAACCGTACAATGCACCATTTACCGAGGCGGAGCTAGCGCATTCCTTGTCCCTAGCAAAGAATTCTTCTCCCGGTCCTGATGACATCCACCGCCAAATGCTGCTTCATCTTCCACCTGCAGCTCTTTCCTTCATGTTGAGCATGTATAACCGCATCTGGCATCAGCAGGTTTTTCCGTCTTCCTGGCGAGAGGGCATTGTCATCCCTATCCCTCGACCAGGAAAAGACCGGACACTTCCCTCTAGCTACCGCCCTATCTGCCTGACGAGTGTCGTCTGCAAGACCTTGGAACGGATGATTAACACTCGCTTAGTGTGGTGGCTAGAGACGAATAACCTGCTGAGCAATGTTCAGTGCGGATTTCGTCGCTATCGCTCCAGTGTCGACAACCTGACGCGCATGGAGGCATACATACAGAATGCGTTTCTCCTGAAGCAGCATGTCGTGGGTGTCTTCTTTGATCTGGAGAAGGCCTACGATACTACTTGGCGCTATGGCATTCTCCGTACTCTACACGGTTATGGTTTGCGCGGTCACTTAGCCGTTTTCCTTTTTAACTTTTTACTCATTCGCCGTTTTCGTGTCCGTATAGGCAACACGCTGTCTCAAGAGAAGATCCAGGAGAATGGTGTACCCCAGGGATCCATCCTCAGTGTCACACTTTTCGCAGTTGCCATTAATGGCATCACTAGTGTTGTTCGTAGCGGTATCCCGATGTCGCTGTATGTTGACGACTTTGCGATCTACTATCGCTCTTATAGTTTGGAGCACATCGAGCGTCAACTGCAGCTGACCATAACCTCCATCGCTGAGTGGGCATTACGCACGGGCTTTCGGCTGTCCCCTACGAAAACACAGTGTCTACACTTTCACCGACTGCGAGGAGTACACCCTCCTCCTGATCTTCATCTCCGCGACACACGTCTTCCTTTTGTACCGCACCTTAAGTTCTTGGGCCTACACCTCGACAGTAAACTCACATGGGAGCACCATATCCGCTATCTTCGTGCTTCCTGCGATCGTTCGCTTCGGGTACTCAGGGTCTTATCTGGGGCATCTTGGGGAGGCGATCGCACCGTCATGTTGAGGTTGTATGGCTCTCTGGTCCGGTCCAAATTAGACTACGGCTGTTTTATTTATGGCGCGGCGTCTGCGTCTAAACTCCGGCTTTTAGACACAGTACATCACACTGGTATCCGTCTCGCTACTGGGGCTTTCCGCACCAGCAGAATCGATTGTCTGTATGCTGATTCTGGCGAACCTCCACTGTCTGTTCGACGCTCTTTATTACTTTGTTCTTACGTGGCAAGGCTGGCCGCCCATCCTGGTCACCCTTCGTTTCCACCCGTGTTGCGTCCAGACCTCGCGCACCGTTATATGCGAAATACAACTATCTCCCGTCCAAGTGGTATCCGGTTTCGTGAACTGCTTGCTGCACACGCCCTTCGACTGCCAGCCGTAGAGTGGCATTCACGTGGCCGATGTCCTCCCTGGCAACTCCAGCGCGCACGCTTTGACCTGGAGTTGTCGGGCTGTGTTAAGATAGCTACCCCTCATTCCGTGTTTCGCCAACTATTCACGGAACTACTGGGGCGATACCGGACTTCCTGTCCGGTATTTACCAATGGTTCCCAGATGGGTAGTTCGACGGGTTGCGCTTTTATATACAACGGTGACGCTCATACGTACCGCCTACCGGACGCCAGTTCAGTATTTACCGCCGAGTTGTTTGCCATATTTTATTTCCTCCTTTTTATCTCCAGTTCAGGTCCTGGAAGTTTTATAGTTTGTTCCGATTCTTTTAGCGCTCTCCAGGCCCTGCAACAGTTTATCGGCACCTCGGCATTGGTTGTTAAAATCCAGACGTTGATTTCTCAGCTACTGTCTCGCGGATACCAGTTTGTTTTTACGTGGATCCCAGGCCATGTGGGTATTTCGGGTAACGAGGCGGCGGATGCGGCTGCAAAGTCTGCATGTCGCCTTCCGGAGTATTCCACCCGTACGCTCCCCTATATAGATGCTCAGAAATATTTCCGTCGCCATCTATTTGCTCTCTGGCAGGAATCTTGGGAAGCGTTATCTGGCACTCAATTACGGACTATCAAGGACACGGTACAACCCTGGCATACCAGCTGCAGGAATTCCAGGCGGGAAGAAGTGGTTTTAACCCGCCTGAGGATAGGCCATACCCGAGCCACGCATGGACACCTTTTGCGTGGTGATCCGGAGCCTGTCTGTACGACGTGTAATATTCCAATCTCCGTCGCACATGTCCTTCTTGATTGTCCGCGATACGCTCGTGAGCGCCAGTCTGTTGGCCTGGGCCTTACACTGTCGTCAGTTTTAGGCAACGACCCAGTATCTGTAAATACAGTGCTGCGGTTTTGTTCCACAATTGATTTTATGAAGCAAGTGTAAGGATATTTTATTTTAGAGATTTTAGCCTTTTAGATGGCCGTATTTTTTGGGTTTTTTAACGTTTTAGTGTTTTTTACTTTGTAGCAATTTTAAGTTTCTGTTTTTAGCATGTTAAATGAAACGTTTTAATAGTTGTTTAGAGGTTTTTTTTTTTTTTATCTATTTTAACCCTAGATTTTTAGTTTTTAATGGGTGATGTTTTTAACACTTGACAGTATGTAATTTTACTTCTGGACTCGGAGCCCTAATGACCAAGTTGTCGACGGGCCCTTAAACCCAACACACTCACTCACTCACTCACTCACTCGAGGATACTCAGGAATTACTGTTTGAATGTTTGGTAGTTCCCATCTTTTATTCTTTGATTTTTCATAGTATTTGGAATAATTTTTTTGAATTCAGAGTTGACTATCTTTTAGCTGCATAAAATGGTAGATTAACTATAGATTTTTGTACACCGCTGATACCCTTTTTTGCAAGAAAATCAGCTTTCTCATTACCACTCAGTCCACAGTGAGCTGGTATCCATTGGAAGCCTAGGTGTTTTTGAAGTGCTGTTAGATGGGTAAGGATTTTCCAACATTCTATAATTGTTTGGTTTTTTGGTGACAACTTGGAAGCAATTGCTATAATTGCTGCCCTGGAATCTGAGAGAATAACTGCTTGATGAAAATGTGAAATTCTGTACAAAAGATTTTGTAGGGCCATTCGAATTGCTTCAATTTCTCCATCAAAGTTAGTAGTTCCATAACTTAAAGATTTGTAATAGGAAAAGAGGTGACATGTGACTCCAGCACCTACTCCATCTCGGTTTGATATCAATGATCCATCAGTATAAATATGGAACCATTCATGCTCTGGAAATCTAGTATGGATTGTCTCTAATGCCAATAATTTTAGAACACTAGTTGAGCACGCTTGTCTCTGGCACGAAGGAACTGGGTTCAATCCCCGGTACCAGCATGGGGATTTTATCCCCTCTGGGAGGTTTGGCACAGCGTGCACTCACCTCGTTAGTCCCGGGAGGACCAATTGAGGAGCTACTTGATGGAAAAGTAGTGGCTCCAGGTCGTGGAGACCGCACAACTGGCCGGGAGGGATTGGAGCACTGACCACATCCCACCCTCCAGTACTGCACCTCACCAATGACGCCTGTAGTAGGCAGAGATGGGGGAAACAGTGGCTAGGTGGTAGGCCTTGGCCCTTCATGGGCTGTTGTGCCGGGGTTTAGTTTAGTTGGAGTATCACTTTTCTTAACTTCTTCTATCAGGTGTAAATAATATGTGATGTCTAATGTTTGTGTCGGACTGACTTTAGATATGAAGTTTTCCTTTGAATTAGGAAGGTATATATTCTTCTTGATGTCTTGAATTTTGGAAAGAAAACTCTCCTGAGTCTTTGGTGTATGTGTAAAATTCCTCTTGTTCCCTATATTGAATGGGAGTCTAATCAACTTTTCGTGCTGAGTGAGAATATTCAATGGGGTATTGGTTGGTTAGTATTGGCTGTTAGTATTAGCTGGTATTGGTGTGCTACCCAATAAATGCAACCCTGAAGTAAAGGGCTCATCGCCGCCTTATCTAATACAAAACCGCCACAGTTTTTAAAATGAGCATTCAGTCTCATTCTTTCTCTCAAATGAGCAAATAGAGATAAAAGGAGAGTGGAAGTGAAAAGGTAGGAAACAAACCTCAAAAAGTGATGTTGGAGAAAGGGGAAGGATTGCCATAGACAATATAACCAGTGTTCAGCCCTATTCATTCAATTTACCACATTTATACCTTGATTTATAGTCAACATTTACAATAAAGAGACAAAAATTAGTAGTTTCGCAGAAATGATACCGCTACCAGATATGGGTAGTATGGAACATGGTGTTCTAGATAGACTCACATAACTCTCAGTTAACAACATTGCCAGACATTCACCTTCCCTTTGTCCCAGAGACGAGTCACTCTTCATCTGCTCATCTCTAACGCAATTTGCAGTGCTGTGTAATAATATCCAAATAATAAATTGGCTCATATTTACTGACGCTCCATCACCTACTTAATAAAAATGGGACATGTTTCACTCTCTAATTCTCAACCTGATGCCAACTGCTGGGAAGTTGTGTCGTTTTGGAGACTGCAATGCTGTCATCCTCTGTTATCCTTTTCAGCAACTTCTTGCCGACATTGCTACTTTGGGGCAACTCAAAATTGAAGACTTGATATATGACAGGTACACAAAGTTCACATACCACCCAAAAATGAACACCAAATTCCAGAAAATATTCAAACATCGCAACATTACTCTAGCACCTAAAACCCACATTCCACCCAAAATCTACTGCACTCTCAACAGAACGACATCATGCCAGCAATAGAAAATTGGGAATATACCACTTCAACTGTAAAGACTGCAACAAAATTGATATTGGAAAAACAAAATGAAAATTGAAAACAAGATATAAATAACAGCTTAGGAATCTAAAGTATAAACTTTTTCCTCTTCTGATTACCCTCCCCTTATGTAGCACTTACAAGTCAGTGTCTAGAGTCAGGGAACACAGGAACCTATATACCAGACAGAGTGAACACCTGCAAGTATGAGAGTGAGGAAGTGATTACCCTCCCCTTATGTAGGACTTACAAGTCAGTGTCTACAGTCAGACGTCTGTCAGGGAACACAGGAACCTATATACCAGACAGAGTGAACACCTGCAAGTATGAGAGTGAGGAAGTGATTACCCTCCCCTTATGCAGAACTTACAAGTCAGTGTCTAGAGTCAGGGAACACAGGAACCTATATACCAGACAGAGTGAACACCTGCAAGTATGAGAGTGAGGAAGTGATTACCCTCCCCTTATGTAGGACTTACAAGTCAGTGTCTACAGTCAGACGTCTGTCAGGGAACACAGGAACCTATGTACCAGACAGAGTGAACACCTGCAAGTATGAGAGTGAGGAAGTGATTACCCTCCCCTTATGTAGGACTTACAAGTCAGTGTCTAGAGTCAGACGTCTGTCAGGGAACACAGGAACCTATGTACCAGACAGAGTGAACACCTGCAAGTATGAGAGTGAGGAAGTGATTACCCTCCCCTAATGTAGGACTTACAAGTCAGTGTCTAGAGTCAGACGTCTGTCAGGGAACACAGGAACCTATGTACCAGACAGAGTGAACACCTGCAAGTATGAGAGTGAGGAAGTGATTACCCTCCCCTAATGTAGGACTTACAAGTCAGTGTCTAGATTCTGACGTCTGTCAGGGAACACAGGAACCTATGTACCAGAGTAAACACCTGCAAGTATGAGAGTGAGGAAGTGATTACCCTCCCCTTATGTACGACTTACAAGACAGTGTCTAGAGTCAGACGTCTGTCAAGGAGCACAGGAACCTATGTACTAGAGTGAATAACTGCAAGTACGAGAGTGAGAAAGTGATTACCCTCCCCTTATGTAGGACTTACACCCCTTAGGGTTTACAAGCCAGTGTTTAGAGTCAGGCGTCTGTTGGGGAGCACAGAAACCTATGTACCTGACAGAATGAAGACCTTGAAGTGGATGGTCAGCCAAATGTCAGGTATGATAGTGAGGTAGAGGATGATATGGAATGCAAGCGAAATGGATGATTGGAAAAGTGATGATGGAGCAATTGGTGGAATGAGTGGCAGGGGAAACCAGAGAGAACTTGCCCAAATGCTGCTTCGTCCACACGAGGGTCCTTAGGATCGAATCCAGGCTGCCTAGGTTGTAGTCAAACCCTCTAACCACATGGCTACGGCACCATCCTAAAGAATAAACAAGTGGATAAATAATTAGTAGTAGCAGCACATTTTTGGCTACAAAACACCACAGAATTGATTGGGAACCTACATAGTTAAAAAGCATCTCTAACATGATAAAACTTACAGCCTGGGATAATAAAGTGACAAAGTGCCAACCTCAGCAAGAAATTTCTGCAAAAGACACCAGAGGACAACAGCATTGCAGTCTCTAACACGACACAATGTTCCAGTACTTGGTGTCAGGTTGAGAATTAGAGCAAGTGAAACTTGTCCCAGTTTTAATGAGTGAGTGGTGCAGTGTCAGTAAATCCAATTCACTTTACTATCTAAATGTATCTGTATTTGGGATAGGCATGGTAAACACCTGTCTTATTGTTCAAAAAAAACACTCTAATGGCCGAGTGCATCAATCCCGGTTAAGAGAATACCGCGGTAAAGTTTATAGTTTACCAGGGTAAAGTCGTATTTCTGTTGCACCAAGCTCGGTTTCGACTTTACCGGCGCTTAACCATGGTAAAATGTTTACCGCTTGCTGAGGACCGGTTTTCAACGAAAACCTCGGTAAAGAATCCAACATGGACCCAATTATATGTGACACCTTCAGTATTTCCATCGATTTGAACGCAATGAAGAGAGAATATTAGAAGACAGGAGGGATCTGTTTGAAGAACTGAATGACGTTTCATTTCGAACAAAATTCCGTTTGAAAAAATAAATGGTAACTTGCAATTTAAGATGAAATTGGGCAACAGCTCGAGTTTCCTACAGCAAGGAACTATCCAATATCGCCTAGAAATCGCCTTCTTGCAGCACTGCGATTTTATGCGATTGGAACATTTCAAGGACCGCCTCCGTAGTGCAGTTGGTAGCGCACTTGCCTCTGGCACGGAGGACCCGGGTTCGATTCCCGGTATCAGGGGATTTTTTCCCCCTCTGGGAGGTCTGGCATGGGGTGAACTCAGCCTCGTTAGGTCCCAGGGGGGACCAATTGAGGAACTACTTGATGTAGAAGTAGCGGCCCCAGGTTGAGAAGACCACATAACTGGCCGGGAGGGCTTGGGATACTGACCTCGTCCCACTCTCCAGTACTGCGACCCACCAATGACGCCTGTAGTGGGAAGAGGTGGGGGACGCAGCGGCTGGGAGGTAGGCCTTGGTCCTTCCTGGGCTGTTGTGCCGGGGTTTAGTTTTAGTTTGGTTTAGGAACATTTAAAGGGGTAATTAGTGACATGAGTGACATAGAACCACAGCATGTCGCATAATACACAAGGTTTCAGATGCCATGGCCTCGTTGTCACCTCACTACATAAAACTACATAGCCCACATCTGAGTCGTGAGGGCTAGCAACATATACATTTTTTTTTTTTTCGTGATCATCGCAAGCACCCCTTTATCTAAATCCTTCCAGTTTTGGCAATGCTTTAGATCCACCCCCAGTCTTGTATGTTTCTATCTTCTCGTTTGCTGAAGCTCTCCTCGCCTTTCTTTTCAAATTTTCGTATAGGTATAGCTTTTAAGTTTGTGTGTGTCCTTTTTGTAGTACCTGCGCATTAAACAAGTAATAACAGAATGAATACAGTAGAATGATAATAAAACCTATACAAATTATAAATGTTGTATGCATTAATTTACCAGGCACACAGCTAACTCGTGACGGATTTTTTGCCAAACATTCTCTTTGTCTTTAATGGTAGCTCCATCCGTCTTTTTATTTTCTATTATGGACTTGTATTTATCCACTAAATTAAATAAAACTGAATTCTCATGGGTGCTAAAATACGGCACTCTAGAGCGTTTTTAGGGCTTATCGTCTAATTTCTTATTTTGGTCCATCGCGCAAATGAAACTTAGGTTATGGACACCACAAATGGACACCACTCAGTATGAAACACAACAAACAAGTGAATGTCGAAAGTAATCACTGCCTTCTGAATACTACCGGATTTGCTTCGAAGGAGAAAAATAGCCAGAAAACTAGGCACTACGAAACCGCGGTATTCAAACCGAGGATTTGCAATGGTGCACAGCTTCTGTCACTTTACCACGGTAATAGTTTAACCGCGGTATCGTAACAACTCATGTTTACCAAGGTTGATGCACTCGGCCATAAAAAGCCTAAAGTTTTCAATTAATGAAAAGATGGTCTTTGCAAAGAGCTAGAAAATAGTTGCCAAAGATTGGTGCCTGCTCCGAGAGAGGATTGATCCCTAAATAGATAAAATGTATATTGATTATATAGGTGTTAGGTTGGTTCCTGCAATTAAGGCAGGTGGTCGTACCTTGTGTTGCCGAGAAGTGAGATCACAAATAGTTTCTATCTCATCCACCCTCTTCTCAACATAATACATACCTCAGGTCCTTATGGTGCTGTCTATCCTCTTCACGCTTCCTACTGCCAATACTTTGCTTCTCTTTTGCATTATCTTCCTTCAACTCCCTTGCATCATCAGGATTACGCAGCACCTAACCAACATTCAGTGCACATTAATAAGTCATATCGTCCAAATCTGGGGAGTTCAAAACCAGCATACTGACATGTGCAACCAGGAATGGGACTTTCTTTACATCCATCAGGAACACCGACGATCACAGACAACAGCAAATGATCATGTGCCAGATAGATCAGATGTTGCACAGCACACTGACACAATTACTTTACTACAGAGACTACAATTCCTGCCCAAAGGGAATTTACAGAGAGAGAAAAATGCCAACTAGCGTTCCGAAGACTACAGCAAAAAGCAGAGAAAGGAAGGAACAAAGCAAAAAGACACATCAGGAAATGGTTTCCACAAGTAGGAGAAGAGGTTCTCGTAAGAAAACACATCTCAAAAACATCCGAGAAGAAATCTGGAAAAATAGAGCTACTATACAATAGACCACTAGTTATAACAAAACAGCTGGGTGACCATACATATGAGCTACAAAATCTAAATAGCAAGTTGGTGGGAAGATATCGTAAGAATAAATTAAAGCCATTTAAGCAAATGACCAACTAGTCGTCTTTGTCAACAAATGTGTAAGGCAGGAACAGTGAAACTAAGGAAAACAACAAGAATTAATGGTATCTTCCTTTCATAGAAGTTTGAAAACAGTGTTGTTGTAATTAATTTAAGTTAAAAGGTGAGTTAATTAATAACGCTGAACAACACTCAAAACATATTCTTCCGGGACGCGTTTCGAAGGTTAACTTTCCTCCATTATCAACCAGACAATAACTGGGTTTCCATGGTGTTTGATGGTGCAGATGGTGATGCTTCTTCTGGTGTTTCTTCTGGTGGCGGTTCAATTAACTTACTTACTCAGAGAGACATTTTCAGTAAGTTCATTGAACCACCACCAGAAGAAACACCAGAAGAAGCATCACCATCTGCACCATCAAACACCATGGAAACCCAGTTATTGTCCGGTTGATAATGGAGGAAAGTTAACCTTCGAAACGCGTCCCAGAAGAATATGTTGTGAGTGTTGTTCAGTGTTATTAATTAACTCACCTTTTAAATTAAATTAAAAAAAGAATTCGTGGGTTTCTTATAGAGTATAATAGACTAGAACCTACAGCAGGAAAGAATAATAGCATAATCATTGGCAATTGAAACCACTAAAAGTGAGCATCGCCAAAGAAGAGACATGAAAATTCTAATTGTCATAAAAGAAATAAATTATAGCGATGAAGAAAATATGTTCTTGGCACATAAGGGTGTCAAGGACAAATAAAAAGAAATAAGTTATAGCGACGAAGAAAATATGTTTTTGACACATAAGGGTGTCGAGGACAAATAAAAAGAAATAAATTATAGCGATGAAGAAAATATGTTCTTGGCACATAAGGGTGTCGAGGACAAATAAAAAGAAATAAGTTATAGCAATGAAGAAAATATGTTTTTGGCACATAAGGGTGTCGAGGACAAAGTAAGAAGGAGAATGATATAGCTACGGGATATTTAGGAATACAGGAGTTTTCTCTTATAGAGAGATAAGAGATAAAGTGATGACAATTAGAAGACCATAGTCAGAGAAAAGCAATGCCCATAAATTAAAATGGAGATAGCCAATGATAAGCTTGGAAAAATGCTGATGAACCAAACATGATGAATAAGAACCAGATATCATAAGTATATCATTAATAATGACATCAAAAATAAATTAATTGACTACCTGCATGCACATAATAAGCTTATAAAACAAAAAAGTAAGACAAAGGACTGAATAAAATAGCCACAAGTATGATCACAATCGTTAGCTCAAATGTGTATCCTCTCTCTCACTCTCTCTATGCCCTCGTAACATGAACACAATTTGTAGGGCACATATTCACTTATAATACACTTAGGTAATGTTTATGTTATTGTCAATTGTAAGAACTTAGAAATTCTCATTGTACTATATTGTGAGGAGGCAAAATGTGTTAAGAATATAAAGACATGCTGTGGTAAGGATAAGTGTTGTGTTATGTTTCAAGCTTGTAAAAATGTGTAACAACTTGAAAAACAACACAAGGGGCATATGAGACAGAATATGTGGTTTGTCCCCAAAATATATAAAAAATCATTCTGAATTTGAGAGGTAGAACTGGAACTTAAAAATTCAATGCCACAACTGGGATTTGAGCCACAAACCTTCTGCTTACCAGGCGGCTGCTCTAACCAAGCAGCGAAAGGTCTGTGGTTCAAATCCCAGTTGTGGCATTGAATTTTTAAGTTCCAGTTCTACCTCACAAACTTTGCCCACACACGGCTTTTGTGTTTAACCTCTTCAGCGATGGCCATTTAAACGTCCGCGAGCCGAGAATTGCTAGCATTTAAATTGTTAAATGCGCTTCGTATATACACAGCTGTATTTTGTGTAAATATTAAGTTATTTTAATGAAACAAAAACTGGTATAAAACTCGTTATTTGCAGTATAAATGTACGTCATCAGCAAAGTTGAGTTGTATTTACAAAACGTTGAAATGGCACAATTTTGTTTCACTGTGGTAAAAAGTCAACTTTGCTCTGTCGAACGCATCTAATATTAGTTCTCAGGAAGATACAGTAAAGGAACAGCCATTGTATGTGTGGCTAATGTGTCAGCATACTGTGTAATAAATCGCTACTGCATGCGTGGCCTCTTGAGTCATCAGAATAGATCAACATTACAACTTTTGCTTACACGAGTTTCGTAACTGAGTAGAGTCCATGTTTTTCTTTGTTGAAATACATACGTATTCTTTCCTGCTTGTAGCTGAAGGGAGAAGTGGTATAAAAAGGTGTTTTTGCACCAACTGGATATAACCATATACAATTGTTTGGGGATTTGGACAGCTCTCTAAACCCACACAGGACAATGACCGATCTTGACTACCGACTATAAATAACTCGCAGCCTAATTGAACAATACCACGTTGGGGGTTGAAAATCCAAAACCCCTGCACCCCTCAGACTTCAAGGAAAACATTATCCTAAAAGGATACCACCAACAGCAAAGAAGTCCCGCCCATTTCGAAAGTGTTTCGTGTGCCGCAAGAAGGGAATTCGCGAATGTGGAGATGTACGTACCCTTGTGTGTTTATCCCTGTTTTGAGGTAAATCACTGCAGAACGAATATATTAAGGTAAGCCAATAAAGTATATAGACCTTACTAAAATGTTTCATAAAGGGAAAATTATAATAAGTTGAGTTGGATAAGGGATAAATAAGGGTTAAATGCTTAAACGCACAGGACGCCCATATCGCTCATCCGCCATTTTAAATGGACGTGATTTCACGTCGATATCCCTCAAGAGGTTAAGAACACCAACCGTAAGTTTGTTGGCATAAATAAATAATTATGAATTTGACTTATTTTTGGTTTGTAGTTGATTTTGTTTGCGTTACTTCATTGTTCAATTGTTGAGAATATTGTTTATTAGTATCATAGTTGTTGATCATTATGTTTCGATTTAATGTATATAATTTTAAGGATTGTTTTAAATGTAATACCAAAAATGCTATGAAGTTAGATTGAGATCGCTTTCTTAACATTTTGGGCACTAGGAAAATATATGGAAGATGACGTCATAGAGGATGCTATAAAATATACATATATGCGGATGACTAAACATGCATAGCAAAAAGATACAGCAAATTCAATCACTCTCTTAGCAAGCAGCATCCACCGAAGTAAGATACATTTTAATATGTGTGCCTTAGAAGATGGCATAATTGAAATATGTTGTTGTTGTTGTTGTTTTCTAGTGCCTTGCATCTGGCAATGAAGCCATTAGCATTCGTGCCTTCCAATACTTTTGAACTGTAGTTTCTTCTGATCTTAATGCTTCACAGGTCTTCAAGTGGTCTTCATTCATTTCTGCTGGATCGTTACACAGGACACATATTGGTGAGGTTGAGATACCTATTCTGTAGAGATGACCCGCTAAGCATAATTGAAATATTGATTGTGGATATATAGCGGAAATGTTAAGAAAGTCGATCCAGGAACGAAGTGTTCATTATTGTGACATGTGTTTAAAATATTGTGAGAAAGGTGCAAATAAAATATCACATAAAGACTTCATCCTGAGTCTATGATTATTCACTCTGTACCACGACCTGAGATTATAAAAGAGTCCAAAGCTCAACAACAATGCATCATTTAATATTTAAAAACTGCACCAACACTCTACACACAAGACTGTAAAATATATTTTGTAAGGAAAAGAGGAACCAAAAAATGATAAAAGTAGATATGTATAATTTAACTTCTTGAGCGATGGCCATTTAAAATGTCCGCGAGCCGAGAACTGCTAGCATTTAAATTGTTAAATGCGCTAAAAGTGCTTCGTATATACACAGCTGTATTTTGTGTAAATATTAAGTTATTTTAATGAAACAAAAACTGGTATAAAACTTGTTATATGCAGTATAAATGTTGTTGTTGTTTTCTAGCGCCTTGCATCTGGCAATGAAGCCATTAGCATAGCAGTATAAATGTACGTCATCAGCAATGTTGAGTTGTATTTACAAAACGTTGAAATGGCACAATTTTGTTTCACTGTGGTGAAAAGTCAACTTTTCTCTGTCGAACGCATCTAATATAAGTTCTCGGAAAGAAACAGTAAAGAAACACCCATTGTATGTGTGGCTTATGCGTCAGCATACTGTGTAATAAAGCGCTACTGTATGTGTGGTCTCTTGAGTCATCAGAATAGATCAACATTGCAACTTTTAAGAGGTAGAACTGGAACTTAAAAATTCAATGCCACAACTGGGATTTGAACCACAGACCTTCCGCTTGCCGGGCGGACGCTCTACCACTGAGCTATTGTGACAAACTGCCAGAATGACATTAAATTCTCAAGCCAGTTGTTGGCATAAATAAATAATAATTGCAACTTTTGCTTACGAGAGTTTCGTAACTGAGTAGAGTCCGTGTCTTTCTTTGTTGAAATACATACATATTCTTTCCTGCTTGTAGCTGAAGGGAGAAGTGGTATAAAAAGATATTTTTGCACCAACTGGATATAACCATATACAATTGTTTGGTAATTTGGAGAGCTCTAAACCCACACAGGACAATGACCGACCTTGACTTCCGACTATAAATAGCTCACAGCCTAATTGAACAATACCACGTTGGGGGTTGAAAATCCAAAACCCCTGCACCCCTCAGACTTCAAGGAAAACATTATCCTAAAAGGATACCACCAACAGCAAAGAAGTCCCGCCCATCTCCAAAGTGTTTTGTGTGCCGCAAGAAGGGAATTCGCGAATGTGGAGATGTACGTACCCTTGTGTGTTTATCCCTGTTTTGAGGTAAATCACTGCAGAACGAACATATTAAGGTAAGCCAATAAAGTATATAGACCTTTGAAAGGTAGAACTGGAACTTAAAAATTCAATGCCACAACTGCGATTTGAACCACACACGGCTTGTGTGTTTAAAAACACCAACAGTAAGTTTGTTGGCATAAATAAATAGTAATTATATAGACCTTACTAAAATGTTTCATAAAGGGAAAATTATAATAAGTTGAATTGGATAAGGGATAAATAAGGGTTAAATGCTTAAACGCACAGGACGTGTATACACGCCCATATCGCTCACCCGTCACTTTAAATGGACGTGATTTCATGTCGATATCCCTCAAGAGGTTAAGAAATATCAATGTTTATTTTAAATTTTTTTTTGTAGTGTTTAACGTCCGCTTTTTCTACTACAGCAACACAGGCAGTGACACTGATGAGACATGGAATGAGATGGAGCACTGGTGGAATGAGATGATGGGGGAAACAGGAGAAGCCGGAGAAAACCTGGCCCAGTGCTGCTTTGTCCACCACAAATCCCACATGTGATTGCCTGGGATCGAACCCGGGCCGCTTTGGTGAGAAGCAAATGGCTATGGCGTGGCCGTGTTTACTTTAAATCCATGCTTAGGAATACACTAAACAACAGATGTGCATGAGATATGGTAAAGCGCTCTTTAACAAATTGCTTGATGATATAAAAGGGATAAATAAAACTAAATGCTCTGTAAGAGAATCAAAGAAATACTTAATAGAAAATGTTTTTGTAGTCAGGAAGAATTCAAATGTGGCAATACTTAATCAATAGACAGACAAGTTTGTATATATGTAATATAGTGTGTGTGTGTGCGTGCGTGCTCAAAGGATCAATAAACAAGGTACCTCAGTTACTAAGAGGCGTGCTACTGTACCTTGAGAACGGAAGTTGTGTCAGGTTTATTAGGCATATGTCGTCTGTCCCTCTCAGAGTCCTTTAGCCGCTTGCGCTCTTGATCCTTTCTTCTTCTCTCTTCACGTCTCTCATCCCTCATTCTCTGCTTTTCTGCTCTTCGTTGCCGAAGAAAGTCCAGAAGTGGAGTTGTTGTCACTTTCTCCTCTAAATAAACACATTTAAAGTGTTTAGTTTTTATCAAAACTTAACATAGCACATGAATGCAGTAGAGCATTTATTATCAGATAGCTAGACATCCAGAATGCTAGTTAATTCAAACAGTCTGAAAGCTGAAACTATGGCACAGGATTATGTGTGTGCTAGAGCAGTTCAGTTGTTCCACTCATCTATAGACGTAAATTACTCCACTGAATCTACCATCACATACACCTAAACACTGTATAGACACACATTTGAGTCTACCATCGCATGCACTAACACCCTGTATAGACACACATTTGAATCTACCATCACATGCACTAACACCCTGTATAGACACATTTGAATCTACCATCACATGCACTAACACCCTGTATAGACACACATTTGAATCTACCATCACATGCACTAACACCCTGTATAGACACATTTGAATCTACCATCACATGCACTAACACCCTGTATAGACACATTTGAATCTACCATCACATGCACTAACACCCTGTATAGACACACATTTGAATCTACCATCACATGCACTAACACCCTGTATAGACACATTTGAATCTACCATCACATGCACTAACACCTGTATAGACACACATTTGAATCTACCATCACATGCACTAACACCCTGTATAGACACATTTGAATCTACCATCACATGCACTAACACCTGTATAGACACACATTTGAATCTACCATCACATGCACTAACACCCTGTATAGACACACATTTGAGTCTACCATCGCATGCACTAACACCCTGTATAGACACACATTTGAATCTACCATCACATGCACTAACACCCTGTATAGACACATTTGAATCTACCATCACATGCACTAACACCCTGTATAGACACACATTTGAATCTACCATCACATGCACTAACACCCTGTATAGACACATTTGAATCTACCATCACATGCACTAACACCTGTATAGACACACATTTGAATCTACCATCACATGCACTAACACCCTGTATAGACACATTTGAATCTACCATCACATGCACTAACACCTTGTATAGACACATTTGAGTCTACCATCACATGCACTAACACCCTGTATAGACACACATTTGAATCTACCATCACATGCACTAACACCCTGTATAGACACATTTGAATCTACTATTACATGCACTAACACCCTGTACAGACAGACGTTTATTTCTCTATGCACTCCTCTACAGGCTATTTGAATAAAAGTTGGTGAGATGATATCAGAGTGTAAAATCCAATGTCAGCATTGTGCAGTTGCATGTGTACTTACTCTCTGGTGGAGGAAAATACTCCAATGCACAATGTTGCACGGGTGCAGCTCCTGCAGATTTCTTCTCCAGAGTTTCTAAGAATGCAAGATAAGTTGCATCCTGTTGAAGAGTTTTCATCTTTGGGTCTTTCTTGCGCACCAGACGTTTCTTGGGTAAACGTTCAAAAGGTGCAAACTCCACCACGGCTGGGTATTCATTGCCTGTTACAACACAAACATACACATCAGATATAGATTACGGTTGGAAAAGTAGAACTTGATTGAAAAATGTGTCACATTCACATCTCTTTCTGTCTCTTTTCTCAATTCTCAAGTGATAGAAAAGTAACCACACCGACTTTTGTCATTTTGTCAAATTATTAAAACATGTAAAAACTACAGCTGAACTGATAATAATTTGGGAACAAATACATATAAAGAAGAATGTTCCCCTAGCCATGAATTTTGAAATATCACAAGAAGACGACATCCTAAAGTTTAAATCCAGGAACCCAGCAGATTCTTCCTCTTTAAAACTAATCAGGAAATCGTTGCTAATGAAGATGATAGCATTTCAAACGTGTCCAGATAAAAAGTAAGTTAAGTGAAAATAAAAGTGTCTATAGGTCAAGTCGAATACTTCTACAAAACATTTGACAAGTTTCACTGTTTATATCACTTTGTATAGGTTAAGTGGAATACAACTTTGGTATTTAACCAACTTTTAGTTTTTAAGTTGTGCTGCTCACAGACATACACATGAACCTTTTTCTAAAATATCTGATGTGTTACACTCACATGATTTTCTCTACCCCTGTATTAACTATTTCTACAAACACTTATTCATCTATCTTCTTCGCGTCAATTTCATATAATGATAATAAACTTTCCAAATTAAATGGAACAACTCAGAATTCCCCTAGTAAGAGAAGAAAGTCAAAAGTAAACCTCTTCATACATGATATTAAAACAAGAGAAATATATGTTTATTGTTGCTCCGATTCACATTACTTTTGAGACAGTCTTGTGTTATTAGCAACTTCGCGAGCAGATCCACCTGCCTGAGTTTCAAACTCTCCAAGAACCTACAACCAAGAGTCAATCTTAACTCTTCCCGAGCAGACGTGTTTTATGGCTCTAAGCGGAAGGCAATTTTGCTAAAGTATGAAACTCTATTAAATACAGTTAAAACTATATAAACATGCTCAAATATACTAAAACAAATAGTATACCTTGCTTTTTGTTGAATTGAATCGTTATTGTCCCCCAGGAGTGAAGTTTTGTTAATCCACGTAAACATGTACAAAAACGGCATAAGTAACACTTCTCCATTTTGTACAGCATAGTTCTTACATACAGGTATTCACAAATATACCAGCAGTGCTTCTCCATTTTGTACAGCATAGTTCTTACATACAGGTATTCACAAATATACCAGCAGTGCTTCAGGAACTAAACAGTGTCACATTCTGACATTTAATACTTCTATTCGTAATAATAATGGTAATGATGATAACAAATTATAAAAGTTTTGATAGAAATGTGCAGTTACACCTAGCTAGGGCAGGGTATCTCAAATGTGTATATGATTTTCATAGCGACTTGTTTATCTCAATACTACTGAGATAATACTTATATCAGTGCTTTGATATCGGCAATATCTGGGAGATTCCAGGAAGCATTCCTGGCTTTCTTCGTTGGTGGTGTCACCTGTTGTTTTTTTATGTTTCCCTGAATACATGTCTCCTCAGTAATTATTTAGATAATTTCATCATCAAAAAATAGGCTAAAAAATTCCGCTGGAAGCATATTCTCATGAAAATGAGAAGGAAGTATTGGTCCCTGCTGGATATTGTGCACTATACTGCTCGCAAAAGTTAAAGGCATGTGAACGCTAGCCAATGCTCAAGCAGAGCGCTGTTGCCAAGCGTAGTGCGAGTACCAGCAGAGCTTCTGTACATAAGATGCGTGTACCACATTCGGCAGCACTGCTAGGAGGGGCAAGCTTAGGATTCGCTGGAGTCTGCAGTACGCCCCGCCTCCATATGCCTTTAAGTTTTGCGAAGATTATAGGATACTAGATGTAGGGCCAGGGTCAAAATTACTCACCTCTACCCAGCTAGGTGTACAGCTGCCTGCAGCATCACTTATGTCACTCTCGCTCTCACTTGCACTTACAAATTCTCGCATAATCACTCTCATCACTGAGCATAAAATCTGATAACTCACTAACACTTTTGTTCAACAATTCTACAATTTCTTGCTCTGTCAACCCTTTCTTTCCCGACTCTCTGTCAAAAAAAAAAAAAATACTCTCACTTACTGGGTGCAATCACTGCACTGTTTATTCCTACACTACTGAGACAACGACGATGAGCTGCTGGCAGGCTGAGGTTCAGCCCGATGGATTTTGCTGCGTACCTACCCCCAACAGGGTTTAACCACAGATAGGAAGATATATTGGGATGGGTATATAAGGGTGGCATTTTTAGATTTTTAGGTTATTGTTATACAGAAGGAAGCTGTTGTGCCCCTTAACAAATGACTCACAGGATGCAGCAGTGTCTGCATTCTGAAGGAAGAAGAAAAAAGTTTTATAATCAATTCCTTTGAAAATTTTTTGAGGTTTTAATTTAGAATTTTGATAGGGGTTAATTTTTGAGCCTAGCAACTCTTTGTTGGGACTATACTGGAGCTCAGCTTTTGCTGCTGGTGGATTATTTCCTTAGTTACGGGGCGTGCCTGCAAGCCATGCGGGGAACCTTGTACAACCTAAAGCGGCATGTTCTGGGGTCATAGCCCCCAAGAGACCTAACCAGGGTGCTTTGATGGGTTGGTAACCTATCCTAGAATTTTGATAACTGGCGCCTAATTTCATCCTCCATGTATGGAAGAGATGAGGCTTGGTGAAGTAGTCTCTTGGAGAAAGGTATGGAAGCAGAAAAGATGGATCAGAGTACTCCTCTATTCTGCACCTTTTGGAGCCGCCACAGGAGTCAACTGCCTGCTGCCATGCCCCACACTTCACAGGTGTAAAGCCCGCAAGAGGTGTAACTTCAGGCGGACTGGCATCTCGGATCTCAGCATAGGATACAGTGAAGCAATCCTCACAAAGAGATCTGTGATGTGAAAGTGGTGAGTGGTGAACTCTGTAGTAGGGTCATGATTGTCCTCTGACACTTCAGTAACTTCATTTGCTGTTACTGCCACTGGCAGGCAGCTTTCATCTATCACTGAATGTGCAGGTGCTTTAGTGCAGTATTGCAGCAGTGTGGTTGGAACTCAAGACTTCTGGTGGGGTTTTTTGTGACTAGTGCTGTCCTGGTTCGAATCACTCGTGGTAAGGGCGTAAGTGCCTTTTTTCTCCATCACTAACAAAAATGTTGCCCACCCTGTTTAATATGCATTTACATGAACGACATTCCAGAAACAATAAGAGTAGCCAGATATCTATATGCAGATAACACAGCACTAGTCACACAACCGACCATGCTAAGGATTATACATACCAGGTTCCAAACGCTCTAAATGACCTAGAGCCATGGCTCACAAAATGGCATATTAAAGTAAACACTAGGAAAAGCCAAGCAACAGTATTCACCAAGCGAGTCAAACACCGACATGGTAAGCATGGCCTTCAGGGCCAATCGAATGGAATAGCACAATCACTTACTTAGGTGTGACAGTGGATCAGGGCATTGCCTGGAAACAACACACTGACATTGTAAGAGCCAAAGCGAATGCCCAGCTTAACAAACTGTACCAATTATCAATACCAACAATACTCTATAGCACAACACTTTACAAAACACTAATCCGACCCATCCTAACTTACTGGTCCCCATATGGGGACATGCAGCCAAAACACTAATGAAAAGGCTCCAAACAATGCAAAAAAGTACTGCGCATAACTGCTAGGCTACTGGAAGTGGCTCTAATGTTCCAGTTACATGAGGAGCTAAAAATGCATTCCATAAAACAATTCATCAAAAGGCTCAGCTTTAATATTTGGAGAAAAAGAGCAAAAACCATAATGAATTCAAGCATTAGGTGAATACAACATAAGTTATGATAAACATTCAAGGCCACTGTCTCTATTTGAGGGAACGATCAATCTCGGAGAACTCCCATTGACATGCAACTGTACCTGGATTACTTAGTAAATTACTCAGCTGTTATTCACATGTGGGTGCACATACATACACACTCACTTTTTTTCTCTCCATAGGTAACAGAAGCCCTCAAGTTGTTACTATAAGGTGGTCCCAGGCGGAAGAGGCCCCCAAAGGTGACACCAGATTGCACCTGCAGTTCAGGGAGACTGCCTGCTGAGTGTACACTCTAGATGACCTGGCGATTCAACTGGACATGCGTGGCATACACCACATGACGATGCCGAATGATAGACATAGACGATGCCATAAGGCAGAATAATCACATAAAGCACACAACTGACAATGCCGCTGGCGATCAATCTCACCAATAATTGAAATTATTTAAGTACTAATGTATATACTCTTTCATATGTATGTGCATGTTTAATTTAGATAGTTTCAGGGATGCAGCTTGCAGGGTACAGAACCCACACACAAGCAGAGTACTTCAGACAGACGACAAGACGCGAAGCTATACAACATACAACTGTACCCTGATTCCTGACGACAATTACACAGAATCCAACCTACACTCTCCATTACTCCACTAGGGCACAGGCTGGGCCTCGGTAAGCTTGTCTCCCAGCTCCCAATTCTCACTCCTCTGGTTACGCACTGCGAACCAGCCCTAATTTCACCATTGAATGAGCAGGTGCTACAGGCGGTACAACAGACATTCATCTTCCTACTCCAGTAGCAGGGTTTTTTTAGTGGGTATGGCCATCTTCAACAGCAACTCCCACAGTACCAGATGGTCTCAGTAACAAGATTTTTCCCTTCAACCTACGAAAAAAAAAAAAAAAAAAAAAGGAAGAAAGAAAGGAGAGTTTGTTTCCGACTGGTCCTGAGAGAATGAAGTGTAACAAAGTGAAGAAAAAATGAGATAACCTTGGAGGTGATGCGGAAGGGTGTCTTAGAGAACCCTATAAGACATCTCCTGTCACAGTCATGGCGTGAGGATAGCAATACACACCACAAGAGAGGGAGTAAAATCTGCTAGTTGTGGTTCCTCTTCTTCTTACCTTTCCAGAAACGCGTAGTGAATTAGGAAAGCACAGTTCAGTAAATAGCGTGCATTACCTGTTATTTAATTTTGCCCTTTTTCCACCCAGTATCGTGGATCATGGGGTTTAGCTACTCTGACATTTCGGCTGTGCTTCACTCCTCTTCTTATAAAAAACATCCCTAGGCTACACTTTGAGGCTTGGCCCCTTCAATTCCACAGCTACACTTTGGGGCTTGGCCCCATCAATCCCTCAGCTACAGTTTGCAGCTCTCTACTACACTTTGCATTTGGGTCCTAAATCACTCGTTTTTCACATAAGGATGCCGGTGTTTGTTAGTCTCATATTGACTGATCATGTGAGCAAGTAGTATAATCAAAGGAGATGCAGAGCAAGTAAACGACGATTGTTTGCCTGGTTAGGGAATTTGAAGCACCGAAGTACAATGAAACATGCAGAATTAAAACTTTCACATTTACAAAGCTGTGATGAATCTTGAAGGACCAGCATATTCCTAGTATTTATGGATGCATCTAGTTTCCTGCTTAAAATGTTTATATTAAAGTAACACCTTTTAAAATAAATATTCTAGTTTCTTAAACTGAATGTTAATTTTTTATGGCATATTACCTTTTTTGTCCATAAAAGTGTAGTTGTCAAACTGATCTTTAAAAGTAAAAATATCCTCTTGCTTGCTAAAATTAATGTATGCTCTTGAGAATGCATTGACACCCAAGCTCTTGTCTGCACAAACAAAATAAAAAAAATCATGTTCTGGTACTGGTGATATGAAATTTAAAAATTCCTCTTTTGTCATCGTTGGTGGTAGCCTCCTTATGACAACCTGGAAATAGGAAAACAGTTCAAGTATTAATTCAAAAGTTTCACTCATTCTATTGTTAGGCCAAGATATTATAGTTGTGTCTTAAAAGTGTAGAAACAGTTGAGATATGAGCAACTTGTTAGATGTTACCTCTTACCAGTGTTTATTATTCTCAGTGCCAATTAAGAAGGGGATTGACAGATGTTAACCACATGGCGGAAAGGTAGAAATGAACGGGAGGGGATGGATGCATCCTAGCAGTCGTCACAGTAACGAAAAGGACCAATTAGAGCTAAGGCATTTCCATAGCAATGTTGCTGATATGTAACACGTCATTAGCAAGTGGCTGATAGAGTAACAAACTGCCTGTGTTATGCTCTGCTATTGCTGCATATAAACAAACAATGCCTTCCTGCAGCCTGAGCTTGTAATTCTTGCATCAGTTAGAGATTGCCTGTGTGCTGACACGTTTGTTTGCATCATTCTATATATGTGGTTATATATCCACTCAGGGCTCCCCATCTAGGGCACATGTGGATGGCGACCACAAGGTACCCAAGCTGAACAGAACATTACTTCCACTTACTGGTGTCTAGGAGATATGTGGATAGTGACCACAAGGTACCCAAGATGAACAGAACATTACTTCCACTTACTGGTGTCTAGGGGATATGTGAATAGTGACTACAAGGTACCCAAGCTGAGCAGAACATTACTTCCATTTACTGGTGTCTAGGGGATATGTGGATAGTGACCACAAGGTACCCAAGCTGAACAGAACATTACTTCCACTTACTGGTGTCTAGGGGATATGTGGATAGTGACTACAAGGTACCCAAGCTGAGCAGAACATTACTTCCATTTACTGGTGTCTAGGGGATATGCAGATAGTGACCACAAGGTATCCAAGCTGAGCAGAACACTACTTCCACTTACTGGTGTCTAGGGGATATGTGGATAGTGACCACAAGGTATCCAAGCTGAGCATAACATTACTTCCACTTACTGGTGTCTAGGGGATATGTGGATAGTGACCACAAGGTACCCAAGCAGAGCAGAACATTACTTCCACTTACTGGTGTCTAGGGGATATGTGGATAGTCACCCCAAGGTACCCAAGCTGAACAGAACATTACTTCCACTTACTGGTGTCTAGGGGATATGTGGATAGTGACCACAAGGTACCCAAGCTGAGCAGAACATTACTTCCATTTACTGGTGTCTAGGGGATATGCAGATAGTGACCACAAGGTATCCAAGCTGAGCAGAACACTACTTCCACTTACTGGTGTCTAGGTGATATGTGGATAGTGACCACAAGGTATCCAAGCTGAGCATAACATTACTTCCACTTACTGGTGTCTAGGGGATATGTGGATAGTGACCACAAGGTACCCAAGCAGAGCAGAACATTACTTCCACTTACTGGTGTCTAGGGGATATGTGGATAGTCACCCCAAGGTACCCAAGCTGAACAGAACATTACTTCCACTTACTGGTGTCTAGGGGATATGTGGATAGTGACCACAAGGTACCCAAGCTGAGCAGAACATTACTTCCACTTACTGGTGTCTAGGGGATATGTGGATAGTGACCACAAGGTACCCAAGCTGAACAGAACATTACTTCCACTTACTGGTGTCTAGGGGATATGTGGATAGCACCACAAGGTACCCAAGCTGAGCAGAACATTACTTCCACTTACTGGTGTCTAGCGGATATGTGAATAGTGACCACAAGGTACCCAAGCTGAACAGAACATTACTTCCACTTACTGGTGTCTAGGGGATATGTGAATAGGGACCACAAGGTACCCAAGCTGAGCAGAACATTACTTCCACTTACTGGTGTCTAGGGGATATGTGAATAGTGACCACAAGGTACCCAAGCTGAACAGAACATTACTTCCACTTACTGGTGTCTAGGGAATATGTGAATAGCGACCACAAGGTACCCAAGCTGAACAGAACATTACTTCCACTTACTGGTGTCTAGGGGATATGTGGATAGTGACCACAAGGTACCCAAGCTGAGCAGAACATTACTTCCACTTACTGGTGTCTAGGGGATATGTGGATAGTGACCACAAGGTACCCAAGCAGAGCAGAACATTACTTCCACTTACTGGTGTCTAGGGGATATATGATAGTGACCACAAGGTACCCAAGCTGAACAGAACATTACTTCCACTTACTGGTGTCTAGGGGATATGTGAATAGTGACCACAAGGTACCCAAGCTGAGCAGAACATTACTTCCACTTACTGGTGTCTAGGGGATATATGATAGTGACCACAAGGTACCCAAGCTGAACAGAACATTACTTCCACTTACTGGTGTCTAGGGGATATGTGGATAGTGACCACAAGGTACCCAAGCTGAGCAAAACATTACTTCCACTTACTGGTGTCTAGGGGATATGTGAATAGTGACCACAAGGTACCCAAGCTGAGCAGAACATTACTTCCACTTACTGGTGTCTAGGGGATATGTGAATAGTGACCACAAGGTATCCAAGCTGAGCATAACATTACTTCCACTTACTGGTGTCTAGGGGATATGTGAATAGTGACCACAAGGTATCCAAGCTGAGCAGAACATTACTTCCACTTACTGGTGTCTAGGGGATATGTGAATAGTGACCACAAGGTACCCAAGCTGAGCATAACATTACTTCCACTTACTGGTGTCTAGGGGATATGTGAATAGTGACCACAAGGTATCCAAGCTGAGCATAACATTACTTCCACTTACTTGTGTAGGGGATATGTGAATAGTGACAGATATATGATAGTGACCACAAGGTACCCAAGCTGAACAGAACATTACTTCCACTTACTGGTGTCTAGGGGATATGTGGATAGTGACCACAAGGTACCCAAGCTGAACAGAACATTACTTCCACTTACTGGTGTCTAGGGGATATGTGGATAGTGACAGATATATGATAGTGACCACAAGGTACCCAAGCTGAACAGAACATTACTTCCACTTACTGGTGTCTAGGGGATATGTGAATAGTGACCACAAGGTACCCAAGCTGAACAGAACATTACTTCCACTTACTGGTGTCTAGGGGATATGTGGATAGTGACAGATATATGATAGTGACCACAAGGTACCCAAGCTGAACAGAACATTACTTCCACTTACTGGTGTCTAGGGGATATGTGGATAGTGACAGATATATGATAGTGACCACAAGGTACCCAAGCTGAACAGAACATTACTTCCACTTACTGGTGTCTAGAGGATATGTGGATAGTGACAGATATATGATAGTGACCACAAGGTACCCAAGCTGAACAGAACATTACTTCCACTTACTGGTGTCTAGGGGATATGTGGATAGTGACAGATATATGATAGTGACCACAAGGTACCCAAGCTGAACAGAACATTACTTCCACTTACTGGTGTCTAGGGGATATGTGGATAGTGACCACAAGGTACCCAAGCTGAACAGAACATTACTTCCACTTACTGGTGTCTAGGGGATATGTTGATAGTGACCACAAGATACCCAAGCTGAGTAGAACATTACTTCCACTTACTGGTGTCTAGGGGATATATGGATAGTGACCACAAGGTACCCAAGCTGAACAGAACATTACTTCCACTTATTGGTGTCTAGGGGATATGTGGATAGTGACCACAAGGTACCCAAGCTGAGCAGAACATTACTTCCACTTACTGGTGTCTAGGGGATATGTGAATAGTGACCACAAGGTACTCAAGCTGAGCAGAACATTACTTCCACTTACTGGTGTCTAGGGGATATGTGGATAGTGACCACAAGGTACCCAAGCTGAGCAGAACATTACTTCCACTTACTGGTGTCTAGGGGATATGTGGATAGTGACCACAAGGTACCCAAGCTGAGCAGAACATTACTTCCAATTATTGGTGTCTAGGGGATATGTGGATAGTGACCACAAGGTACCCAAGCTGAACAGAACATTACTTCCACTTACTGGTGTCTAGGGGATATGTGGATAGTGACCACAAGGTACCCAAGCTGAGCAGAACATTACTTCCAATTATTGGTGTCTGGGTAATATGTGGATGGCGACCACAAGGTACCCAAGCTGAGCAGAACATTACTTCCACTTACTGGTGTCTAGGGGATATGTGGATAGTGACCACAAGGTACCCAAGCTGAACAGAACATTACTTCCACTTACTGGTGTCTAGGGGATATGTGGATAGTGACCACAAGGTACCCAAGCTGAACAGAACATTACTTCCACTTACTGGTGTCTAGGGGATATGTGGATAGTGACCACAAGGTACCCAAGCTGAGCAGAACATTACTTCCACTTACTGGTGTCTAGGGGATATGTGGATAGTGACCATAAGGTACCCAAGCTGAGTAGAACATTACTTCCACTTACTGGTGTCTAGGAGATATGTGGATAGTGACCACAAGGTACCCAAGCTGAACAGAACATTACTTCCACTTACTGGTGTCTAGGGGATATGTGGATAGTGACCACAAGGTACCGAAGCTGAACAGAACATTACTTCCACTTACTGGTGTCTAGGGGATATGTGAATAGTGACCACAAGGTACCCAAGCTGAGTAGAACATTACTTCCACTTACTGGTGTTTTGCTTCTCACTGTAGCTTTTGTATCTGACCTTATGACCTTACCTTGGTCATCTCTAATTCTCTTCCAACCCTGATGCTATTAGGGTTCCCGAGGGCTAGGGAGTCTTTATTTTTCCAACCTTTCCATTTCTCTAATTTCTCTATAACCTCTTAGTCCCTAACATGCTGACCTGTCATGGCATGTAATACGTCCTCTGATTGGTAATCAGAGGATATGTTGCTTCATGTTAATAGCTTCAATTTTCCTTATCTAATTTGTTCTTACTTTAGAATTATTTTGATAACTCTCCCGGTCAGGTCGGTGAGACCTATAAACCAACGACAGGTGTGGTCCTCCAGACATTCTGGGGGTTCTGAGAGAGCGATGTGACCGTCAAAACATAAAAATATGGTGCTCTCTAAAAAGCGGTTACATTTACTGTTAATTATCTCCAGAAAATTACGCCTGGCCACTTCTAGCACCCCATCCATCAGTGATAAAATATTGGAGAGCAAGAGCATTAATGACTTGTCGGAAATCCAGCAATAGCTAACAACAACCGCATATATGTGGTTATTTGCCTTGTATTTACTTGTGTCTGAGTCTGTTTTGTGTGTGTCACAACCTTTTGTAGTTGTCCTAACACTTTTAATGAGTATTTAACAATGTCGAAAAATAGTGACAAAGATAGTGCTGCCAAACAAAAAATTTAGTCTACTCGTGAACTGAATAAAATTGCATTTGTTAAATGTATCCCAATTAAAGGAGAAGCGTGGGAAATAATATGCTGTATAAGAGAATATTTCGAAGAGGAGAAATTGAACAGCGGGCCTCTTATTTCAATCTCTAACGTACTTGATATTACCTCGTGTGTTGTAGGAATCCGCAAGAAGAAGAGCAATAGGGATGTCAGCAATTTCCCATTAGAATATGCATCAACATCTCACAGGTATGTATGTATGTCTCTTTTGTTAACACAAATCTTTATACTTATATACACTTAAATGCTCCATCCTTTGAATGTAGATTCAGTATTTTACTGTGGTCTTTGCATACAAATATAAATAATATGCACCCAACATTCCAGGTGAAATCCCATCTTCCTCCTCCTTCTATACCTAATTAGTCTCCCCTAATGTAGGACTTACAAGTCAGTGTCTAGAGTCAGACGTCTGTCAGGGAACACAGGAACCTATGTACCAGAGTGAACACCTGCAAGTATGAGAGTGAGGAAGTGATTACCCTCCCCTTATGTAGGACTTACAAGACAGTGTCTAGAGTCAGACGTCTGTCAGGGAACACAGGTACCTATGTACCAGAGTGAACACCTGCAAGTATGAGAGTGAGGAAGTGATTACCCTCCCCTTATGTAGGACTTACAAGTCAGTGTCTAGAGTCAGACGTCTGTCAGGGAACACAGGTACCTATGTACCAGACAGAGTGAACACCTGCAAGTATGAGAGTGAGGAAGTGATTACCCTACCCTTATGTAGGACTTACAAGTCAGTGTCTAGAGTCAGACGTCTGTCAGGGAACACGGGAAATGGGAACAAGTGGTTGACCAATTGTTTATCTAGATGAAGCTTGGCTGAATGTGAACCATACTACGGATAAAATATGGCTGTGTGATACACCCGATGGTGAAATTGCCATATCTATGATTGTCCCCCTGGATAAAGGACAGAGGTTCATTCGAGTACATGAGGGTCTTCTGAACAGTTTATTCCAAATGCTTTGCTTTACTTTCGGTCTAAGTCAACCAAAGATTATCACGAAGAAATGGATTGTATTGTTGTTAGGGATTAATCTGTAGAAAAGCTCCTCCCTAACATCCCTCAAAGCAGTGTAATTATGGACAATGCACCACATAATTCAGTGAAGTTAGATAAGGGTCCTGTGCCATCCAGTTCAAAGAGCGAAATGCAAGCCTGTTGAATATGATCCCAGATCAATGGAAGTAATGCTATACAACATTATTAAGCTGAGAATATCAAATTGACGGTATCACAGAATTAGCAGGTCAGGCAGAAGTGTGTCTTCCTTCCTACAACTGCAATTTTGATGCAAATAAGTTAATTTGGTCCAGGTAAAGAAAGATTAACTCTCCTTGAAAATGCGATAACAAAGGAGACACCAGAAAACTGGAAAAAAAAGCATGTGAAAAAGAGTAAAATTGATATTGGGAGACAGAAGTATTAACCGATATAGCCATTGCACTTTGTAATCAATCCTGAAGACACAGGCACAGAGGATGAAGTATGCGCTCAACACTCCGAGAGGAACAGGCTGCCACTGCAGTCCAGTGGATGTTTTGCGGGGAGTGGTAGCGATACCACCAACACCCTAACAGCAGTAGTATGAGTGAGAGGAGAAGTGTACATGCTGTCTTTGTCTAAAATTTGTCTCAATTTACTCCTCAGTGGCTATAAGCATCATCTATAATAATGCCACAGTAATATTCCTGTCCATCACTTCAAAGTTTAGCCAGAAACTAAATCTAACCTGGATATAGAGAGAGATCCAGATACATATAAACTGCCACGCTGTGTTTTTCCAAAGCACACGCGGAAACACATCGCCAGCAGCTGATACACACAAGGTCACGAGCATCACTTGTCTTTCTCTGCTCTGCTCACAATCAGTATTGAGTTGACGCAATATCGTACAGATGCATTATTACCAGTGTGCTTCATTGTTTAGTCCTGTACTTAGTCACAAAATGTGTTATGGCTCAGCATATTTTCTACTGCACAGCTTGTGTTTATTTATGATTCACATGTGTTAACTCAGTCAGCTTGCCAGATGTATGGTGCGCCATTAGTGGTGGAGAAAGTGTTATAGGAGCAATTTTTTTTGAGTCAACAATTGACGCCCGTACATACATGAATACAATTTTGTGCCCTTTTTTAGAGAATTAACCTACAGGGAACGTGATTTTACCTTTTTTCAACAAGACTCTGCAACAGCTCATACAGCCAATCTTTTCATGAGAACAATTGAAGGTGTGTTTCAGGACAGAATTATTAGTCGAAATTTGTGGCCCTCTCGGTCTCCTGACCTAACCCCCTGCAATTTCTATCTCTGGATTAACTTAAAGCATAAAGAGTACAAGATAAACCCACACACCCTGCAAGAATTAAAACAAAATATCCACCACGAAATTGCAAGCATTGCTCAATGTTAACTATGACGAGTGGTGGATAATTGTCTACAGAGGTGCCAAAAATGTCTAGACAACGATGTTGGCCAGTTTCAGCAACTGCAATAATTATATTAGTAAGTAAAGCCTTTAAAAGTATACCTTGTCTCACCCTTAGATGACAGTATGGAGTTAAATGGGATATATCTGTCTCTATCTAATGCATACAAGTTGCCATTAGCCTTGTCCTTTTCCACCCTTGTGCTGTTACCAGGTTCCTAATAGCATGGCGTAAATAATGAGTTGTTATAAATTTGAGGTTTGAACATATTATCCTATGCAGAATTTTTTTCTCTATCAGGTTATATCCTTTTTAGAGTCATTATACATTTCTATAGGCCCATATTTCTTCAGAAAACATTTTTTTCAATAGAAGTCCAATATTTGCTGTTTCTATGCTCATCACGCACTAACTGACAAACTGCTGGAATACGTCTATATTTTTTCTTAGCTGGAGTAAACTATAGTGCAACTACCTGCCTACTTTGAATTCTCTATGTTTACTCAGTTAAGTGTTACAATTTTTTAAATTAAATGTCTTCCGAAAATTCTATATCTGTGTACTGCAAAAGTTACGCAGTATGAAACTCTTGTTATTGAGTTTACATCGGGGACCAAGCGACAACAAATGTTGAGGAGGGTTGAAGAAAGTTTTTAAAATAAACCAAAAGGCTGTAGCCTTTTTCCTTCATCGTGTAAGGCAAACAAAAGGTATTCATCTATTCAGCGTATTCTCACGCCTGGCCTGACACAGAAGATAGTATAAGGAGCAGCACTAACATTAGTTCCAAAGAAGTTGTGTGTGTAACTGTGTGGAATTTGTGAGTTGTTATTGTGTTATTTATTTAATGTTTTCCGTAAATATTTGTAGTTATGGAAGGGGAAGCTAGGAAGGGACGATATGTTGGTAAATAAAGAAGTAAGGAACACCAAATTATTATGAATGTGTTAGATTATTTTTCACGTAAAATGCATTTTAGTAAGGTAGTAAAAGAAACAGCTAAGGCTATTGGGTGTTCAGAAGCAGTAGTGTATAGGATTAAAAAGGAAGTAATGAAAGGACCTCTAAGAACGCCATCGAAAAAGAAAGCAAAAAGGGCAGGAAAACAAAAAACCATTAGGTTAACGCAATATGATGGAATAGTGCAAAGTGGAGTGCGGCAAATTATTCATTCTTTACTGTTTGCAAATATTTCACCCATGCTGAATATAATTCTGTCTTCTAAGGGTGAGATACGCTATAGTTTTAAAAATGCTGTATGGTTTTATCTGTGGTGTTCTACGACAGCGGCAGTGAGTGACGAGCACAGAGGACCTGTGCAGACAAAACACAGTACAGCCTGTTCACAGTCTTTTGGATCACTTGTTACTTAAGATTAAATTCCTCAAGAATTTTGCTAGAGTCCAACTCGGGAGGCATGCATGAGAAATTACAGAATCTGCTGAAGTTGCTGTGTAATTGCAGCACTGCCAACTACTCCAATTGTCCATTAATTTGTTGCCAACAAATCGTGAAAGTAAAAAATTTGCTTATGAAGGGTGCCAGAAGTTTAAATCACTGGGCACCGTGTTGCACAGCACTGATATATAGCATTCCTGCAAAAAGTCACGTGGGGATTTTGATGCATATACATGCCCTGACATTTCCTGAATCCAATAACAATTTGAGAATAAAGTGCTCATGACTGTGAGCTGCACAGCTCAAAACAAAAATTTGCAGAAATGGCAAATATCATACTTAAAGTTTGGTATCCTCTAACAATGAAGGGGAAGAGTGTTACTTAAGTATTCCAATTTAAAACTACAGGTATTAGAACTTTTTTTTTATTTCATAAAAACAGGTTCAAGAATTTCAATTAAATAATTAATACCCTTCAAATGGGAATTGAATTGGAAACGATTTGAGTTCTATTTCCGGACTGAATACTGTATGGAAACAGGGATTCACTTCAAACTGAATCTTTGGATCCGATCTTCTTAGAAGTGAGATCAGATCAAAATTTCCGAACCCCTTTCAGGAGCAATGTTGGCAGCGATGAAAATCGTCTGCTAGTGACCGCCAGCGCATGCGCAGAAAGTACCTTTGGACTTGGATTTTCAACGGCAAAATGTTGGGGGACGTAATCTAGAGACATGTATTCGAACCTCCCATGTATCAGAAACCTACTCTTACATAGCTAATCGTAGCATCGCAAGGAGCAGACCCTCGCTGTTGGATGTTAATTAGTGTTTATTATGTGATTTTAGTAGTTATACAATAAAGGAATGTGTTAACCAGGGATGCTACTTTCAGTGATAACTGGGAACTAAAGCGGCAGTGAGACGAAGCCAAATGTGACACAAGTACAATAGCTTTTACCTATAGTAATCTGCAGCCTAATTCGGTGTGTATTTACCTTGGTAGGAGGTCGGACCCGTTCCTTTTTCTCTTTAACCTTTTCATGTTCCGTGGACGTGTCAGACTTTTTATTGGTCTCAGAATCAGGGCACCCTGTTTCGACACTCTTCTGGGTCATTGTTATTTATTTAATATATCTGCACCTCATTACTCAAAACATCACAGCTTCTGTTTTCAAATACAATAGAATAAAAAACAAAGCCAAATCACATTTACATTTCGCTCTGTCTTTCGGCCACAGAATAATACAGAACCACAGAAAATAACTCACAAGGGTACAACTTTCACATGTGCATAATCAATCTAGCCAACATGTAAGAGTGAAAATTCGTTAGCATCAGATAAAACATCCCTACACAAACAATATCAAGGAATGCATCAAATGAATTAAAGATGACTATAACCTAAATAAATCATAAAAAGGTACCATTTATGGTAAGTTTGCTGCCTGTACTGCAGGGTAAATGTTTACACAAAACGTATAAATAATATCATAAACAACGATGATGATGATGATGATGATGATGATGATGATGATGATGATGATGATGATGATGATAGAGCAATTCCGCGTGTGACTAATGACATTTACACTACATTTTCTTCTTAAAATGTCTGTGTAATGGTCAATATAGGTGTAAAAATGATATTTTAACGACATACGATGACAGAAAATTAAATTAAAATTATTTTGTTGCTTAACGACGCTGTCAATTGTCAGCATCACATCAGCGTCGCCGGTGTGCCGGAATTTTATCCCGCAGGAGTTCTTTTACATGCCAGTAAATCTACTGACATGGAGCTGTCGTTTTTAAGCACACTTAAAAACCATAGGCCTGGGCCGGATTTGAACCCGCGACCTTGGGAACAGTAGGCCAGCATCTAACCAACTGAACCACCCAGACCGACACGCTGACAGAGAATACATTGGCGGTTGTGCTAGGAAACATAAAAACCTTAAAAAAGTGAAACAATTATTAAATAATGCGCGCTAAACTTTTCGTGACTGACATTTTTGTCAACTGCAGGTCCAACTTCAAACGTTTGTCCTCCGTTTTCTCTGAAAGTTTTATTTAATAATAATCAGACACCAAAGCAAAAGATTGTTTCTGTATTTCACCAATATCTTATTTCCTATACCAGGCAACAGAAGTAAATATTGAGATCTGTGTACTGTTACAGTGGGCAGCTCCTTGCATGTGTAGTTCTCAAAGAAGTCGATCTGTATCACAGCTTCACTAATTGCAACATTTTCCCGAGCCTTCTTAAAGGCCTCGGATTGCCGTCTTTTTACATAAACGTGATTTAGGAAACGTGGCAGGCTTATTGGGCAGTTCTTCAATGCAGTGTTTTATAGCCCATTTTTAACTTCTATTTCCATTCTTCCATTACGTGAACTCCACAGTTTCCATTCGCATGGAGAATTAGCGAGTTCATCCGAAATGTCTGCTCCACTCAATCCCGGGCACTTGGAGCATCCTCCCTGCATACACTTATTCGATTTCTGATCACAAACCACTTGTGCTATGAACTTACGAAATTCAGTCTCAGTGAATACGTGATTTTTACACAATGCTTTGAGAAAAAAACTTCGTATTTTCATGTATAATAGATGTGCACACATTATGTGGGATCTGACTTTGAACACACACGTGAGCAGGGCGTAATTCAGCGAATTTTGTCAACCCCACAGACATTTCTTCTCGGTTTTGTAGAAAGAGTGCATGTGCTTCTGTTAATGTTACCACTAGATACCTAATGCGAACTTCTTTTGTTTCTCCTTGAACACGGATTTCAATAAAATCATCTCTTCCAGGAGCTTGGTAAGATATTGAATCATCCTGATAGAACTTGATGATTGCACTTTTAAGTTCCTCTGATAGTTGTTTTCCTGATACCGGGACAGAATGCTTTGGTTTTACAACATGCAATCCCTCTTCAACTGCTAAATTACGAATCATTTATTTTCTTTGCGTGGAGATTGCGGCAATGCTTCCTCAACACGTTTTCTGCACTTTCCAAAATTCTGTCTGCTTTTGAAAGCCGCTGATGTTGATGGAGTATCCTTATCAATCCCTTCTTGGTCTCTTATCTTCTGTCTTGCCCGCTGTGCTTGCTTATATCTCCTATATTCAGCTTTGAGGTGTTCTCTTCCTTGTTTTGTTTGTTTCAGTATTTCTCTTCCTTTCCTCACAGTCACTTTTATTTTTTCCTTCCATTGTGCATAACTGCCTTGCTCCTTCAGACATTGTTTGTATTCACGTTGTCTTTGGGCTGGTGTTTTAGCCATGGAGTCAGGAACAGACTGATACGTCTATCCTGACTGAAGTTTCACAAGCAACTGTACGCGTATGACGACCACGGGGTGCCTGCACTGTCTGTTAGTCACGTGTTTTGTGGGAAAACGAATGACTATAGAGGAAAACTTTCTGATACTATTTTATTTGTTATATTGTAATGACGCAGAATCAAAAAGGGTATTTTTTTCAGTCAATTACTTTTCCCCGCAGAGAACTTTATCCTTATTTACCGTGACTAACTGACATCGACACACAGTAGTAATTAAACAGGCTCTTAGGATTATTTATAAATGTCGAAAATGATTAGCCATATGCACGTTTTGAAGATGAAGTGTCATTGTGTGGTGTACAGAACAAAAGAATTAAAACAGTTGTACATAGCTCCTGAAATATTGATATGAAAATCACCGTTATTCACGCTTATTTTTAGTGTTTTGGAAATATGTGGGTAAGAAGTGAAATTTGAACCCATATTCACGTCAAAAACATTTATTTTTCACTTCATAAGATACTTTGGAGTATCTAGCATCATCTTTCCTCAGTAAAAAATGTGAAACATTAATTTCAAATTTTAACACTCGGTATGACATTTTCGCGGAATTGCTCAATAATATTAATAATAATAATAATAAAAATAATAATAATAATAATAATAATAATAATAATAATAATAATAATAATAATAATAATAATAATAATAATAATAATAATAATAATAATAATAATAATAATAATAATAATAATAATAATAATAATAATAATAATAATAATAAATGATATAAATATAATTTAATATAAATTACGTGACATCACTCACCAGCAAGTGTCAGTCTGCGTGGCTGAGTTGTTTAGACGACAGTCTCGTAACAGTAGATTTATAAGCATATTAAAGAACTCCTGCGGGACGTAATTCCAGCGCTGGCATGACGCTGGCAATTGACAAAGTCCTTAACCAAACAATGTTTATTAGGATCAAAAAGAAGTGAACCCCAAAAATAAACATTACGGGCAAAAGAATACGTAATGTACCACATCGAAACTACTAAAATTAAACCCTAAAATTAAGCATTCGCCTTTTCAGGACCAGGAAAACCTCGGTATAAAAGTTAGCCGGATAACTCACCCTAAACTAGATTCGTGCTTATCGCGAATGGGAGTATACAGGAAAAGCTGTGCCGAGTACTAGAGGAATTGCTGTAAATATGAGATATGTCTGCATTATGAGACACCGGTAATTACCCCCCTTGTAGGGGCTGAATTCTACCATAATGACCGCGAACTTGTAGTACGAGGTGCATCCAGAAAGGAAGTCCCGATGACCGATAAAGAGAACAAGAACATCACCAAGTAAGAAATATTTATTGGAATAATTACATAGACTCATTGGTTACATTTCAACATAGTCACCACCATTGTTGAGGCATTTATTGTAACGGTACACCATTAATTGTATGCCCAACTCATAGGATTCTGCCGCCATGTCCGCAGCCACGAAGTCACTTCATTCTGCACCTCAGCGTTACTTAGAAAACGTTTTCCTGCCAGAAAACGCTTCATGAGACGGAAGAGATGAAAGTCACTTGGAGCAAGATCGGGTCTGTAGGGTGGATGTTCGAAGACCTCCCATCCAAACTTATTCAACACATTTCGTGTGGCGTTGGCTGTATGGAGTCTTGCATTGCCATGCACAAGCGTAATGCCTCTGGCGTCATCAGGGACACTCAGTCATTACGGTCTTTGTTCTGAATCTTGCTTCTTCCTTCCGTGAATTGCCTGCACCGTTCTTACCATACTGTCACACTTAATGCCCTGTCCATACACGCGACACGATTGACGATGGATTTCTGCTGGAGATTGCACGAACCTCGCATTTGGCGGGAGACAATATTTGAGAAGCCATTTTCTCCTAGCACAGAGCAGTAACTACTGCCGTCACAAAACTGAAACTTTACTGCAATGTTACCAAATACTTCCTCTCTTCTCCTGCACATGCGCATTCCTATCCGTCTGGTGGTGCCATCTCTGGATGCGATCGGGACTTACTTTCTGGATGCACCTCGTACTATATATAGCCCGACCTTCCCTCTCGTTATAGGGTGCGCCTTTGTGTTGCGTGGTTTATGCTTACAGTGAGTGTGACTTCATGTCCGGCAGTTCAATTTGTTTTCAAGGTACGTAAATATTATTTTTTATACTTTAATCTGTTTAGATAATCTTGCATTACTATGAATAACTATTTTTAGTTTTTAAAGGCTATCTATTGCTACTGCTTATTTTCCTCTGTTGCCTTTGGTCTGGCCGGTACACCATTTAAAACATGGCGGTTGTGTTGTTGGCAATATGGGATACTTACTGAAGTTGGGTATCCCACATTTGGGATACTACCTCCTCACTCCACACATAAATTACAACCGCTAGATAAGTCATTCATGGGTCCACTCAAGACTCATGACAGTGAAGATATAAGACAATGGATACACCATAATAACCGTGCACTAAGCCCATTTGACATTGCCGAATTCTTTGGAAAGGCATATAGGAAAGTTCAAACTGGTGAAATAGCAGCAAATGGATTTAGAGCTAGTGGTTTGTATCCTCTAAATCGGAATATATTTTCCGAAACTGATTATCTTGCCGCGCAGAAGGAAGCTGCAAAAAGAGGAGTGATAAATAACATTGCTGCGGTAGACTGAAGGACCTGGCCATTCAACTGAAACAGCAGCATCTTGTTCCTCAGATAATGTATCTGGATGTGGGGAGTCACCGATTATGCCAGAAGGTTCCCCTGAACGTGCTGGACCATCCTGTTTATCTGCAGACGCCTGAGCTTGATGAACTATCGCCTCAATGGGGACCTGCTTAGACTGCTTTAAAAGTAGTTTCACCATTTCATACTCGGTCATTACCCATCATGAGAAAGAAATGTGCAACCCGAGGACGCAAAGGAACATCTTCGGCTGTTGTGACTTCTTCACCTTTCAAGGATCAATTACATGCATCTTTGGATGCCAAAAAAGTAAGGGATGCTAAATCACTTGCTGCAAGGGGAAGGAAACGACTATTTCAAGGCCAAGGACCATCTATTAGATGAATCAGTGAATCAGATGAAGACCCACAGGTGATCGGCAGTTCTGATGGTGACCTTGATATTCCAGTACGACAAAATAATCCAGGATCAAGTGATGCTAACTGTTTATTCTGCGACTGTAAGTTTTCGGATGATTAACGGGGTGAATTGTGGGTTCAGTGTATGATGTGTTTGCAGTGGGCCCATAATGAGTGTGCAGGGGCGGAAAAAGATGTTTATGTTTGTGACTTAGGTCGCTAATTGACTGAAAAAGTAAAGACAATGACTTGGAATAGAATTAGGACGTTTAATTCAGTTTAAAGAATGGAAAGGAAATACCTGATTTTTTTGACTATTTTATGTTTAATTTATTATTAAGTATGAATGTATCCCATATTACCCTCCATGTTTTGTTTTCAATTTTGAGTGAAAAATGTCCTAGTTAAACAAGATAAAATGGTATCCCATATTTGCAACATCTCTACTACACACGAGTGCAGCCGTTGCCGTGATTCGTGCCGTAGTGGAGGGCTTGTCATCAAATAAACAAGATCTGCCTACCAAATAGTGGTCGAGCGACACGTAACCTGTGGAAGAGGAGCCACCCACAAGCAACTCACCGAGTTGCTTAATGGGCACACCAGCACCATCATCACGGCCATCAGCAACAGTAGAGAAGAGCGCTATCCTAGCGCAGCCTCACCTTCAACAAGAGCCAGCACATCACACACTCCCTCCCCGCCACCACATTACCCCTCTTCACACATCGACCAGAAAGCACCATACAGGGACTACATAGCGAACAGAAGATCCCATTCGGGCCCGGACGAAGCTACAAGAGCAACGCTGAGTAGACCAGCCCGACATCACACCACATGCCGGAGGTCCCTGTCAGGGCGTTGACCATGGCCGGAGACCTACCAACCACAGTGGTAGTAAGAATCTATTTCTTTCACCACCTCTCCTTAATAACAATCACCCACAAACCTCCGGGTGCGACAGCGGTACCGGACCAAACTAGAACCCACAAATGAAATAAATAGAGACAACACAGAACAACCCATAGATCTTAGTTGTTATAAAAAAAATAAAAAAAAGGAGGCCTAGCTGCAGTTGATCTTGGGGTAGAGCGGTGGGTGTTCGTTGCAAAAGTAAGTGGAAAAGGTACTGGAGCCTCGAGGCGACGATGGACGTTGCCAGGAGGGTCCTGTGAATCGGGCAAAATGAGATAATGCTCCGAAGCCTCAGCGAACATCTTGGGTTTGCAGGGTATCCTGGCGGTTTGGCTAGGCCAGGCGCGGCTCCTCAGGATAGGCATTGCCTGCCCTACCGTAATGCATCAACAAATAATGTTTAGCTGTGATTCTGCATGTTATCATTTGAACCGCAATTTTCCCTAAATTGTAGTTCAAGAAAAGTTTTCTCGGTTATAATGACCAGCGCATGGTCAAATCCTAGAATCTCAATTCCGATTCGTCAAAACTGCGCTGCGTGTTTGAAATGCGCAGCAGAAATGATACTCATGGAACCTGGAGAGCCGGCTGGTTTAATCTCTGCCGGCTCGGGCCCCTTTCCTCAGTACGAGGCCCTTGAATATGGATAGGGAAATATTCCGTCTGTATAGGAACTCCGAGCATGCGTAGACGCGTCTGCCAGCACTAAGAACACTTAGTTGGCTCAGGTCCTAATTTATACGACTTTTTCCGAACAGCCATACTCCACGATCGAAGATCTCAGAGATCCGAACGTTTCGTTGTCACTCTATGCTAGTATTATTGTGCATTGTGGTTTTGTTTCATGTGTTGATGGGAAATAAATACCTCTTGCCTGTAAGTACTTACAGATTTGGGGGCTGTGTTTGTATTTTACTGTGTGTTATAATATCAGTGTGTTGTAATACCAGTATGACCGACTTAATTAGTGAACTATAACAAAGTCCGCTTTCGCGGCGCACTGACAATGAAAAGAGGAGTGTTTTAGCTATTTAACACAATGCTACAGTCAGACAATTTTTCAATTTCTTCGTTCATTTTAGTTTTTGGCGGTAATTCGTCCTTAAGTCACACTCATTTCCTCTGCACTTATTAAACAATCAAACAATATATTGTTTGCGTCATTATTATAGTTGTTGTTACACTTTACCTACCCTGAAATTTTGACTGTCAGCCGCCACTGGTGAAGGCGCACCAATCAGCGCTGTCTTTCGGTTGTGTGCAGGATGTGCCATGATGGACGAGATATTTAAGGGCGATCAAATTCTTGGTTATCAGCGATGTTACAAAACCAATCATGGCAACAGCCAGAGCTGAAGTGGAATACCAAATAAAACTCCTAGCAAAAGTCATAAATACTGATAAATATACCAAACCTACGAGAAAAGCCAGAATTAAAACAAATTTACATAAAGACTAAAAGGTTTGAAAACTCAACATCTATAATATTAATTCTAGTTGTAAGCTTACCACCGATAAAAGTGTTAAAATCCTTTGAGCACTTGGTTATCGTCCACCAGGACCTTTGCTAGATTGACCGGCAGATGCAGAGTCCCGAAATAGCGTAAGGGAAACACTCTAGCAACTCATAACGGACTGACAAAAGTTTGGCACGCTACGTGCAAAGAGGAGCAGGCGTACCTTAAATGGTAACCTTGAGTAAAATTGCAGTGGCCAATACGCAACCGAATCACATAGTTATAGCACAGCTGAAAACACGATGTGACCGTTCTCTGAATATCTTTCGGGCACTTCGTGGTAAATCGTGGGGACTGGATCGGACAGTCTTGCTGCGACTGTATCGCGCGCTGATCTGGTTCAAGCTACATAAGCTAGAAGTATGTGATGGCCATTCGAAAATTAACCCCAGGAAGTGCTTCTTCTCATGTTCGAATGGAAGCAAATTTGGACTGAAGCGGAACGAAGGAGATAATCGTCTCCTACGGCGCTAGAAGCTAACGCAGATTGACTTTTCAGTTCAGAAACGAAAGCCGTTTTTAAGCTCCATTCTAGAAGATTGTCTCAACATTGCTGCAGACGCCGTTCCAAAACCGGCACGCACTGAGAAGTACAATACACGGCGGTTGTCTGCGTATGGAATACATTTCCAGAGCAAACAATGTAACAGTACAGAACCCTGAGGTACTCCGTTCTCTTGAACAAAATTGTTACAAAGAAAAGCTGATCCTAACTCAAAACACGTGGTTTTTCATGAACTCCTCAAGAAATAGTTTAGGCCTCCATGTATATACTAATGTCACTATTATCAGAATCACTATCGCTATCTGACTACTCCCCAGTATTAACCTTATATTGCTCTACATAATGCAATAACTCGTCATAAATAACAGCTGTAAAAGTATAACAAGAACTGCTTGCCATTTTACAAATTAAGTACACAACATAATTGTAAACCGAGGGCCATTTACAATTGTAAACCCTGACCAGTAAACCAACCAGTTGCAGGAAAAAGGTTTAACTCTTCAAAGGGTGTTTGTTCCATCAGTATAGGTTGCCATAAAATAGTTTTACCATGAGGGTTTTCACATCAGCAGAGTGGACTTAGAAATATCTGGCACTCCCCTATTGTGGGAAAGTAAGGTTAAGCTGTGAAAAATTAATGTAGTCATTATTACTTGTGTGAGCTTGTTTCTTCGTTAACCAATTTATTTTTAAAATGTACAAAACAGTAAACTTTTGGTCACAAAAGGTCAAATTTGTGTGGTTTTATGGTACTTGAAAAATTGAGCTGGATTTGTGATGTAGTATTCTTACTTTTATGGTGCTGATGAATCAAAAAATTATACCTTTTTTCTCGATATTTGAGTGAAGTTCCCATCACAAGTTTTTCAAGTACATGACTTATCATCCCCTTAATAAATTTTGGTATTTTAACATTTGATAACATAGTAAAGCTGTCACAAATTTCACAATTGTGGCTTACACCCAGACAAGATTTCAAAATGTAATTACATTTAATGTAATGGAACAGTAAACCTCTTCTCACAAGTTAACATATTTGAGAATTTACCCCTCGTGTATTAGCCTATGTCTTTTCAAACTTGAGAATTCAGTGAAGCTCTTATCACAAACCTCACACTGATGAGGTCTTTTCCCCTCATGTGTCAAATTATGCCGCTTCAAGTGAGACAAAATAAGGAACCTCTTATCACAAATTTCACACTTATGAGGCCTTTTACCCTCATGTTTTAAATTATGCAATTTCAAAGACGACAAATGAGTAAAGCTCTCCTCACAAATTTCGCACTTATGAGGCTTTTTACCCTCGTGTATCAAATTATGCCTTTTCAAGTGTGACAAAAGAGTGAAGCTCTTTTCACAAATTTCACATTTATGAGGCCTTTTGCCCTCGTGTTTCAAATAATGAAATTTCAAAGAAAATAAATGTGTAAAGCTCTCGTCACAAATTCCGCATTTGTGTGGTTTTTTACCCTCATGTATCAATTTATGACTTTTCAAACCTGAAAGTTCAGTAAAGGTCTTTTCACAAATTTCACATTTGTGAGGTTTCTTACCTTCATGTAACAATTTATGGTTTTTCAAACTTGAAAGTGCAGTAAAACTCTTTTCACAAATTTCACACTTATGTGGCTTTTTACCCTCATGCATTAACTTATGTCTTTTCAAACTTGAAAATTCAGTAAACTTCTTTTCACAAATTTCGCAGTTGTGAGTCTTTATACCCTCATGTGTCAAATAGTGCATTTTTAAATGTGACAAAAGAGTGAACCTTTTCTCACAAAGGTCACACTCATGAGGCTTTTTACCTTCATGTGTCAAGTTATGTCGTTTCAAATGTGACAAAGTAGTGAAGCTCTTGTCACAAAAGTCACACTTGTGAGGTCTTTTACCCTCATGTTTCAAATTGTGGAATTTTAAAGAAAAGAGATGTGTAAAACTCTCACCACAAATTCCACACTTGTGGAGCTTTTTGCCCTCATGTATCAGTTTATGACTTTTCAAATGTGAAAATTCAACAAACGCCCTCTCACAAATTTCACACTTGAACGGCTTCTTGCCATCATGTATCAACTTATGTCTTTTCAAACTTGAAAGTTCGGTAAAGCTTTTCTCACAAATTTCACACTGGTGCACCTTTTTAACCTTGTGTATCAAATTTTGCAATTTCAAAGCAGACCACTGTGTAAAACTCTCCTCATAACTATTACACCCTTCAGCAGTATGAATCGATGCAGTCTTGCTGTAAATCTGCCCCTCATCAGTATATTTACAAGATTGTTCTGAGCAAACATGCTTTTCTACAAGAGCTACTTTGTTGTTATCATTTTCATGTTCTGTACAATCCTTTCCATAACTGAAGCTTGTGTCTTTCCTTGAGTCTACAGAAGAGGGCAGCAATGAATCACCACTGACATCACCAGAAACTGCTTCTAGGCATAATCTGAAATGTTGGAGGATTTGGCATTAAGTACAATAATCAAAGAATGAAAGCACTTGAAAAGAGAGTGAGTAGGTTTAAGGGTCTGTGAACAACTAGGTCATTTGGGCACCCTCTTTGTCAACATATCACCACCTAGTGTTCATGTAGAGTAACCTCATTGTTCATTACAATCTAAATAACTTTGTTAATCTGTAACATTATTAAGAAATTAAAATAATTTCTCTCAAATGAAAAGTGTGTTAACAGTAAAACCAGTTTGATATTTGTGGCAACACAACTTTCAAAGTTGCTTTAACATCAAGATACTTTCTTAAAGTACTCACAGATAAGCCAGTACACAGTCAGTACTCAATATGCAAGTTTTCCACATATTTTCTAGTATGAACGGAAAATTGACATATATTCAATATGGAATATTTGTAAAGTAGGAGTCATGTCCGGTAAGCAAGGACCATTTTGTTCTACTGTCACTGCAATGCTAGTGCCGCAATTACAGGCATGTGTACTCATTTCTCTGGTTCATTGTCCACTGATGCCATTAAAGTCAGATTGTGTTGTTTACAGCTATCATTCAAAATGTTTACGACAATTTCTGATCTCGCCAACTGTGAACTGTGTTGAAATCAACTAAAATTTGTCAACTTGTAGAGATTTATGGTGAAAATGTAATGGCAGTTGGAATGGTGGCAAAGTGGGTTAGGCACTTCAATGTTGGACAATCCAATGTTTATGACTGTCTTCTATTGTCACTGACAGTTTGGTTTTCACTTTGTGAAAATTGACAATAATAATGCTTTGCAATGTGTTTCCACAAATTTCAAAACTGTTTTGTACAAAATTGTCACTAGTGAAAACTTTCTTTGAAGAGGGCAAACAAATGACTGAACAATGGTGGTTAAGGAATTCTCATTCATGTATAAATAAAGGTTATCAAAAAAAAAATTTTATGCCATTTTCTCCAAATCAAAACTTGCTTACCAGACATGCTGTGTAGCTAATGCTTTTCAAAATCTTTAATATATCACACGAGTTTCTACACCTATCCTCTTATAAAAACTTATTTCACTTTTTTTGTTTCATTTTAATTGGGATAAATGCTTGTAGAAACTGTTTTACTACACCTACTGTTGTAAATACTAATGATAGGAAAACCTTTAAAAAGCTGATTGCTGTATGCCGGCGGCTTTGAAATACCACTGTTTGCATCACAACACAAGAAAGAACCAACTAATAGCTAAACACTTACAACAAGCATTAAATATCTGGATTGGATTGGATTTGAAGCACATTTTCTTACAGACAGGTTACTGCATGTATGAGATGGGAGTACTCTGCAGAATGTGTAGCAACCATGGGCAGGGGTATGAGCCAGCATGTGCTGGAGATTCCTCATCCCAGCACCAGGGTTCATTATGCAGTAAAGGAAAATCAGAAGAAAACAGAAACATCAAAAGACCTCTTATAGAAATATTAGCCAAGAGTCAAGTCTTACCTTGGTGATTTTACTGGAGCAAAGTTCCCACCCTGTAACAGAATAAGGCAAATGTAGTCATCTATACATTAGTTAAATGTCTTGCACTTCACAGTTATCTTTAAGCTACATGGTTTGGTTTAATTAATATATGTACTAAGAGTTATCCAGAAATAAAGACTTGGTGCAGTCCAGTGTTTTGAATGGGAGTCATATCTAAGTTATTCCTTATCCAGAAATAAAGACTTGGTGAACCCCAACAGTAAGTTTGTTGGCATAAATAAATAATAATTGCTTGAGGTCCTCCTCTTTTTTCAGATAGAGTGGACACAAAGGCAATTCTGTTCAGTGAAAATTATATAGGTAATTATTATTTATTTATGCCAACAAACTTACTGTTGGTGTTTTTAAACACACAAGCCGTGTGTGGGCAAAGAACTGGCTTGAGAATTTAATGCCATTCTGGCAGTTTGTCACAATAGCTCAGTGGTTAGAGCGTCCGCCCGGCAAGCGGAAGGTCTGTGGTTCCAATCCCAGTTGTGGCATTGAATTTTTTAAGTTCCAGTTCTACCTCTTAATTATATAGGTACTTCCTTGTTATAATGTGTACGATTCTGGATCCTGAAGTAAAAACTTGGACACTCCTTGGAATGTTGTTTTATATAAGTTTTACTACATTTGGTTCTTTCAATAGCTGTTGCAATGTTTTTCCAGTTTCTGATGTTAATCATGTGTTTGTCCGTTCTTTTGTGATTGAGTCGTTAGTCATAGTTATTAAAGACATCAGAGAAGACAATGGTGTGAACCCTAAACCTGTGGTGCTGTAGATCAAACTGGAGCGTAGTACGAACGGACAAGCTGCGGAGTCAACTTCAAGTCAGTAGGTGAACATAGCACTGATTCAGGCACCCTAATTACACAAGGTAAGCTTCAAGCTTTGGCAGGACTTAAGCTAAGCTGCAACATGTTACAAATTGTGAGAAGCCCATGATTTGCATTTATGAAAGAAGTGTTATCTTGCTCTTGCCTATGGCTGACCTGACCATCAGCACAAAACAACGCAAGAGTTTGTCTTGACTTCCACATGACTCCCTCTATCACAGAAGATGAAACTGGTAGACAGCTGAATGAGCAACTACTAATTGGTTGTGATTCACAACTTGATGTAGGGAAAGTGAGACACCGATAGTAAAGGTGAATACCTACTTGACTTCTAATAGACAATAACTTAGAAATCTTTAATTTGGATCAAGAGCCTACCTTCCATAACTCAGTAATCAACATTACTATCAGTACCATACAAATGGAGGAATGTGTTAAAAACCATCAAATTTCTGACCACATGCATATTGGATTTGATGTAGAGGTTGTCTAGTCACCAAAAAACTGCCAATAGCAGCTTGATGGAGTCAGACCTATCAGTCCATTAGTAAAACTCATATATGCATGTTAGGGAAATGACATGTTAATTCCTCCTGAATCAACATGTATAACTACAGGTAGATCACATGAGACAGCTATTGTTGGGCTGATACAATCAATAAGGAGCTACTGTTAAGGAAAGGATTGGTATAGAACTGACAGGGTGTAGTGGAAGGAAGTTAGAATGTGATTGGAGGATATGAACAGCAGATTTTACTTTCCCAAATGAGTGTCTGTAACAGAAATGAGTGACCAGCAATTGCTTGGTTTAGATTAGAGATTGAAAAATTAAAAGAAGTGAAGGGGGAACTTACACAAGCATTCTGCCTAGTTTGTAGGGAAGAAAAGTGACACAATGTTTGAATGCATGGGGGACTAATGAATAGAAAGATGAGTTGATAAAAAATGGCCAAAGGTAAACAAAGTAGTATGATGAAATAGGATTTTTAAAGATAAAACTGTAATTAAAAGATTTATGGGAATTTCCTTGCAGACTGAACATTAATTGGCAAAGACAAGGCACGTTTTATCCATATAGCAGGCGGACAGAACCAGTTCCGCACATTGTGCCATCACACACAGTATCAACGCAGATAACTTGATTCCTCTTGAATGTAGCTGGACTAGTAAGCCTAGTTATAACATACTCCTTTCCAGCACAATACTAGTTTTTTCAGGTACTAATATTAGTAATGTCTTATTCTTCACTGCAAATAAGTCTAATTTTCTTTTATTTGTTTTTTGATTGTTAATCATTGCAGTCCTAGAGGGTAAAAGGAGAACCTTTAAGCTTCATAATGGGCATGCCCATTTCTCCACTGACTAAATTTCCCTTTGATTTCTCCTACTATTAGTTTCATTTTCTTTCTTTTTTTCTCAAATTAGAAGAAAGTGTTGCTAATTGTAAAGTGCTATAATAACAGGAGCATTTTTCGTATGATTTAACAAATCTTATACATTTTTAAGAACTAATCCCACCAAAACTTTCAACCCTTTAACTACTGAGGTAGCAGTCACACATCTGTTTTAGGTCAGCTACCGCACACCACTATGTTGCTAAGTAACATGCAGCAAGAAAAAGGTTGATTCCAGACAGTTTGAGAAGTTCCGAATGGCAGGGTTTTGCAAGAAGCTTCGACAAACATGGATTTTCACAGAAGTAAGTCAGCACAGTAAGAGAAGTTAATGTTGGGTCAGTTTAGTGAGTTGATCGTGAAAGTCAATTGTGAGCGCAAGCTGTGAGCAGTTGAGCAGTGTTTTGTGCCAATATTACATAGAACAGAACAGAAGTGTTACAAGGTTACAAGTTGTGACTTGCGATTCAATTATAAGGGAAATAAAGTGACAAAAAGTAACTGGACTTGTCATTTGTCACAATACATCATATACAAACACTGTACACATTTACAAATCCCTCTTGTCCTTAGTAATTCTGTATTAAGTCATTCAAATATATTAACAAGTAATAATAATATACAGAAAGTCTTGACTGTGCTGGAATTCCACAAAACTTACCTTAATTTCATCGCAAACATTTGAGGTTTCTGTTTCTAGGCAAAAAGGCTCTTCTTTAATTTCTATTTTGTTACCCATTTCACAATAACTGTTGTATTCCTTAACCTTCATTGCAGGATGCTCCAGAAGAAATGCTCTCTCATTCTGCAAATCAATGTCCAATTTGGTATCTATGCTGCACTTGTTGCTGTATATACCATTTTCAGACTTAATCTGCTTTATATGATGTATGGTAAAACAGGGTCTCTCTTTCTGTGAACAAAAGTCTGGGAAAGGAGACTCTGATTTAATTGCCACTTCACAACTATTATCCATAAACACAGTGTCATCACTATTAGTCTTCACTGTAAAGAACACACTCTCATTCTGTGAGACTACATTGTATGACAGAGGAACCTCTTCTTTAATTTCTATTTCAGTATCCATTTCACAATTGTTGCTCTATCTGATGGTACCAAGTCTGTGGAGAAACAAACATATCATGAACAGAAGCACTGACAACAAAATTACAGTATATAGTTGTGTCTGTTACTGTCTCACTGCCACTCCCACTCCAGTTATTGGGTATGCTTCATGCTTATACAGCCACAACTGGAAAACAAATGCCTTTTTCATGTACAGCTTGGCAACTTCATCTCTGTCACCTATAATAACTATGTGTCATATATGGAAGATTTACCCACACATATTCCTTGCTATATGTGTATGCTGGGCAACTTATGTTGCATTTGGGCCTCTTGACTTACATGGCCCTGCTGCAACATTATCTCAAAGCATTACCTCTTGAGGTATTGCATCTATTGACAGTTGTGGTTTGCCTGAGTAGGGATCATTCTCGGCAAAACTTGTTATATGATTGTCCCTGTGCCTTATAAGTGCAGGGGCTCAAACTTTGGGTAATTTTGCACCAGAGGGCAGCCTGACATGGCAGACAATGTTAATGTGCAAGGTCAGACACTATCTGTAGAACAAAATATCTGTAGCTATAGGAAATACTGAAACAGCTGGTAGCTGCAATATGCTATATGCTGCAGTAAAAGAATAACAGAAAGTGAAGCATGAAATGATAAGGAGATGTAACACAACTAAATAACTGCAAGGCTGTACACAAATCTAAAAAGCCCAACTCTGTGGTGTAGGGGTAGTACGTCTATCTCACATTCAAGAGGTCCTGAGTTCTAAACTCAGTTATGGTGAGGAACTTGGATAAGGTTTTATACCAAGGCTTTTCCTTTTCCTAAAATATGAATGTTAAGTAACTATAAGCTCTATGGATCCCGGAGTAGTTTAAGCATAATTTTACCCATTTCATTCGTCGTACAATAAGACCTCACCAGTAAAAGTACGTTAAATCACAAAAAAGAACCCCCAGTGGCCTAATATGGTACGTACAGGGTACTGGTGCATGGTCCTGAGCCACATTATTGATTGGGTTCCTGAAACAAGTGAGAGAGCATATGCCAAATACCCAATCAACTTTGATCCACGTACATGCTTGACCTCCAACCCTATACTTCCCTGAACACAGTCTGCTGGATACCTTTCACTTGGGTTGTTGGTGGTTGGGGAGATGCAAAGGGTGACTGGATAACTGCGTAATTCCCAGTCCCTGGTTATCATGTAGGACTTGTGTTTGTATCCGCTGATAAAGGTCAGCCCCAGGGAGGGGCCATTGAATAAGATGACGCACTCCTAAAGGTGATTGGGTCCCTCTGACCATACAATGGGAGGTGAGACCATAGGGTGAGCAAGGTCTAGACCAGGACTCTCACCTAATTGGGGTGACACCCAGGATGTGAGCATGCCATCGGAGATATTTGCAATGGTGAAGGAATAAAATGCCATAAAATCTAACAAAAATCAGATGGTTAGCGTAGAGGAAGTAGCAAAGTGTGTGGTCCTTGCTGTTTAGTACCAACTAGAACTGAGGAAGAAATAAGATTTTACATCAGTGAATCAATTTATAATTCAGAAGGGTCTTGACAAAATAACTGGCCCAGTGAAAAACTGCACTAGATATTGCAACAACAGGCTCCTGGTTGAAGCTAATTCAGCATCCCAGACAGCTACAATACTAAAAGGCAATTTGTTAGCCAGCTATCTGGTACATGTAGAGCTGCACAGGACTCTGGACTCCTCCCATGGAGTGGCATACACCCATGCACTGGACAGTATGTCCAACAAGGAAATTCAGGAGAACCTAGCAGATCAAGATGTGACATCCGTGTATAGGGTTCAGTGGAAAAAGCATACGAATACCTACCCACTTGTACCCAGTTCCTTACCTTCGATCGAGTAATCTCCCACAAAGGATTAAGGCAGGATATGAGGCCATTAAAGTTAGGCCTTACATCCTGAACCCATTGAGATGTTACAAATGCCAGCACTTTGGTCACACAAGTGACTTCTGCAATAGTAGAGGTATCTGCATAAACTGTGCAGGCATCTTGCATGATATATGCACATTACCTCCCAGATGTGTTAACAGAAGCAGTGAACTCCATCAAGTTCCAGAGAATGCCTCTGTGTTATGGAGGAAAGAGCCATTCAGGAGATCTAGGTTAGGGAGGTGTCCTCAGAAGCCCAGAAACTCTTGTTTGTGCCAACTCTCTATTCCAAAGTCTGGTATCCACAGCTCAGTTGCAGCTAAACCAGAACCAAGTTGGCAAATTGCAACTCAAACTAGCAATCCAAACAGGGCCACATGTTCAGACAAAATTCTCATAGCTAAGTCACATCCAAAGCATTTGACATTGCCTAAGCCCGTATCAACCCCTACAAACACCATAGTTACACAGAAGAGCTCAGCAGAGTGTTGCCAACAAAAAAAAATTGACCTCGACAAATAAGACTGGCAGACCCATAGTATATGATGCTTCAGCAATAAAATTTAAGAGCCAATATAACAGACCAGACTTCCGCAACGGTAACAATAAGATTACTCCCAAGACATCAAAGGGAAAGAACAGTCCAAAGACATCTCCTAGAAGATCCTATTCTGAGAAATCTTCTGGGGTGACTTCAGATCAGTGACTTTCATTTTTGCAGATTTCTGTTTCCAATCAATTTAATACAATCAAACTAAAATTTTCTATGGAAAAATGGATCTCCTTGGTAGAGGAGATGGTGCATGAAAATCCTACCCACTCTGTGAGAACCCCTGTGAAAAGAGGCTGGATAAAGCTTCAGAAAAAGGTATTAGCCCAATGCATAAGAAAAGGACTAAATTCAATCAATCACTGCCTACTTCAAGGTAATGAAGAGTTATCTTAGAGTATTCATCACATTCAAATATTACCATAATTATCCCACAATGGAACATACATGGTATCAGAAGTCAATGACCAGAGCTTGAACTTTTGCTCAATAGGAATGAGCCTTTGGTTGCATGTCTGAAGTAGGATTAAGCTACGCCTGCAAGACTTTTCTAATTAAGATGATACACCCAGTACAATGTGATGTTACACCAGGGGGGCTCCCAACGCATGACAGTGCTATGATACTTATCAGGTTATATATATATATAGTCTGTAGCCTTATAGTCTGACATACAATCAGTCGCCGTAAGGATTCTGCTGCCATCCATTCTAGTTTACTATTTCTAACATACATCTGCCTCTGTCTCATGACTTCTCACTCACTAATTTAGAAGATCTAGTTTCCCAGTTACCAACACCTTTTCTGCTGGTGGGAGGCTTGTGCAAGAGACAAGTTCATCACTGATTTAATGGCTAACATAGCTCTCCTCAACACTGGAGAGCCTACATTTCTTTCTGACTCCTCCAATAGCTTCTCAGGCCTTGATCTAGAAGTTTGTTCACCACAGCTGGCACTTCCCTTACAATGAAATGTTATCTCTGATTTACAGTCTAGTGACCACTTTCCATGTCTTATTAATCTCTTAACACAAGATACATGTTACACACATATGCCTGGATGGCACTTGGACCATACCAACTGGAACCTTTGCACACAGTTGGCTGTGTTTACTTATGAGCACAACTCAGTGAATGATTGGCACAGCATCTCTCCAAGAGGATTCTTTCAGCTGCTGAGCAATCTATTCCAATGTTGACTTCCCACCTCTGTTGATTTCCTCATTCCTTGGTGGACAGATAAATATCAGAATACTATTCATGCTTGAAGGAGTGCTCTTATGGCTTTTCAATGCCACCCTACATTGGATAACCTAATCCAATGCAAGGAAATATGCGTCAGGTCTAGTAAGCCATTAAGGATAGCAAAAGACATCATGGAGCAAGTTTGTAGTGTCATTTAGCCAATATACACCTTCCTCGATAAGGTTTGCAGCTAGTCAATTGACCCACATGTCAATTGTGGGCCTAACAGCTGCAGAAGGTGTTGTTGATGCATTTGATGTGGCCAACATGTTTGGCAGTGCTTTCATTCAAGTGTCTAGCTCAGATAACTGCTCTCTTGAGTTCCTTTCAATTAACCTTTTCACTGTGGACATATCACTACCTGGGCAAACCCCTCCATGCTAAGTTATTTTCAGAAAACATAAACATTTGAAAAAAACTAATAATGCCATGCAAAATTATTGTAAATGGCATAGAAACTCACCACAGATGATGAAGACTGTCCTAGATAATCCACATTGTAATAATTGTCATTTTAAAATTATATGCTGGGAAGCATATGCAACACTCGCAACACAGGGTTGTCCACAAGAGGCCACTAGTATACATTTTCCTGTCTGGCATTATGTAACAATCAATGGTTTGTTACTTGCAAATTAAAAATATTGACTATATATTTGCAATTAAACATTTTTCACTACACTACATAACAAGAACAGTTAAACTACATGTGAAAAATAATGTTTGGAAAAAAGCATTTCATGCACGTTTTCTTACACGCTTCTCTTCACAGCAACTCAGAAATTTAAAAGCATATGATATTTTTCAAAACAGGGTGTTACACACAAGCCAACCCCACATTTGGCACACATATATCTGCTTTCCCTTCACTTCTTCTCTCCTAAAGATGTGTTGGAGCAGACATAGCATTGCCTCGTGGGATTTGCTTTCTTTGGGGTGGGAGTTCCACTGGAAGGAAAATGCCTTTCTATCACCTGTAGAGGTTGGTCACCTGATGTAGTGGTAGGTCTTGGTGTATAGTATTTCTGAAACATTTCTGTAATTAGTGAAATTTGGAATTCAGCCAATGAGATGTTCTTGCCAGGTTGGTGCCATTCCTGTGAAGTCAATCATAAAGGAGAAGACTGGAATACCAGTTATCCAGCCAAACATGCCCTTTGTGCAGATATTTATTTATGAATGTCTGGACTACTGCTCCAGAAACCCCAAATTCACGCCCCGGAATTATGTCTGTAGTTGCTCCTGTGTATACTATAAAGTCAACAACGTACCCTGTTTACTGTCACACATCACAAACAGTTTTATTCCAAACCTGTGTCATTCGGATGGAATATACTGTAAAAATTGCCGGTGCCCCTTGGAAAGTATAAGGCTCTCATCAATGCAAATGTCACGAAAGGGGGTAAACACTTCACTGTATACATTTCGGAGGTGATCTATTACTGGTTTCAGTTTATAAAGTCTTTCTCCCTGAGCTTGGTTGTCATTATTATCACTGAAATACAACACACGCAAAATCATAAGATATCTATCCCGAGACATGTAGTTCGTAAACTGTGGGGTGGCAAGAAGAGGATGTTTGGACCAGCTTTCTACAATTGCTAACATTTTTACCCTGGCCATAAACAGAGTAATACCCAAAAAGTCGTACAGTTCTTCTTTTGTCACATCCTTCCACTTCTGTAGACGAGAGCTGGGAGATGGCTTCTCTTTCTGAATGAGAAACTTATAATATTTATTAGTTTCATCAGCAATATTCTCAACAAAATGAGGGGAGAAATAGAGCTGGAAATAATCTAATGCAGTGAAGTTATCCCCTATATCCATGGAAATGCCTGAAATGTCCTTGTTGAAGTCATGCACACGTGGAGTAAAATTTCCAGAGCACCAGTGGAACAATGGAATGTCCTTTCGTGCTCATTTTAGCACCTGTGTTGGTATTGCCTGTTGCTCATTTTCACCCTCACTGCTGTCTTCACTATTATCCGTCACTTCAAAGTCGTCACTATCTGCGAACTCCGAAATATCGGATAAATCTGAAGGTAATGACTCAAAAACATTTAACATTTCTGCATCGCTAAGGTTAAACCATGCACCATGTGAAGAAGCCATTTTCACTAAGTTGGAAAACCCTGAATATGCCACGCTGATCACATGAACAAGCAGTGGTCGGAAGTGCATGCAGCAGTGTCTTGCACCCCCTTCAAATATTTCCCTAAAGAGGGCATTACTGTACAGAGTGACAACAGAAATGTAGTTCACATGCTTCCCAACAGATAAGAGACTACATCCCTGTGTTGTTCAAATGCTTATACGAATAAAACCTTGCAAATGCCCAGCATTCAAAGTTCTGTCCGAGATAACTTGCCTGTAGCACAGCTGGCATGCCTTTCCATGCCCGAGGTATCTCGCCTGTAGCAGTGAAAAGGTTAAGATTGAGTTGGAATCTAAAGGCTTTGCGTTTCATTCTAGAAATGTAGAAGATTATAATCACCTGTTTACCATAGCAGTTAGAATATTCTATTTCATCTTTGCGACTATCAGCACCAGGACCAGACGGTATACACATACAAATGTTATAACAGCTCTCTTCTTAAGGACAGACATTCCTGCTCGAGGTCTAAAATTGTGTTTGGATTGAGAGCATTGTTCCAGAAAAGTGGTGGGAGGTCACTGTTGTACCCATTTTGAAAGCTGGAAAAGATCATCTTGCCTCCAGCTACCGTCCTATTACCCTCACCACTTACAGTTTGTCCAGATTGCCATGACAGTCCCCCACTCCTGAAGTGTAGATGCACAATAGAAGAGGCATGCTCACTTGCATAATAGGAGAGGTGGGGATCAGTGCATGTCTCGCTCACTCTCACTCTGATAACTACACAATAAACGTCGACGGCTCTTCATCACTACACCTGGCTAGAAGCCCGAGAACATCTTGAATACACAACAATTGTTTATAATATGTATACATACACTGCTTGTGTATGTGACTGCCTGAATTCTGACATCACTCTCTTGTTCCCCACCACTCCAGTCACTTCTCCTTAATTTCTCCTCTCTCGCACATGTCGAGTGTCAGGACGTTCTGGACAAAATGTACATTTGCAAGGTGATGGAATGTATGATCAATGAATGGTTGGTATGGTGGTTAAAATCTCACAACCTACTAACATCCAGTGTGGATTCTGATGTTGTTGCACTGTGATGTTGATATCAACACAGATCATAATGGATTTATGAAGAACTGTCAAACCATTGGCATATTTTTTGACCTTGAGAAGGCTTGTGATACGTGTAGCAAGCAGGGATACTGCATTCTCTGTAAACCTGCAACACATATGGATGCCTAGCACTGTTCATTCAGGAGATGAAGGACTGTTTTATGAGTAAGGTTCAGCTTGGTTTTCTAATCCTTTTGTTCAGAACAGAATACCTCAGGGTTCAGCGGTCACACTGCAAAAGCAATTAATTCAATCTGGAAATGTACTCCAGCTGAGTTTTGTCATGCCTATTTGTAGACAACTTTGCCATCTATTGCACTTCTCAGTGCACAGCATTTTTGGAACAGTGCCTGCAGCAATGTTTAGACAATCTTCTAGAATGGAGTTCAAAAAACAGCTTTTGTTTCTCAACTGAGATGTCAATCTGCATTAATTTCTGGCAGTGTGGGAGACAATTACCATTTCACTCCATTTTGGTCCAGATTTACTTCCACTCGCAGATCAGAGCTATTTACTCTAGCCAGTTTATTGAATGGCAAGCAACCATGTGCACAACAGTTGAAGTATCCCCACCTTTCCTGCATATATTGCTAAATTCCATAGTTCGCTGCATTTTCATACGCTGACAACGCCACTTTTCCCACCTTCTCCTACCTCTCCTCTCTTTCACCCCTAACCCACTCCTCCTGTGTGGAAATGCCTGTACCACCTGCTATGCAAGCAGCTTCACAACAACACCATGTTCTTAAAGCAGTAATTATGAACTCAGCATATTTATGCACCTGCCCAGTATTCATTAACATAAGTATTTCTATAGAAAAATTGATTTTAGCAAATACATCATCCTAAATGTATTCTTCCTCTGTCCCAACACCTTAAAAATAAGCAACTGCATGTAACAAAACATACAGGTTACTACAAGTGATTCATTCGTTTTCAAAATACTATATTTTCCAACATATTACACATATGTCAGTGGTTGATACATCAAAAGAACGATAAACTCCCAATTTACATTATATGCCCCAGTTGGCAGCACGAGTGCAGTGCCTTCACAAAATGGCTACAAAACAACAAAAGAGTCGACTGGGTCATGCTGCAGAATATATGGTAACAAACTGGACTACAACCTGAACGTGTGTCGTGTTGTCTAAGATGCACACATTTTGTAGTGTGAGGAGAAAACTTGGCGAGGTTTGAAATTGTAAAGTAACACTTAGGAAAAATTTGAAAATGAATGAATCACTTGTAGTAACCCTGTACATAATAAATCAATGAATACTCAAAATGATAACAATCATCACCTAATGACATATTTAAGACATTCTTACACTGCTGTGGATTTCTTTCCCCTTTATCTCCTCACGTGCATGCTCCTTCCATTACTTCATGAAGGTAGTGGGGGCAACACTGTAAGGAGTTGCAGTGTGAGATCCTGCTTCCTCAGATTGTGTGGTCCTCCATGGTCTAGAGGTAACATGCTACGACGTGTAAAAGAACCTCAAGCCTGATAGAAAGGCCTTTAGGCAAAATTAAGCAATCTTTCACATCCAATATAGAATAGGACACTGAGAACCACAGCAGTTAAAGAACGTACATAAATTAAAACTCAAGCCTGAGATTGTTCGGGGGAGGTGTTAAATGAAAATAAATGTGTTACTTGTTAACAATGCTATCAATTATCACGATCATATCAGTGCTGCCAGTGTACCACAATTTCATCCTGCAGGAGTTCTTTTACATGCCAGTAAATCTACTGAGATGGGGTTGTTGCTTTTAAGCACACTTAAAAACCATTGGTCTGTGCTGGAATTGAACCCACAACCATAGGATCAATATGCCAGTGCCTAACCAACCGAGCCACTTGGGCCGACAGGTATTAAATAAGGTGAAGTACTTCATCCACATCTCCACCATTATTCTCAGATCTTTTTACTATTGCAGAGTTATCCTGCAGAATAGCGGCCTCTTGCCTTGTTCTTGGTACTGTTTTCTGCTACAGAGGGAGAGGACATGGCCTGTGCCTGGAGCGTTGTCAACCAAAGAAACATAAATGTGCTGAAAATACCAACATTGTGACACGAAAGAAGCAATGCTCAGATGCATAAAGATATTGTGACGTTGGGCTCTGTGGCACAAAACAAAGGACTGCCACGTGCTGGGCCAGCAAACAGTATGTGGTATGTCACCTGTGTCATAGGAAGATTCTAATGGGCATTGAGTGACTGCATCATTGTTCTGGGTGTATGAGAGACAGAGAAAGTGAAGAAAGGACTGAGATAGGTTACAGAAGTAAAACTTGTGAGGTGTGATGGCCAGAAAGAATGTAGACTGTGTTATGACAAGAACGTGCTGTATTTGTGGTAACATTTTAGAAGACAATAAAGTGATAGAAAAGTAACTGGACTGATTTTGTCGTTTTGTCACAATATGGTCACTGTAGGAGAATACTCTGCTCAGATTTATGGATGTCATTAGTGGATTTAGGAATGAGCGTCATAAAGCGTTACTCCTATTTCAGAAGGGCTTCATTACATCCATGAAGTCTCTTTTAAGGGCGGCCCTGTGGCCCAGCGGTTAGACTGTTTGCCTACCACCCAGGCAGCCCAATTTCAATCCCAGAGACCCACATGTGTTTGTGGTGGACGAAGTGGCATATGGGTAGGTTTCTCAGAGTTCTCCAGTTTCTTCAGTCACTCATTCCACCAATAGCTCCACCATCACCTTTCCATTCATTGATGTTGCCTGCATTTCATATGATCCTCTTCCTCAATGTCATACCTGGTGCTTGGCTGACCATCCGCTTCCAGGTGTTCACTCTGTCTGGTCCATAGGTTCCTATGCTCCCCAACAGGCATCTGACCCTAGGCACCGGCTTGTAAATCCTAGGGGGTTAAGTCCTACATAAGGAGAGAGTAATCACTTCCTCACTCTCATACTTGCAGGTGTTCACTCTGTCTGGTACATAGGTCCCTGTGTTCCCTGACAGACGTCTGACTCTAGACACTGTCTTGTAAGTCCTACATAAGGGGAGGGTAATCACTTCCTCACTCTCATACTTGCAGGTGTTCACTCTGTCTGATACATAGGTTCCTGTGTTCCCTGACAGACGTCTGACTCCAGATACTGGCTTGTAAGTCCTACATAAGGGGAGGGTAATCACTTCCTCACTCTCATACTTGCAGGTGTTCACTCTGTCTGGTACATAGGTTCCTGTGTTCCCTGACAGACATCTGACTCTAGACACTGTCTTGTAAGTCCTACATAAGGGGAGGATAATCAGATTTTGATGATGGAGAAGTAGCAGTAGTATTCTCTTTTAGGTCTTTATGGGTAAACGAAAAAGTTAAATAAGTCATATATATATTTTGACCCCTAGATTTAATCAAGACTGCCTATTGAACTTTTTGTCGCTTATTCGAGAGCTGAATATATTTCATAACATCCCATTACCTTTTGAAGTAGGAAGCAGAATCTCCACTGCTTCTTACAGACAAAGTTCAAATTTCCGATTAAACATCAGTGGCGGCAACACCTACAATCAGTCGCATCAGCTTAAACAAGACTTCGATTGTGATACAGAGGTCTTAAATTTCATTTTTACCGAGCTGTATATGGGCATTGCTAACGAAATTTGACACCCGTTGAACGTAAGGATGCCATAGTTTTAGAAGATACGAATATAAGCGAGCAGCAATTAAACACAACAGAATGGCTAGGTCGCCAAATAGGAGTGAGGCCACTATTCTACATAACCTATTACAGACATGAATGATTCTACTTACACTAATGATGGGTTAGTTGCACAATAAGTTAGGGTTCGGCTATTTTCATATTTCCATCAATAAGCGACATTTTTCAATTGCTGCTTCTTTATTTAAGTCACATTTGGATCTCCATTCAGATTCTTTCTCTTCTTAGTTCTTATTTTGTGACGCTCTATTATCGTTGCCAACATCCAAATACAACAAACCGTACAATGTTTTGAAAATGGACCGTTTTTATTCTCTACTGGAGCATGTCACCAACGTTAACACTAAATAAGAAAAAAACACCGCATATCTGAAAGTTGAGAAAAAGATTCATTCTAGAATAGATTCGTATTGTCATGGGCACAAAGGAATAAACTTAATGACTGAATCCTATACCTCACAAATAATATCACGAGGCTGACTGAGATTTTAAGCTAACCTCTAAAGTCTTGATGTCTGAAATGTCTTGCCTTACATTAGAAAACCCCAAAGCCAAAGGAAGTAATTACACAGAACAATGGCAACTGATGACATTTCAATGCGCTCCTATATGAATAATAAGTTGTTTGCGTTCGGAGTACACAAGCACTTTAAAATACGCAATTTTTCTCTTCTTTTTTAAAGTAGTATCTCAGCACGGAGTTACTACCCCCGGAGCCACAGGTGTTCGTGGCACCACAACACTCTATTAGGGGTGTTCTGTGACACCTAGCCCGGAGCTGCCATTGGTGTTAGGGTGTTAATTATTCTTCCAAACTTAAAAATTACTACCATTTATTGGGTTACAGCTATTTTTCAATCTGACACGTATAGATTTGACCTATCATATTAACTAAATTCTTGTTTAATCTTGGTATATGACAAATTCGTTATCATTTTATATTTCATCTATAATTTATTAGTCTGCATTAATCTCAGAAATCTACCAATGTTCTGGAGTACTGGAGATTTTTATGTTCCAAATGGCGACAATTGGGACCTGCAAGTTGGTTACCCTGATATTTTGTCATTCTTTGGTTCTTAGGCGGAGTGAGTAGACGAGAAGAATGGTGGGTATTAAAATATTGTCTTTGTTATCGAAGCTCATCTGCACAATCCTTTTATAATATCAGCTTTATTTGCTTTAGGTACTATTTAGTAGCATTTACTCAAAGATCGGATAATTGTTTTGGAGGAAAGATAAGTGGATTGCTGCAATATTTGTTTCTAACCTCTTTAGTTGCAACGTGATCATACAATTAATGTTGATGTTTCCTTTTATCAGACTAAGGGAACGTCCAGTTTTGGTAAACGACGTAACAAGACTCACACGTTGTGTCGTCGTTGTGGACGTTCGTCTTACCACATTCAAAAGTCCGAGTGTGCACAATGTGGTTACCCCAGCAGAAAGTTGAGACACTGTGAGTATCAGATAATTTAAAAGTTGCAAATAATCAGTTACTGAGGTATTTTTATAGACGTTAGCGAATGGGCAATATTTGAGCAGTGGTTTGTGGACGAGTTCACTTTTGGGCTCTTCTTTAGATTAGGTTGCTTGCCACTTGCCGGTCAGATTCTAAGTCCGAAGTTACTGCGCATGCGCCGACAGTGATTTCAGAATCGCCACTAGGTTTCGCTGCATGAGCCTGCTGTCACTAGCAGATGACACTACACTACACTACACTACTTTTGGTTGCCAACACATTAAACACAAATGCACTCGCGTCGTTGCCGCCACAGACATACCGTTAGCGCGACTCCGTGTACATTATTTTGCTCACACTTTTATTCTGCATTTAAAAACCAATCCGTTCATTTATTTATCCTTAAAAAGCAGTAATATTTGATGCCTTAGTTTATTAAGTAAATGCATTCGGCTCTTCTTTAGAATAGGTGACTTAGTACTTGCCGGCCAGATACTGTGTACATTATTTTGCTCACACAGATATCGCTAGTGCGACTCCATACTATTGTTGTGGAAATTATTGTGTACATTATCGTTATTGCCTTGTTACTGGGTCCACGAAAAGCTGGCTTGTTCTTTTTTTATTTATTTTATTTTTTTATTTTATATTATATTATTATTATTACATTTATATTATATATATTATTTATATATAATATATATTATATTATAATATCCTCCTCACGGGGTGTAACATGGCATCACATTCCCTGCATAGCATTCGAATTCTCAGCAGGCCCTCGTCGTAAAGAAATTGCATGCATTCCTCCTCATTATAGCACAGAGGCGCTAAATCTACTATGCTAATGAAGGGATTCATTGCCTCTCACAGCTTGCTTCTAAGGTCACCAGCATACTGCCGGGTCCCGCTAAAACATTCAAACTTACTATTGGCAACAAACTCCTGGGGAAATTGTGCTGTTGACACGCTGAAATAACACAGCAACTTCGGCAACTTTCGTGACAATTCGTACACACCGACGAGTTGGACTTAGCCGAAATTCTGACCAAGGGCTCGCGTCACCTAATCTAAAGAATATCCCACTTTTGTACTTATAACATATGGGTCTCCGGGGTTATCCTGTAGAATAGTGGCCTCTGCTCATCTATTGCACAGCCTAGCTCCTTGTATTATGGTTAATTGCTGTTACGTGAGAGTGACGGTGTTGCCAACTTTGGGGCTGTGAAATCTGCAGAAGCATGAATCGTGAATATCACCAACCATAGGAAATATGAATAGCAGAACTATTACTACTACTTCGTAATCGTAAAGTGATATTAGTTCTCCCGCATGTAGGGCTACATTTTTTCAAATTATCATGATTATTAGTATTATTATTACTATAGTAACAGCTCTTTATGCATTCGAGTATTACCACTTTTGTGAGACTGTTGGTATTTTCAAGTTCATGTTTCCTCAGTTGGCAAGATTCCAGGCACACAGGCCACGCCCTTAGGCGTCTAGTACAAGACAGTATTGAGTACGACTGGAGCTGCTATTGTACAGGGTAACTGTTGAGTTAGTATCTCCCTTACTTCCATACAGTCAACATCGGAACAGTATGTAATTAAGCACAGCACTCGCTCGCATTATCACCAGTGTCAGGAAAGAAACAGAAACGCTATCCCCACCATCAGTTTGCATGACATCACTTGTTCTGTAAACTGCACGTTTCACATCATTCTTTTATTAATAAACCATGTAAGTAGGGTGCAACACTTACGGCCATTCCACATAACATGATTATAACAAATGCCAATGAAAGGGTAATATTGATCATACTGAGTCCACACAGGTAACTTACTTTTTAATGTCCTCCAATGTACTGTAATTTTGGAGGGTGAATGAATGAAATGGGTGAAATGATTAAGAGGTAGAACTGGAACTTAAAAATTCAATGCCACAACTGGGATTTGAACCACAGACCTTCCGCTTGCCGGGCGGGCGCTCTAACCACTGAGCTATTGTGACAAACTACCAGAATGGCATTAAATTCTCAAGCCAGTTCGTATTTCACACGGCTTGTGTGTTTAAAAACACCAACAGTAAGTTTGTTGGCATAAATAAATAGTATAAGGTAGTGCTCTAATTTATTGTACAATACAACAGTTGACACACAATATGGTATTTATGTGTTTATGTGTATGTTAAATCCACTTGACGCAAGGTGCAGAATTTCATGAAGCAGTTCACCCAAGGTATAATGGGAGTGTTCCTTTCCCGTTCCTTTCCCTGGTTGAAACACAGAGGTACCAGTAGATGTCGCCACCTGCCCCTCTGTGGGGCTTTGTGCTTCTCCTGCTGGTTGATCCTTACAGGTACTGGTAGATGTTGTCACCTGTCCCTCTGTGGGGCTTTGTGCTTCTCCTGCTGGTTGATCCTTACAGGTACTGGTAGATGTCGCCACCTGCCCCTCTGTGGGGCTTTGTGCTTCTCCTGCTGGTTGATCCTTACAGGTACTGGTAGATGTTGTCACCTGTCCCTCTGTGGGGCTTTGTGCTTCTTCTGCTGGTTGATCCTTACAGGTACTGGTAGATGTTGTCACCTGTCCCTCTGTGGGGCTTTGTGCTTCTCCTGCTGGTTGATCCTTACAGGTACCGGTAGATGTTGTCACCTGTCCCTCTGTGGGGCTTTGTGCTTCTCCTGCTGGTTGATCCTTACAGGTACCGGTAGATGTTGTCACCTGCCCCTCTGTGGGGCTTTGTGCTTCTTCTGCTGGTTGATCCTTATAGGTACCGGTAGATGTCGCCACCTGCCCCTCTGTGGGTCTTTGTGCTTCTCCTGCTGGTTGATCCTTATAGGTACCGGTAGATGTCGCCACCTGCCCCTCTGTGGGGCCTTGTACTTCTCCTGCTGGTTGATCCTTACAGGTACTGGTAGATGTTGTCACCTGCCCCTCTGTGGGGCTTTGTACTTCTCCTGCTGGTTGATCCTTATAGGTACTGGTAGATGTCGCCATCTGCCCCTCTGTGGGGCCTTGTACTTCTGCTGGTTGATCCTTATAGGTACCGGTAGATGTTGCCACCTGCCCCTCTGTGGTGCTTTGTACTTCTCCTGCTGGTTGATCCTTACAGGTACTCGTAGATGTTGTCACCTGTCCCTCTGTGGGGCCTTGTACTTCTCCTGCTGGTTGATCCTTATAGGTACTGGTAGATGTCGCCACCTACCCCTCTGTGTGGCTTTGTGCTTCTGCTGGTTGATCCTTACAGGTACTGGTAGATGTCACCTGCCCCTCTGTGGGGCTTTGTGCTTCTCCTGCTGGTTGATCCTTATAGGTACTGGTAGATGTCGCCACCTGCCCCTCTGTGGGGCTTTGTGCTTCTCCTGCTGGTTGATCCTTATAGGTACTGGTAGATGTCGCCACCTACCCCTCTTTGTGGCTTTGTGCTTCTCCTGCTGGTTGATCCTTATAGGTACTGGTAGATGTCGCCACCTGCCCCTCTGTGGGGCTTTGTGCTTCTCCTGCTGGTTGATCCTTATAGGTACTGGTAGATGTCGCCACCTACCCCTCTGTGTGGCTTTGTGCTTCTCCTGCTGGTTGATCCTTATAGGTACTGGTAGATGTCGCCACCTGCCCCTCTGTGGGGCTTTGTGCTTCTCCTGCTGGTTGATCCTTATAGGTACTGGTAGATGTTGTCACCTGTCCCTCTGTGGGGCTTTGTGCTTCTCCTGCTGGTTGATCCTTATAGGTACTGGTAGATGTTGTCATCTGTCCCTCTGTGGGGCTTTGTGCTTCTCCTGCTGGTTGATCCTTATAGGTACTGGTAGATGTCGCCACCTGCCCCTCTGTGGGGCTTTGTGCTTCTCCTGCTGGTTGATCCTTATAGGTACTGGTAGATGTAGCCACCTGCCCCTCTGTGGGGCTTTGTGCTTCTCCTGCTGGTTGATCCTTATAGGTACCGGTAGATGTCGCCACCTGCCTCTCTGTGGGGCTTTGTGCTTCTCCTGCTGGTTGATCCTTATAGGTACTGGTAGATGTCGCCACCTGCCCCTCTGTGTGGCTTTGTGCTTCTCCTGCTGGTTGATCCTTACAGGTACCAGTAGATGTTGTCATCTGCCACTCTGTGGGGCTTTGTGCTTCTCCTGCTGGTTGATCCTTATAGGTACCGGTAGATGTCGCCACCTGCCCCTCTGTGTGGCTTTGTGCTTCTCCTGCTGGTTGATCCTTACAGGTACCGGTAGATGTCGCCACCTGCCACTCTGTGGGGCTTTGTGCTTCTCCTGCTGGTTGATCCTTATAGGTACTGGTAGATGTCACCTGCCCCTCTGTGGGGCTTTGTGCTTCTCCTGCTGGTTGATCCTTATAGGTACCGGTAGATGTTGCCACCTGCCCCTTTGTGGGGCTTTGTGCTTCTTCTGCTGGTTGATCCTTATAGGTACTGGTAGATGACGCCACCTACCCCTCTGTGTGGCTTTGTGCTTCTCCTGCTGGTTGATCCTTATAGGTACTGGTAGATGTCGCCACCTGCCCCTCTGTGGGGCTTTGTGCTTCTCCTGCTGGTTGATCCCTATAGGTACTGGTAGATGTCGCCACCTGCCCCTCTGTGGGGCTTTGTGCTTCTCCTGCTGGTTGATCCCTATAGGTACTGGTAGATGTCGCCACCTGCCCCTCTGTGGGGCTTTGTGCTTCTCCTGCTGGTTGATCCTTATAGGTACTGGTAGATGTTGTCACCTGCCCCTCTGTGGGGCTTTGTGCTTCTCCCGCTGGTTGATCCTTATAGGTGCTGGTAGATGTCGCCACCTACCCCTCTTTGTGGCTTTGTGCTTCTCCTGCTGGTTGATCCTTATAGGTACTGGTAGATGTCGCCACCTGCCCCTCTGTGGGGCTTTGTGCTTCTGCTGGTTGATCCTTATAGGTACTGGTAGATGTCGCCACCTACCCCTCTGTGTGGCTTTGTGCTTCTGCTGGTTGATCCTTATAGGTACTGGTAGATGTCGCCACCTGCCCCTCTGTGGGGCTTTGTGCTTCTCCTGCTGGTTGATCCTTATAGGTACTGGTAGATGTCGCCACCTGCCCCTTGTCCCGTGGGGCTTTGTGCTTCTCCGACTCTTTCTTCAGTCTTTCTGACATTTTATTCAACTCTAATTTGTGAGTAAGCGTAGGCTTTCACGGCTGGGGTTCATAATTCTAAAAGAGTCTTCCGGACTGATTTGCCGTGGTCTGCTGGAGTAACTTGGTCCAGACGTTTCGTCCACTACTGCAGTGTACATCATCGGTTGTGTGGTCGAAGTCTTCTTGGTGAAGGTACAGTTGTGTCTGAGGCGTTGACTGTCTGGGATGCGGTATTTATACATGGGGGGGGGGGGGTCTTTTCTGATTGGCTCTGGGCTCGCTGAGGCAGTGTGGTTGGTGGGAGGGGCCTAGCTGCATCTCGGCCGCTACTAGATTCTGATTGGTTTGTGTTGCTTGACTGTCTGTGTTGTTTAATGTCATCGATAATGGGGTAGCAAGTTATGTTGAGCTTAAGGGCTTCTTCCTTCCTATCTATTGAAGTTGTAGGAATGCTTATAAATTTCTATGGCTTCGCACTGTAATCGAGCATGGTAGTGTGAGATGTTAGGTAGAATGCTGGTGTCCTGAAACTTGATGACATGCTCCCCCTCCACTTCTATAGCATGCTCAGCGACCGTTGACTTTTCAAATTGTCCATGACGGCAGCATCTCTTGTGTTCGTTTAGTCTGGTGTTGATACTGTGTAGCGTCGTGCTAATATATACTGCACCACACGAGCAGGGGATCTGGTATACGCCAGCCGAGGAGAGGGGTTCCCTCGGGGCCTTGGCTGAGCTTAGTAAGCTGTTGAGCTTTCTTGTAGGCTTGAAGACGGTCTTGACATTATGGCGTAGCAGGAGGCGTTTAATCCTTCGGTGACGTTTTGAAGTTAGGGAAGGAATACCGTGCCTTTGCTCTTAGGTGGGGTCGGCTTAGCAGAGATTGGCTGACGTCTGGGTGGTCGGAAGGCTCTCTTTATTTCATGTGTAGAATAGCCATTGGCTTGTAAGGCTTGTTCCAGATGGTGCAGCTCTTGTGGTAGTAGATGAGGCTCACAAATGCGGGAAGCACAGTGTAGAAGAGTTTGAATCATAGCCCATTTCTGCCTCGGATGGTGGTTGGAGGTTTTGTTGAGATAACGGTCTGTGTGAGTAGGCTTGCGGTATACCGTGTGTCCAAGTTTGCCGTTGTCTTTTCTGCTGACCAGGATGTCCAGGAAGGCCAGCTGACCTTTTTCTTTTTCCATGGTGAACTGGATGCGCGGATTGAGGCTGTTGAGATGTTGAAGAAAACCCAGCAGAGGCTGCTCACCGTGACTCCACACGACAAAAGTGTCATCTACGTAGCGGAACCAAGCAGGCGGTTTGTGAGATGCGTTGTTTAGAGCTGTAGCTTCAAAGGATTCCATAAAGAAGTTGGCTACTACTGGACTGAGTGGGCTGCCCATGGCCACGCCATTGATTTGTTCATATTAGAATGATTCCACTGGAAGCAGGTGGTGGTAAGAACGTGATGAAAGAGAGCTACAATATCGTCAGGAAAAATTTACTTCAGCTGAGTGATGGCGTCGTTGACGGGGACCATGGTGAAGAGAGAGATAACATCAAAGCTGATGAGTATGTCCTGAGGCTGCAAAGTGAGTTTCTGGATGAAGTATGAAGAGTCCTTTATGTAGGTATCAGTGCTGCCTACGTGTGGTTGCAGCAGATTGGCTAGATATTTCGCAATGCTGTATGTAGGAGATCCAATACCACTGACAGTAGGTCTGAGTGGTACATCGGGCTTGTGGATCTTGGGTAGGCCGTACAGTCTGGGAGGCAGGGCTTCGGATTTTGTGATGCGTTGCTTGTCTTCCTCTGGTAGAAATGACTTCTTGTACATACTATGCGTGCTGTCGGATCACGTTGTATCTCGCGATATGTATCTGGTTTCAGAAGATCCTTGATTTTTTGTACATAGTCCCGCTGGTTGAGGATGACGGTAGCATTGCCTTTATCTTCTGAACAGATGATGTCTGTGTTGGCATTCAGGTTTTTTATAGCTGGTTTTTCCTGTTTTGAGAGGTTGCTGGGTGCAACCTTGGTACGTTGAAGAATCCTGGCACTTTCATGGTGGATCTCTTCGGCTGTGTATGTGGGAAGTGTGCGGATACCAGATTCAATATTGGTAATGATATCCTTGGCTGGTAGAGAAGATGTGGTAACTGCGTAATTGCCCCCTTTAGCAAGCGGTGAAGTCTCTGCAGGTGATCTGACAGATTTACCACCGTCCGATTGATGTCCAAGGTAGTAGGCAGTTTGATGGCAGTTTCAGTAATTTATTTTCGCTGGTCCATCATGAATCTTTCCAATTTACTACCTGTGTCTTGATTACTACTTACCGCCTCAAGTAATAGGTTCACTTCAGGTAACCTCCATGTTCGCTACGTTCACTTCACCATGCCCACCATATCTGCCCTCATTGTGCTAGGCATGCATGATGTGAAATGGAAAGTCGTGCGAGGATACTTCCTCCGTAGCATTCTGTATTTGGATCCATCTGACAAACTGAGCACATGCATAGTCAAGGGCTATGAGATATCTGCAAAAGAACAGGGGGTTATAACCAAAACTTGAGTGTAGCTAAATTCCAGTGATCCAAGAATGCAGGGAAATGTTTTAAAAAGAATGCCAATATGGCTTCCTTTTTCTTTAGGTTGGCAGCACCGCTCCGATGCCATTGTTCTGGATGGCTCTAGTGGTACCAAGGTAGCAGGTTGAAACCTGGCCCAGACTTATGGTTTTGAAGTGTGCCTAAAAGTAATAACTCCATGTCAGTAGGCGTAGTGGTATATAAAAGAACTGTAGGACAGAATTTCAGCATACCAGTGACTGACAGAACTGTTCACAAACTAAATATTTTAAAAACCCACCCAGTGTACTAGGTGACAAACTTATGAGGTGTATCAGAAAGAATGTGAAACTTCGGAGTTGTTTATGTAAGATCATCGCACATCAGGGTTGCCGACCTGTGCGATAATTATGGGAGCATATGATAATTTGAATGTTTCCACTCATGGTTGTCAACCCGTACGATAATTATGGGGGTGTACGATAATTTGAATGTTTGTATTCATGGTTGTCAACCCGTACGATAATTATGGGGGTGTACGATAATTTGAATGTTTGTACTCATGGTTGTCAACTCGTACGATAATTATGGGGGTGTGTGATAATTTGAATGTTTGTACTAATGGTTGTCAACCCGTACGATAATTATGGGGGTGTACGATAATTTGAATGTTTGTACTCATGGTTGTCAACTCGTACGATAATTATGGGGGTGTGTGATAATTTGAATGTTTGTACTAATGGTTGTCAACCCGTACGATAATTATGGGGTGTACGATAATTTGAATGTTTGTACTCATGGTTGTCAACTCGTACGATAATTATGGGGGTGTACGATAATTTGAATGTTTGTACTAATGGTTGTCAACCCGTACGATAATTATGGGGTGTACGATAATTTGAATGTTTGTACTCATGGTTGTCAACTCGTACGATAATTATGGGGATGTGCGATAATTTCGATACCAGCGAAATATAATTTTCACTGGTTTGCCACACCAGCGAAATGAAATTAATTACAAATAGTGACACCACTTTTGCCCTCATGGCCTGTCTCCACCCTTCTAAGGCAACCATTCCATATCCTACTAATCCTTCTACCCTTTATCCTCTTGTTGCCAGTGTGCCCAGATTAGTAATCTCAATGCAGAAGGTACTGTTCAGAAAATTGGTAATCAATGGAGAAAACTTGGAATATCTGATATTCTGTGTGAAATAAAGAACATACCTGATCCTGGCCGTTTCTGGAGTGCTGTTAAACACGTGTCACCTTGGTGGAAAAATGATTTCAAAGAACTGGCAGAGTTTGCATTATCAGTGATTTTGTTGCCCCACAGTAGCACTTGTGAAAGTTTTTTTTTCCAAACTAGGGTTAATGAAAACCAAAATTAGAAACAGACTGTCGCTAGACACAGTAAATGAACTTATTCTCAGCTTATCAAAGAATGTGGTAGGTCTGAAAATCTGCAAGCGAGATGTTAAAGTTTATCTCAACAACAAATTTGTATAATGCTGCTTCAGTTGAGGAACATAAAGAAACATTCAGATGAATAGTGCGAGAAACATAAGTACTAAAGTTGTAATAGTGATTGAGGTTATCAAGCTTGTAAGTGGATACCATAAACATCAATACTATTACATTTTCACAAGTGTTATGCTGATACATTTATTGTTGAAGTATTTGGCTTATGATGTTCTATAATTTTGAGTGGCCGATACAATAATTTTACTTTTAAACATTGGCAACCCTGTCTCACATACACAGCGATGCAGTGTATGTACACTGTTCAGATGCAATCTCTCCATATATTGGCAGGTGCAAGAGTTCATCCATTAGTGTTCCATTACTGACTGTACACGAAGTTACTTGTGTTCCGCACGTTATAACAGAGAATAAAGAAAAACGCACCTCAAGAATAAGTTCATCTGACATAACGATTGTCCACTTGCACCAACCAGTTCCGGTACTGTTGGAAGACATTTTTCTGTCAGGCAAAAATTGTCACCCTCCTTATTACCACTTTATCAAAATCATCAAGATCCACTTTTGTTTCTTCCTTTTTCTCATTTTATTCAGAGTTTCAAACAATGGTTCACCAATACCTTTTTCTCTCTTCACCTCACAACATATCCATGTTGTCATTTTAGAAACTCCTACTGCCACAGAAATTAATTTGCTCACTTTTTTAATAAATGCCCCGGCTTCACTTTCCTATTCCATTGTGTTATTTATAACCTCACGAGTTTGGCTGTGCATAACTTTGCGCAACAATTAACTCATCTTAACACAAACACAAGTATCTGCATATGTAAAATTGCAGTGGCACCACTACCTGACCTAATGCGCCAACTAATTTTGGAAAGGGCGTATACCCTTTGGTCACGTAGTGGTGGGCAAGAGTGGGGGACTCTTGACCCTGGGCGCCTAGCTTGAGCCATCTGTAAATATTTCTACAAATGTTTAGCTTGATTAACATGAAGTAGATAGTACAATAAGTGTTTTAAGAATAGTTCATGCAAGAGTGAGCAGAGAAAGCTGCGTAATTGCACGCATGACTTTTTCTCTTGTAGACATAAACTTTTAGTAGTAAGAGGTAGAACTGGAACTTAAAAATTCAATGCCACAACTGGGATTTGAACCACAGACCTTCCGCTTGCCGGGCGGACGCTGTACCACTGAGCTATTGTGACAAACTGCCAGAATGGCATTAAATTCTCAAGCCAGTTCGTATTTTTTTCCTGGTAAACCACAAAGGCAGTCTCACATCAGAGACAATTACCCCAATGGTGACTTACTATTGCAAGTACTTTATATCCCAGGATTAAATAACCTTCACATGGTAATTATTATTTATTTATGCCAACAAACTTACTGTTGGTGTTTTTAAACACACAAGCCGTGTGTGGGCAAAGTTTAAGAGGTAGAACTGGAACTTAAAAATTCAATGCCACAACTGGGATTTGAACCACAGACCTTCCGCTTGCCGGGCGGACGCTCTACCACTGAGCTATTGTGACAAACTGCCAGAATGGCATTAAATTCTCAAGCCAGTTCGTATTTTTTTCTGGTAAACCACAAAGGCAGTCTCACATCAGAGACAATTACCCCAATGGTGACTTACTATTGCAAGTACTTTATATCCCAGGATTAAATAACCTTCACATGGTAATTATTATTTATTTATGCCAACAAACTTACTGTTGGTGTTTTTAAACACACAAGCCGTGTGTGGGCAAAGTTTAAGAGGTAGAACTGGAACTTAAAAATTCAATGCCACAACTGGGATTTGAACCACAGACCTTCCGCTTGCTGGGCGGACGCTCTACCACTGAGCTATTGTGACAAACTGCCAGAATGGCATTAAATTCTCAAGCCAGTTCGTATTTTTTTCCTGGTAAACCACAAAGGCAGTCTCACATCAGAGACAATTACCCCAATGGTGACTTACTATTGCAAGTACTTTATATCCCAGGATTAAATAACCTTCACATGGTAATTATTATTTATTTATGCCAACAAACTTACTGTTGGTGTTTTTAAACACACAAGCCGTGTGTGGGCAAAGTTTAAGAGGTAGAACTGGAACTTAAAAATTCAATGCCACAACTGGGATTTGAACCACAGACCTTGCCGGGCGGACGCTCTACCACTGAGCTATTGTGACAAACTGCCAGAATGGCATTAAATTCTCAAGCCAGTTCGTATTTTTTTCCTGGTAAACCACAAAGGCAGTCTCACATCAGAGACAATTACCCCAATGGTGACTTACTATTGCAAGTACTTTATATCCCAGGATTAAATAACCTTCACATGGTAATTATTATTTATTTATGCCAACAAACTTACTGTTGGTGTTTTTAAACCCACAAGCCGTGTGTGGGCAAAGTTTAAGAGGTAGAACTGGAACTTAAAAATTCAATGCCACAACTGGGATTTGAACCACAGACCTTCCGCTTCTGGCAGTTTGTCACAATAGCTCAGTGGTAGAGCGTCCGCCCGGCAAGCGGAAGGTCTGTGGTTCAAATCCCAGTTGTGGCATTGAATTTTTAAGTTCCAGTTCTACCTCTTAAACTTTGCCCACACACGGCTTGTGTGTTTAAAAACACCAACAGTAAGTTTGTTGGCATAAATAAATAATAATTTTAGTAGTAAATTTATTACTATTGGAATTAATTTGATTATCTTCATTTCCAGATAATTGGAGTGTTAAAGCCCAGCGCAGGAAAACTACAGGCACTGGAAGAATGCGTCATCTGAAGATAGTGAGACGCAGATTTAGGTAAGTAATATCAGCTTATACAAAAACAAATAGTGCACCCTGCTGGATGGCAGTTGTTGGATTTACCAATGTTCATAATCATAGATTGTTCCATTCTGCAAAATGTGTCAACTTTGTGCAAATACTATTTTTAGCTAGAATGCATAAATCTACATTATTTTCTCACTGTTGGAAGAGAGGTTTAATTTTATTCATATCAGACAAGGTGAAATATCTGCCATTGCCTATGGTTTGATAGTTTCTTTACAACATTTAGACTTAGATTGTACCTGTCCAATAGTCTTGCATTTCTTTGTTACTAGCTGAAGTATCTTCCATTACCCATGGTTTAATGATTTATCACTACAACATTTAGACTTAGGTTGTACTTGTCCAATAGCCTTGTGTTTCTTTGTTACTAACTGAAATACCCGACGTTGTCCGTGGTTTGATGATTTATCACTACGACATTTAGACTTACGTTGTACTTGTCCAATAGCCTTGTGTTGCTTTGTTGCTAACTGAAATATCTGACGTCCGTGGTTTGATGATTTATCACTACAACATTTAGATTTAGGTTGCACTTGTCCAATAGTCTTGTGTTTGTTTGTTACTAACTGAAATATCCGACGTCTGTGGTTTGATGATTTATCACTACAACATTTAGACTTAGGTTGTACTTGGTTACTAGCTGAAATACCCACGTCCGTGGTTTGATGATTTATCACTACAACATTTAGACTTAGGTTGCACTTGTCCAATAGTCTTGTGTTTGTTACTAACTGAAATATCCGACGTCTGTGGTTTGATGATTTATCACTACAACATTTAGACTTAGGTTGTACTTGGTTACTAGCTGAAATACCCACGTCCGTGGTTTGATGATTTGTCACTACAACATTTACAGTTAGGACAGTGTACACCTCTGGCCACTGACATAGTTCATTACCACCAGCAGGTATTTGTTGCCTCAGGTAAGTTTAAGGCTAAAAAATAACTTGCTTTAACTATTCAAACATTGTTTTAGATAATCATTAGGGACCAATTTTATGGTGAACAAAAATTGTGAATGCCATTATAAAAAAAGGCTCAAATCGCAACAAAAGCGGTGAAGTATAATGTACAATATTACTTGTGTAATTTGAATTTCAAATGTTGTATGTAGCATATTCATTGAAATAACAAGTATGTGTGGTTTCTAAGTTTCCTGCGGTAATATTGGTTCTTTTATCTGACAAAACAAAAATATTGTACACTGAAAGAGCTCCTTGACGATCACCATGAAATTGAAATATAGGTTCATAGATTGTGGTTCTCACGTCCCATTCTACATTGGGCAGAGGCGTCTCTCTCAAGCTTGGGTTCCTTTACATGACACTAAAAATCCATTGCCCTCCACTGGGTTTGAACGTGTGACCTAGGGAACCAGAGTCAAGCATGTTACCACAGAGAACGACATTCGTTGCCATGGAAGCTCTTTCAAGTACACATGTGTACCTAATTGTCAGAATGGACTTGTTTTATTGTAATTGTAACAATCAATGTGCCTTGGCTCTACAGTGCAACATACTCAGTGTTGAAGTACTGCCATTTGTTGGCATTAAATTCATGCTCCCTGCTGTGTATTGTAGAGTTTATCGCTCTAGTCTGGTGCTGTTTTTGCAATTATTATTATTACGGAATGTGCTGTGCTATGAGACTCGTTTCTATCTATGTCGTGGTAACGGAATGAAATATCACACAATGTTTCTTCACCACAATGTTTTAATTTATTAACACTTCATCGATACTTTATATTAAACAATTTCTCTAGCACCATGCTAAATGCTTAAAAACCTTTCCACTTTTTACTTAGTAGAACTTATGCTTGATGAAAGTTTGGTGAAAGTTCCATGTTCACACTACCTAAATATGATTGTCTTTTCATCTCGAAGATACACACGCGAGTGAACAGTTTTTTGGCGTCATTTGACGCGACACCGCCTTTCTCATATCCATCCGCGTATGCGTCCATCAAATAATTCTTTCTCGTTAGGGAAGCGATCCCTAATCATTCTCCCCTACTTTTATTATGGAACACATACAATTCTAATATTTATACATATATATTAAAATCAAATATGGAAAGATTTATGACGTCTTTGTGCAAACTTAGTTGTTCGTAACAATGAACCTTATCAACATGTTTTCGTCAATTAACTATCTCATACCAACATCAAAAAACGAATTACACTTTTAACAAATATTCACATGAACGATTTTCTTTTGGGGTCTTCTAATATTCTGTCTCAAGTCTAATCTATGTGTGTTAGCGGAGTGCGGGATGTTGTCTCCAGCACTTTGTTGCAGTGCTGTACCATGGAAGGTATGTTACTCTATGCGTTCATTGACCACTCATGTGTACCACTGGTTATCTGTCAACCCACCTTTCCTGCTTATTGTAAACATAGTTGCATTTCTTCCAGCCATACAGAGCTTGAACTCTTGACTTTGGCCTCGCATCTGGCTTCCTATGTTGCAAAAAGTGAAACAGACTTTGTTTTATTCCTGAAATAAATTTTTAACGCCAGTTTTGCAGAAATATCATAATGAAATGTTAAATTTAAATAAACATTAATTTCATGCTAAATCATAAATGCTTATTTTGCATGTTGCATTAAATTATCATTTAATTGCAACAGTAAACGTTGATAATAATGTAGACAATTGCAATAGAATTAATTCTGGAACCTTTTTATTGCATTTTACATATTTCGTGTCATTGCGATCCATCAAAAAATTGTGTCCATAATAATAATATATTACGCTGACAGAACTGCCTGAATGTATCTTATTTATTTTTACTGACACTCCTGCGTAGATTTACTGGCATGCAAAAGAACTGAGGGACAAAATTCTGACACACCGGTGATGCTGATGTGATCCTGGCCATTGACAGCGTCGTAAAATTTTTTCCCCCCAGGTTACATGTTTATAAATGCACCAACAAAACTGTGCATTGTGCTCCATTATGTTGCCGTCATTACTGATTGTCAGTGTTGCCACCTCCTTAATCTAAATGTTGTCCATCAAACCACAGAAGACGTCGGGTATTTCAGTTAGTAACAAAGAAACACAAGGCTCTTCGACAATTGCAACCTAAGTCTAAATGTTGTAGGGATAAATCATCAAACCACAGAAGTTGGGTATTTCAGCTAGTAACAAAGAAACGCAAGGCTACTGGACAGTTGCAAACTAAGTCTAAATGTTGTAGTGATAAATCATCAAACCACGGACAACGTCGGGTATTTCACCTAGTAACAAAGAAACACAAGACTATTGGACAAGTACAACCTAAGTCTAAATGTTGTAGGGATAAATCATCAAACCACAGAAGTCGGGTATTTCACCTAGTAACAAAGAAACTCAAAGCTACTGGACAAGTGCACTAAGTCTAAATGTTATAGGGATAAATCATTACATCACAAGCAATGCTGGGTATTTGGGCTAGTTTTACTATAATTGTAACTCGCTCTGTTTTCTACTTGCAGGAATGGATTCCGTGAAGGTGGAAAGCCTGGACCTCGCAAGGTTGCTGGATCATAAATGACAAACTTTAATTATGTATAATTTTGAACATAAAGTGCATTAAAAAGGAAATATCAGTTTTTATTTTACCATTTCCTGTGTTTGAATTTTATTATAGCTAAGAAAATAGAGTATATCCTGAATACTTCCTGGTAACATTTGCTATTGCTGTGAACTTCTGAATGACTTGTTTGGCAAGGAACCTGATATGAGGGTGATTCAGAAGACAACGAATACAGTGAAGCTGTAAGGAATTGTATTGCAGCTAAACAATAACTGCAAAGAGTAGTAAAATCTAGGGGGCTGGGAAGTTGTCGATACAATGCTCAGGATGTTCTGCAGGGAAGTGTTAGGCCTGCCAAATGTAACAGAAAAGAAATTTGCTCAAATTGAAATGGGTCGATTGGGAAGGAGAGGTGTGATAATGGAAAAAAAATAGATGGTGTAGAATATTAAATCTAGATGAAGGCAACTTAAGAGAGTTTCAAGAAAAGAATTTGATGAAAAATGAGTTATTTAATACAAACTATCTCTTATGCAGAGTAAACTGGACAACATAGGCTACAACCAGAAAATTCAAAATATACATTTATTCGCCATACAAATGTTTTAAGCACATGGCATTTTAATCAAAATCATTGGCACCATTTTTGAGATGATCAAAATTTTCCATATAAAGGGTAGGTAGTTTGGAGAAATTTTCTTCAAAATTTTCGTGGCACATCCTTGAAAGATATTAAACTTAAATACCGTGTTTGGTTTTTAACTGACTTCACATTTTTGAGTTACGCTGTTCACATACATGCAGACACACGCACGGAACTTTTTCTAGAAATGCTTTCTTTTTTTTGGCCTCGGGACGTATACTTCCAGTGAAATCTCGACATCGATATGTTGGGTGGAATACAAATACTTCCCCTAGTTACTCTACGTAGTAGAGAAAGTAAAAAGCAAGTGCAGATACTATAAATAGGCATAGACTTCCAGTATTCTGTAATCCCAAGACAGCATGCTGCTTAAGAAGACCATAGGGGGAACAAGGCCCTCCCCTGGAAGTTGGTCAGCTTAGTGTGCAATCAATTACTGACTATTAAACTACTATTTTAAAAGATCAATTTTTATTTAGCACGAATTAATATGGTTATATGCAACAAATATTATAAATTGTGACATTAAATTACGTTGGGATGCGGAGGCATACTCTATGAATTCACTCTAAACCCAAGTGGTCAGTGCACAGTTATAATATATCCTTCCGCCATTCGCGCCAGTAATACTGTCACAACACAACCATGTGGTGTGCGCATGCGGTACGTAATAGATCCCGTATTCCGTCAACTTAAACAGTGACTAACATGTAACTAGAGGTTAAAGGCGATAAGATTGATAGTTACAACAAAATAAACCTGTTATAACACTTTGTCAATTGTTGGCGGCTCATTTTTTAAAACAAAACATGCACTGTTGCACGAATTGCGTTTTTAACAAAATCGTCACATTCTTGCATGCGTGACTAACGAAAAGACAGGCTGCGGCGCGAATCGAAGACACGTAGTAATGGTTGTCTGATACGTACATGGCCAACATAGTATACCATCATGTTAAAACCATCTTTTGTGTGAATTTAACGAGCAAATTTGTGGTTGTTTAGACCATGGATATATCTGGCGATTGTGGTTTCACTTCACTGGGCCATGACCAGACTAGGAGAATTACGTCACTGCAGTTTGCGCCGTAGCCTGTCTTTTTCGTCAGCCACGCTTGCATGGCGTATTTCACCCATTTTTTTCCGGCTGTAACCACTTTTCCCATTTCAGCCTTTTTTTCACGAGCACTATGTATACTGGTACTCGAAACACCGATGAACTCAGAAGTTTATTTTGCTACTTTGATGTGAAGAGTTGGATATTTCTCACATAGCTTATATAAGATATTTCGTCATGTTGTCAATAATCATCACAGTTTACTTTTTCTCCCTCATACGTAATAGGAATAGAGATTTCAGCATAAATATGTTTTGAGGTCCCCTGAATCCATAAAAGCATAATGAGAGAGATCCTAAAAAGGGATATCAGATAAGTACCAAACTTCCTATTTAAGTTCAATATCTTTGAAGGATGTGACATGAAGGCTTTCTCGGTTGTGATCTAGGAATAACATGCCAGTCTTTGATACCAAGGTTGCGGGTTCAAATCTGATGGAGAGCAATGGATTCTTTGGGGCATAAAAATGTTTAGCAGGCTTCGTTTGGAAGGGAAGTAAACCTGGTGGTCTCATGTCGTAGATTTACGGCACATAAAAGAACTTCAAGCCTGACAAAGAAGCCTCTGAGCAAAATAAGTGATCTTTCATACCCAATATAGAATGGGACGCAAAGAACCACAGCGGTTAAGAAGCGTCTATAAAGAAATAAATTTAAAACACACAAAAGAAAAAAGGAAATTCCACATCACAAACTAATATTTATGTGGAAAATTTTACACTATTTTGTATTTTCTTGAAAATGGCTCTGTAGGAGAAATTATGTGTCTGAGTGAACTGATGAGAAAATTCATGCGGATATTTTACAGGTCACATATCCAATGAGTATGTGTAAATTCCTTGCTATATGCATGTTGTATCTATGTTGTAAACCTCAGTATCAAATCCAAAGCTACTCACCATGTGGCAGTTTTTTTCTTCCTCACTGTAACTTTTCTATCTGACCTTACCTTGGTCATCTCTTGTTCTCTTCCGACCCCGATGCTATTAGAGTTCCCGAGGGCTAGGGAGTCTTTATTTTTCCAACCTCTCCATTTCTCTAATTTCTCTATAAAATCTTAACTCGTAATATGCTGACCTGTCATGGCATGTAATACGTCCTCTGATTGGTAATCAGAGGATATGGTCGGTGAATTTATTTTGATAATTCTCCCGGTCAGGTCGGTGAGACCCGTAAACCAACGACAGGTGTGGTCCTCCAGACATTCTGGGGGTTGTGAGAGAGCGATGTGACCGCCAAAACATAAAAATATGGTGCTCTCTAAAAAGCGGTTACTATTACTGCTATTGCTCTCTTCAATATCAGTGAAAAATATTGGAGAGCAAGAGGATTAATGACTTCATTGTCAGAAATCCAGCATTAGCTAACAACATAATATACGCTCAACACTTTGTTTTGTTCTCTTTTTTTCCACCACTAGTCAATGGTTTGCCTGCCTTATGCTTTACATAAGTCAACGAAGATGCAAGAGCAAATTCGCCGCGACCATCCGCCATGATCCTAAATAGAAACTGCTGGCTGTAAACAATACTCGAATGTCAGGTAACACGAGTTGCATGTTGGGACTTGTAGCTATGTTTGCTCAGCGTGAATTAACCTCTTATGTAAGGATTCATTCATTCTAAAATTCAGATTACTAGTACGGTGCAGTGGTGACATGGCTTTGTTTTGGCGTGGATAAACCTAGGAGTGAATTGATTTGAAGTCCACAGCCAAATAGTGCCTCACGCCAATATTTCAGGTGCTCTGCGGGTTCGACGTAAAGCTTCGCAACTGGGATAGTTGGAAAAGCTACTACCATGCCAATGCTCCGATTACACTGGTCTACAAAAATTAACTTTTTCTCTTTCACAAGAATTAAAATAACAGATTCTAAAAGTATTTTTCGTGCTGAATTCACATATAATTACAGTTTGTCCGCATCGGGCAGGAGTTTTGTGTGATTTTCATTTGAATTTTTATAATCTAAAAAATCCGTAACTAGCTATCTAACTCAAAATTATAACTACTGATTCTGACTCACCTAGAAAGTGGTAGATAGTGATTTTAGGGTATATTTTGCATCTGGAACGTCTCATTTTAGTCCAACAGTAGTCAGCCAGCATATTGGAACTCCACTTTCCTTGGTACCTCTTCTCTATCGTAGAAATTTGCTGATGAAAACGCTCACCTTGTTCATCGCTGACAGCTCCAAGGTTTTCGGGGAAGAAGTCCAAGTGAGAGTCCAAGAAGTGAATTTTTAAAGACATGTTGCATCCCATAGCTTTATAAGAATGCAGAAGATCAGCCACTATGTCACGATAGTTTTCTGCTTTATGGTTTCCAAGAAAATTGCAACATAAACTTTTGAAAGACTGCCAGGCTGCTCTCTCCAGTGGATTTAACAGTCCCTCGAAATGTTCATCAGCCATTAATGATCAGATTTATGGTCCTATAAAAACTCCTTTTTCAATTTAGCATCACTGACTTTGAGGAATTTCGATTTCAAGTACAAGAATCCATCAGAAAGTTTATCCATAGCTTTGACGAAATTTTTCATAACTCCTAACTTAATATGCAATGGAAGTAAAAATATTTTTTCAGGATTCACTAAAGGGACACATGCCACATTTTTCTGGCCAGGGAGAAGAGATTCACGTTTTGGCCCTGACTTTCTAATGTTGTTGTTGTTTTCTAGTGCCTTGCATCTGGCAATGAAGCCATTAGCATTCGTGCTTTCCAATACTTTTGAACTGTAGTTTCTTCTGATCTTAATGCTTCACAGGTCTTCAAGTGTTCTTCATTCATTTCTGCTGGATCGTTACACAGGACACATATCGGTGAGGCTGAGATACCTATTCTGTAGAGATGACTTGCCAAGCAGTCATGATTTGTCAATAGTCGGAAGGCTGCAACAGCCTTGGTCTCTGGGGGATTATATCTGGATTGGAAAGTAGTGTAATCCATTTTTTATCTTTGGCATTTGTTTCTATTTCTTGTAGGTATGAATGACAAAAATTTTTAATGATCAAGCGTTTTATTGAGGAATATGAGAAATTGAATTTAGATTTTTGTTTTATTGTTGTGCCTTTCTTTGCAAGTGAGTCTGCAGCTTCGTTCCCCATGACTCCACAGTGTGCTGGAATCCATTGGAGATGAACAGTCTTATTAACTTTTTGGAGTTGTGTTAACATTTTGTAGCATTCTCTAATTTTTGTTGACTTCTTTGTAGTATTTGAACATATTCCCTGAATTGCAGCTTTAGAATCCGAAAGAATTACTGCCTTGTTAAATTTATTTAAGGGAAGATTTAATAATTGTCGGAGAGCAATGTATATAGCCTCTATTTCTCCATCATAATTTGTTGTGTCTCTGCCAACAGAATGATAAAAGGAAAAATGTGAACATGTAACTCCAGCTCCAGTAAGGTTTTCCTTCGAGGATCCATCAGTATATATGTGCAGCCATTCTTCTGTGGGATACCTAGTATTGATTGTTTCCAGAGCTAGAAGTTTTTGTATTTCTTTTGGTGTGTCTGATTTACTTATTTCCTCTATTAATTCCAAATTGAAGGTAGGTTGCAATAATTCCAATGGATTTTCTCTAATAAGTAGATTTTCTCTGGTGTTAGGAATGTTCAATTTGGATTTAATCTGTGTTACCTTTTCTAGGAAACTACTATGAGTTTTAAGGATTGAAGGGGGGAGGTTCTCTTCTGTCCATTTAGAGTTTGGCAGTCGTAACATTTTCTCGTGTTGGAGCAATGCTTGTTCTTCTATTTTTGTTGTTATTGATGGGGTCCGTGTTAAGGCAAGCATGGCATCAATAGGTGTGGATTTAACTGCTCCAGTGATTAGGCGAAGAGCCTGATTTTGTATTTGTTCAAGTTTATTGATGTTAGCACTTGCTGCTGTTATTAAAGCTTCAGAACAGTACAAGAGGTTTGGTTTAATATACATTTTGTATGTTGTGTTAAGGACTCTCCTTGAGCAGCCCCATTTAGCACCAGCTAACCTTTTCAGGATTTGCAATTTCTTTTCAACCTTTTCTGAGATGTTTGTTATATGTTTTTTCCAACTTAGCTTTCTGTCGAAAGTGATGCCTAAGTATTTGGCATCATCAACTGCTTTGAGTGGTTTACCATTATAATTTATGCTAATATTAACTGGTTTGTATTTTAGTGTAAATAATTCATAATTTGTTTTTTCCACATTGATAGTCATGAGGTTTTTGGAGCTCCATTCATGTACTTTGTTTAGGGCTGTTTCTATTCTGTCTTTAATTAATTCAGGTTTTTTTGAAGAGCCTGAAGTCCAAATGACTACATCGTCAGCAAATAAAGCAATTTTGGTTTCTAAAGTTTTTATTATTGATGGAAGGTCATTTATATATATGTTAAAGAGTGTTGTGCTCAGAACAGCACCTTGTGGAAGTCCTCGGTGTGTTTGTTTATATTTGGAAATGTATGTATTATATTTTGTGGCACAAAATCTTTGTGAAATAAACTGAGTTATCCACTTAAGCATGTTACTTTTCACACCTATTGATTGCAACTTCTCAACTAATTTATTTCTCCAGACTGAGTCATATGCTGATTTAAAATCAATGAATACTGCCAAGGTATCCTCCTTTCTATTGAAAGCTTCCTTGATGTCTTGGCTTAGTAGGAGTACATTTTCACTTGTACTATGATTCTGTCTGAAGCCGGTCTGTGAACTATTAATTAAGTTGTAATATTCTAGAAACCAGTTAAGTCTAGATGCCACCATTCTTTCCATCACTTTTGCAATAACACTGGTCAAAGATATTGGTCTGAAACTATTAATATTGTTTGAGGGTTTGTTTTTCTTTAAAATCGGGATGATAATGGCTTTTTTCCAGTCGGAAGGTACAGTCATTCTCCAACACGTGTTATACAGTTTAAGTAGGATTTCTTTTCCTTTCTTGCCAAGGTGTTTAATAAACTCTGGATGGATCTTGTCAGGTCCAGGAGATTTTTTGTTCTGTAATTGTTCTATTGCTAAATCCAGTTCTGTTTCATTAAAATCCTGAATAAAAATATCATTTCGTATACCTTTTGGCTTACTAGTTTCTCTGATAGTTTTTTAGATAGCCTTATCTTGTTTTTTATACGCTTGGGGTACTCTGTGACTGAGCATAAAACTTGTTAAGGGATTCTGCTATTTCCCTATCTGTAGTTAAGCTTTTGTTATTATATTTTAATGGTTCAGTTGTATTTTTTGATAATTTTGTTTTATTAAGGAATTTGTATATTTTATTTCCATCTTTCCTATAGTCCATATGTTCTACAAAATTTGTGAAACTGGCCCTTTTTGCTAGGGGAAGGTCGGTGGATCTAAATATCATCTATTTAGTCCTCCCGGCTAGGTCCGATGGACCCGTTGACCAACGACAGGTGTGGTCCCCCTTGCAAAATGGGGGTTTAAGTCGGGTGATGTAACTGCCACATTGTAAAACTGGTGCCCGTTAAGAAAACAGTTACATGAAAGCCACATACATGACTTTCTAATGTAGTGAGATTTGTTATCTCTGCTGTCCCACTCGCACAAAAACAGCAAAATTTGGTGAACCCAAGTTGCAAACCAAGCAATAAAGCAATGACCTTTAAATCACCACAGATATTCCATTCATATTTTCCATATTGTATTTTCTCTAAAATTAGTTTCATATTTTGATATGTCTCTTTCATAGCGGCATGCGCTACTAGTATTGATGGAAGTTCATTGCCAATATGTAGCAGCACAGCCTTCAAACTTACTTTAGAGGAGTCTATGAACAATCGCCACTCGTCTGGTCGGTGTTGATGCCCAAGAGTTTCCATAAGTGAACAAATATTATTACAAAACACAGCACCATATTCTTCAGAGAAGTATTCTTTGAAAACACTATGGCGGCTACGATAACTACTTATTCTTACATCTTTTTGGAGTAAATTCCACCCTTTGAGTCTAGAAGTTAAAACTTCAGCTTGCAGTTTAGACAGATTTAAATCCTGAATCAGGTCATTAAGGTCTTGCTGATTGAGAAAGTATGGTTCTGATGAACAGCTACTGGCTTCATATGTAAGATCATTTTTATTTTCATCTGAATCATTTTGAGTTTCAGTTAGGTCAGAATCAGAGTTATCACTTAAGGTTGTATCTACTTATACTGGTATGGGGAACTCTTCACTGTGTAAGACAGGTCTCAATGCAGATTGCAAATTCTATACTTAACGTATATTTTGTTTTAGATGTGATTCCTTTAATATTTGTCAAACAAAAATAACAGTCAGTTGAATGATCCTTTGGTTCCCTCCAAATCATGGGAATTGCAAATGGCATATGATGTGTACCATTTTTCCACCCAGTCAGCAGTCTAACACACGAAACACAGCATGTATTTGGGGCCCAGCTCTTATCAAAATCACCAACTTGACAGCCAAAGTAAAGATGATAACACTTCTTTACAAGTGGGGTCATATTTCGCCTCTGAGACTTGAAGGTCAGCTCACCACAAATATAGCAGAAATTATCTGCATGATTTACACACTTTCTTGGCATGATGAAAACATTAAGCACTGAAATACAACATACACAATACACTTCTAAGCAGAAAGGAAGGAAATATTTCACTAGTGAACAATGTCACAGTCAGCTCAATACTGACACATCACAATGCCAGACAGGTCTGAGCATGTCTAAACATGAATGAACCTGCACAGTTGTGGTGCTTCAGCATGATATTACAAATAATTTCAATAAATACGGCTTGAGTAAAATAGCTACATATGAGGTAAAGGTTCCTATGACAGGTCAAAGAAAACGCTAAAATCATATTTTGAAAAGTAGCTTTCACAGAAAAACTATGCCTGATGGGAAAATTCTGACTACATATCTGAATTCAGGATGAAAAAATGCACTAGATTCACTATTCAGATTTCTTGTGAAAAAAATCTTGTCGACCAGTGTTATGGGCTGTGCCCGGTTTTCTCAGTACAGATGATCGTTCTGAAGAATAAAGGAATGACATATATTCCAGATTGCATCGGATCAGCGCGCGATACAGTCGCAACAAAGTTGTCCGATCTGCTCTCTAGGATTTGCCACTTAGTACCGGCGGGATCTTCCAAGAACGTCACATCGCGCTTTCAGTTGTGCTACATGCGATGACTAGCCAGGTAGAAAAGCTCCTACTGCGATGCGACTGCCCGATTATGGACGCGCCTAATCTCAGCTCTGTGCACAATAGTCTGATCCACTCCTACAATTTGCCATTTAGAACCCGCGATATATTCAGAGGCTGGTCACATCGTGCCTTCTGTGATGACCAAGCTTCCTATGGAAGATCAACCCCAGAAAACGCGTCTCATCTGGACCGAAACGGAGCTAATGTGGTAACCGTCCCCAATGGCATTAGAAATTAATGCAGATGCTCTTTGAGCTCCAGTGTCGAAGATTGTCTAAACATTGCTGCAGACACCGTACATAAAACGATGTGCACCGAGAAGAAAAACAAAGAGCGAAGTCGTCTACGAATAGGTATGAACAGTGTAACAAAATGCATAAGACTCACATCATGGGCGAAATTTCCAGGCTATCATGCTCTGAAATTATTCAATAATACTGTATTATGTTCCAAAGTGGCACACGGTGCCAGCGCCTGGCCCATGGAATGTATCTCTCATCTGCGAAACGAGTAATTAGAGACCTAGAGGAAACGCCTATTACAAGGACATTTCCTACCAACTCGTAACACTGGACCTAGAAGAACGGCGTGCTACTGGTTGAGAGGAAACTGCTGTCAGAGCACACAGCTGATGCCACGTTGTCTCTGAGTGGGACGCAAGCACAACTGAATGAGTATGACATTCTCCAGAACGTCTCAAAATGAAGCACTTGTAACCGGCACGTGGACTTATACACTACCCGAGGGGTCACGGTCCTGATGCGGAGCTAGGGAAACTCCTGAGCACGCGGTATGAGAATGTCCGTTCACATAAACAGCAGCCCTCTTTCACCTACAGGAGCAGAGCATCTACTAAATTATAAGGCACAGGAAACTGTGGACATGGGTCAACAGGATGGCAAATGCCTGATCTATCAGAGCCACATGCGGAAGACTGAGCTATACGCACACAAATGTAAATTAAATTTACCAAAATGTAAAGACGGGAACATAGCCTGGTTTTCAAAATATCTGCCAGACGACCCGAATTTATAACTAAAACAACTTAGTACCGATCCCTGAGGCATTACGCTCTTCTGAACACACACACAAAAAAAAGATTAATTAATTAATTAAAACAAATGAAAATGCCGACCCGAACCTTACTCGGAAAACGCTGTCCTTTATAAACAGTGGCGGGCATCCCATATACTGCAGGTGTACAGGGAATGTAGCATCCCTGCTCTCCGGTAAGTATAATAGGTCTTGTAGAATTCGAAAATATAACGAGTTCTTCATGAATCCGTTCGTTACCTGCGTGGAGATCCACAGTTGAACGACGTAGTCGAAATTCGAACTGGTTGTTTGTCAATAGATTACGAGAATCCAGACGTACATTGATCATGCATTTCATCACCTTGCAAACGCTACTGGTAAGGGACCATGGTAGCTGGTGGAAGATGATGGTAGCCTCCCACCTTGCCCATTGAAAAGGACTGTCAACACAAACACGATAATAGATCTCCAGTAGGAATTCCTTTCCTTCAGGGATGAGCTGTTGTAACATTAGTACCCGAATACTATCCACTCCTGGTGCTGATAGTCCCGAAGATGAACTCCACCATGGTGAAAAGGTGATCGTAATCTTCCGCATTTTTAGAACATGAAATCTTAAGATCTTAATGGAAAGGAAATCAGGCCAGCACCTAGTTTTGTGACGTAGACATTTGAACGAAAGCACTGCCAATATTCTTAGCCACGATACCATCACTAAACTCACAAACTGCTTCACCTCAACACTAACTCCGACGAGATGTTAAATGTCCCAAAAATGTCTGTCGACACAAACAGTTCACTGACGACCGCGCACACCACTACTAACTACTACCACCACCGTCGGTCTGGTTAGACGCTGACCTACTGATTCCAAGGTCGCGGGTTCAAACCCGGCCAAGACCGATGGTTTTAAAGTTTGCTTAAAAACGACAGCTCTGTCAGTAGATTTACTGGCATGTAAAAGAACTCCTGCGAGACGAAATTCCGGCACACCGGCGACGCTGATGTGATCCTGGCAATTGACAGCGTCGTTAAAGAACAAAATAATTTAATTTTAATTTACTACTACTACGACTACTACTCGTACTAACAGCTGTCTCGCTTCTGAACCAACAACTACTGTTCCCTTTTGTCTCAAAAATGATCTTCTCACGCCGTCCCACAAGCTTTCTATAGGCGTGCCGGTCCTGTCATGGTAAGTTGATCTTCAACACAAAGATGATTTATCAATTTTTCATAGGTTTCTTCCAGCTTCACTGGCTTTATCAACATAAAAACTTAATCTAGAGAAAGGAAGTCAGACACCAGGCTTAAACCCAACAAAAACGTGCCAATAAAATTGGTGCAATAACATTGCACTTCAAGCAAATTTCTAATGCCTTAAGGCAAACTATCAGTCTGATTTACCATTGTGAAGCGAGGCAGATACTTTGATTGCGAGCAATTTAGATGTAGCAGTATCAGTAAAGGAGAAAGGTAAAAGATATTACAAAGCTATTAATGAAACATTTTGGTGATAACTGGAAGGAAAAGGCAAGCCTTTTATTTTACAAAGATGTAATATCCCATGGGCGTCGTGAAGGGGGGGGGGGGGACGGCTAATATGCTAACTATTAAGCTATTATTTATGTCTTATGTAAAGGCAATTTTTATTTAGCACATATTAATACGGTTATCCGCAACAAATACTATAACTAATCAATTGATTAGTTATATTTGATTAAACTATAAACTAATCAATAAACTCTAAAACACTATAAACTAATCAATTGATTAGTTTATAGTGATCAATTCGAATTGATCACTATAACTTTTGACAATAAAACAACTGATTCTAAACATCCAACATGTGGCCCCCCCCCGCCCCCCTGGAAAAAAGTCCGCCGACGTTCATGTCTCAGACCAGTGTAGCCAACAATTAAGTAGACGGGTTTTGTGACATTCTTGGAAGCTGAGAAAGCACAAACAGGAAGTCATATACCTGGTGTTGAACAGTTTTGATTATTATTGTATTTATTGTAATTTTTGTAACACATTTTACAAGCCATAAACTGTATGCAAGTGATATGAATAGTGTTTAGTATTTATTGAAAACTTAAATGAGTTATTTCATCGATATTGCATCAAAATGGTGAAAATGAAGTTAACCAATTTTTGATAACAAATGGTTAAACTAAAATATTGCTGTGAAACGCAAATAGGAAATGTGAAAATGTTTCCATTTCATAATTTAATATTGTCTCCATCAAAATTTGTCATGTACAAAATTCGCGTTATGTACAACGAAATTTTGGTTTACCGCCATCTTATAGGGACAGATTTTCAAGAAAGCACATTGAAAAGTCTGGTAAAAACGTTATTGCGTTGAGGGAATTTAAAAATATTCAAACTGTTTGCCTGATATTAGGAATTCCTGTTTTCTGAAAAATCACTTTACTTGAATCTGCCAACATCGCTTTTTCAACCACAATAGATTTTGTTGCCAACACGCTAAACACTCGCGCGCGCGTCGGCTAATCTATACTGCCAGCGCGACTCCATACGATTCTTGTGTATATTATCGTTATTGCCCACACAGATATATCGCTAGCGCGACTCCATACTATTGTTGTGTGCATTATTGTGTACATTATCGTTATTGCCTTGTTACTGGGTCCACGAACTGCTGGCTCGTTTTATTTATTTATTTTTATTTTCGAGTGGAGAAAAAATCCATTTACGGAGCCCCATGCGATGGGATGGCACAGAGGGGGGACTGTAGGCTTCGCCCTAGGGCACTACCCACTAAAAAACTCCACCGTAAGCACTGAATGAATACTAATTAATTTTTGTTATGGGGTGTAGCACGGCATCACATTCCCTGCATAGCATTCGGGTTCTCAGCAGGCCCTCGTCGTACAGGAACTGCATACATTCTTCCTCATTATAGCACAAAGGGGCTAAATCTGCTATGCTAATGAAGCGAGTCATGGCACTCTCACAACTTGCTTCTAACAAGTTCACTACCATACTGCCGGGTCCCGCTAAAACATTCAAATTTAAGATTGGCAACAAATTAACGGAGAAATAGTGCTGTTGGCAACGCTGAATTAACACTGCAACTTCGGCAACTTTCGTAGGAATTCGTTTACACTGCCGAGTGGGACTTGGATGAAATCCTCACGAAACTCTTTCTAAAGAATATCTATTTATACGGTTTCGAATTGCACAAACTACTATCTATTCATTCTAAGGTTGATCCGCGCGAAATTGAACCCAGGTGGCCAGTGCACAGTTGTAGTGTATCCTTCCGCCATTCGCGCCAGAAATAGTCACAACACAACCACGTGGTGAGGGCATGCGGTACGTAATAGAAAGGAAATTATACCTTATTCTGCCAATTTAAAGAGTGACTAACATGTAACTAGAGACAATAAGATTGATAGTTACAACAAAATAAACGATGCACATGTCATAATTATAATAATTAACTTTAATAAAAGGTGGTTCTTCTAAAATTAGGCAAGTCTGGATCAGCATTAACCTGTTGTAGCACTTTGTCAATTGTTGGCGGTTCATTTTTAAAAAAGAAATTGTGCACTATGACACGAATTGCGTTTTTAACAAACTTGTCACATTCTTGCATGGCGTATTTTACACGCTTTCGTTTTCCCCGGGTGTAACCAGTTTTCCCGTTTCAGCTTTTTCTTTACGAGCACTATTTATACTGGTACTCGAAACACCGGTGAACTCAGAAGTTAATTTCACTACTTCTTTGATGGGAACAGTTGGATATTTCTCACACAACTTATAATACACGTTCAACACTATTGTTTTTTCACCACTAGTCAATCGTTTTCCCGCCTTATGCTTTACATAAGTCGACGAAGACGCAAGAGCAAATTCACCGCGACCGTCCGCCATGATTCTAAATAGAAACTGCTGCTGTAAACAATACTCTGATATCAGGTAATTCACACGAGTTGCATGTTGGGACTTGTAGCTCTGTTTATCAGTATACATTAGCGTTAATCAACCTCTCAGGTATTTGTGTAGAATATTATATCATTTAACGATAAATTTATTCTAAAACTCAGATTACTAGGATGGGACTACTTCCCTGCACGCATTGCTACCGTGATGTCCAACGGTGCACTGATCACGTGGGTTTGTTTTGACGCGGACAAACCTAAGACTGAACTTGGTTTAGTATATCTCTTTTCAAAACTTCCAACTTAGGAGGGTTTTCAGCACTATGTCAAACTATGAAGTTAATAGTGCGTATTTGTTAAAATCCACATTCGTCCCAAATGTGTTAGTGAATGTTGGATACCTGCATAAATAACTTGAGTACATTAATATTGTTTTAAAGGGAGGATAATGGCCTCGTTAAATCCTTAGAAAGACGTAAATTACCGTTCACACGCGAAAGGACAAAATGGTAACCGTCATTTAGCGACATATGCAGGAAATGCAAGGGGTGTAGAATACAAGGTTATTCCAAATGATTGTCGGGGTTACAAAAATTCATTCCTCACGGTGCAATTGACATAGAAATATTAACCTTATTGTATTGTGTACTGTAACTCAAAGTTTTTATATACATTACAAATGCTCGATATATGCGTCTTTTGTCACTCTACACCAGGCGCGGCTCCGGGTAGGCATTGCCTGCCCTACCGTAATACATCAACAAATAATTTTTAGCTATGATTCTGCATTTTATCGTTTGAACCATCATTTTCCCTAAATTGTAGTTCAAGAAAAGTTTCCTCGGTTATAATGACCAGCGCAAGATCAAATCCTTGAATCTCAATACCGATTCATCAAAACTGCGCTGCGTTTTTGAAACGCGCGGCAGAATTGGTACGCATGGAACCTGGATAGTGGAGAGCCAGCTAGCTTAACCTCTGCCGGCTCGGGCCCCTTTCCTCAGTAAGAACATGGATAAGGAAGTATTCCATCTGTATACGCACTCCGAGCATGCGTAGATGCGTCTGCCAGCTCTTAGAACACTTTGCCTGCCCAAATCCGAATTTATGCGACCTTTTTCCGAACAGCCATACTCCACGAACGAAGATCTCAGAGATCCGAATCGTGTTATTACTCTGTGCAATACCAGTATGACCGACTTAATTAGTGAACTATTACAAAGTCCGCTTTCGCGGCGCACTGACAATGAAAAGAGGAGTGTTTTAGCTATTTAACACAATGCTACAGTCAGACAATTTTTCAATGTCTTCATTCATTTTAATTTTGGCGGTAATTCGTCCGTAAGTCACACTCATTCACTCTGCACTTATTAAACAACCAAACTATTATTATTTATTTATGCCAACAAACTTACCAGGAGAAATACGAACTGGCTTGAGAATTTAATGCCATTCTGGCAGTTTGTCACAATAGCTCAGTGGTTAGAGCGTCCGCCCGGCAAGCGGAAGGTCTGTGGTTCAAATCCCAGTTGTGGCATTGAAATTTTAAGTTCCAGTTCTACCTCTTAAATCAAACCATTGTTTGAGTTATAATCCATCTCTTCCCACACACACAAGTCAACGTGGTAACGGCAATGGATTGGAAGGCGACTCGGGTGCGCTGCTTCAGTTCCCACTGCTCTTCCCTTTTCACATAAACTGTGAACACCAGCTGCAGAGTTTTCGGAGGGAGGGTTCTTCCCGTATTTTGTCCCAAAATGGCGGACTATGGGGTGTTTGCTATTCAAGAGTACAAAAAGCTTTCATCTTACCGCTAATCGCCATTTTGTCAAAACTCCTGTTACTGCCATCTGGTGGTAACTGGATGTCACTGCAGTTCATACAGTACAAAACTTTGAGTAACCGTTACTGCAACAACAAAAATGGTAAGTCTTCCACGTTTTCTAAAAGAAAAATCACAAAGTCCCGACAGTCATTTTGAATAAACCTGTAGTTCCAGTACCGGGTGGTCATTTGCCATTCAAGAAATCCTCTTCGTCAGGGGCACTAAATAAGCATTCATAATGTGATACTTTTGACCTGTAATGGGTATTATCCCATCCACGCCTGTCAGTGTTCAACTACGAAGTATGCGTGAACTGGAGGGAACACAACCGAGGGCGAACTACGGCAGAAATAAAATTGTGGCAATTAACGAATCCCAATTTGGGCGCAAAGTACAACGTAGGTGTATTGTGGTAGGACAATGGGTGTTTGATCATGCGGAGCGTGGGGATAAAATCCACTTCTTTATAGTACCTGTTGAACAGAGTAATTGTGGAACTCTTCTGCAACAATAAAGGGCTGGATATTGCAGAAAACAATAATCGTCAACGACTGCTGGAAAGCATGTGACACTCTGGATCAATATCCTGCATAGGATCCTGTCATCCCGCTCATTTGTTAGTGGAAGCAGGCCCGGGTGATCTGCATATTGAAGCCAGGGAAAGACCCGGTTCATCCTGCCAACTACCGATCCATAAGTCTCCTGTCTGTACTCTCGAAAGTACTCGAGAGGCTTATTCTAGTCCGCTTGTCTCCCATCTTAGGGGACATTCAAGCCATCCCTCCCCATCAGTTTGGGTTCCGGCCTGGCCACTCAACATCTCAGCAGTTGCTGCGTGTGGTGGAGGCAGCTGCCCTGGGTTTCCAGGACAAAGCCTATACCGCCGCGGTCTCTCTAGATGTTGAGAAGGCCTTCTCTACGACCTGGCATGCCGGTCTCCTTTACAAGCTCATCCAACTGGGGTTACCCACACACCTAATACACCTGCTACACTCATTCCTAAAACATAGATCCTTTGTGGTCGCAGTTGCGGGAACCAAATCCACACGAAGGCCAATCAGAGGCGGAGTCCCTGAAGGTTCTGTATTGTCCCCTACGCTGTTCAGCGTATATGTGGCCGACATTCCATCCGAGCAGCACGTTAACATAGCCCAGTATGCTGACGACGTGCTGCTATACTGTACAAATAAACACCCTCGCAGAACCTTCCTCCCCATACAGCGACACCTCCGCCTCATCCAAGAGTGGTGTAGGCGTTGGCGATTGTCCATCAACCCGGAGAAAAGCCGCGCCATACTTTTCACCAAACGCCGCTTTCCCGCCAACTTCCCCACATTCACATACCTTCGCCGAAGGATTGAGTGGGTAGATTCCCTTACCTACCTGGGAGTAAAGCTCGACAAGGGCCTAACTTTTCGGGGACACATCAACGACCTATCAGCGCGGACCAGTGGGGCAATTGCCTCATTGTACCCTATGCTGCGGTCGGGGATGCCAATCCCCTTAAAGCTACGTCTCTTTCGGGCTCTCATTATCCCTATCCTCCTGTATGCCTGCGAAATCTGGGGCATGGCTGCAGACACCCACCTCCTGCGTCTGCAACGTATACAGAATAGAGGTCTTCGTGTAATCTATTCTGTATACCGCAGATTCCCCACGAGACTACTGCACGAAGCCTCGTCCCTCCCGTACGTGGAGGACGAAATTAGGCGCCGGGCAACAAAATTCTACGACCAGTTTCCACAACATCGGAGCGCCCTGGTTAGGTCTCTTGGGGACTATATCCCTAGAGAACGCACGCTTGTGCGACACCGGGTTCCCCGCATGGCTTGCGGGCACCCCCGGTAACACAGGAGCTTCCCCATCAACAGCGCAAGCTGAACTCCTGACAGTCCTTCCAAGAGCAGTTTGGAAGTCCAAAACATTTCGCCAATATCCATATTTGGACCACCCATCAGCAGTGCCCAACGGCAGTTGCATGCTGAAAGTAACATCCGACGAGCATAAAAAATGCTACCTCCCAACAATCCTCAATCCTCATTCTTCACCAGCCATCCTATAACTTCCTAATCCCGTCATGCAGTGGTTAAGCCCTAAAAGGGCAGGTACACGGATGACACACCTCGGGCTGTTCTCAGCCTGCCATCTGGTAGTCTAGTCTATGGAGTCATTGTGTTGTTCTCGTTTCAGGTGTTTCACGCACTCCCAGTACCATCTGGTTGTAATTCGACTGCCTATGTTGGGAACAGCTTGACAGGAATGTGAAGGGATGAACAGGAGAGGAACGCTCCCATGATGGCTTGGGTGAACTACGTTCTCATCATTACCTCTATCTGGCCTTAAGTTTCTGCAGCTTGCGTGAATTAAGTGTATTTTACACACATATACGCTTAAATACTGTACTATAGGTATCAATTATTGTTCCTAAAGGTGTATTATTAATTATTGTGCAATAAATCAATGCAATATAGCGTTAAACGTGCAACAGAAGTGATATGAAGTGTCTTAGCAAATAGGCAATATTAAGCAACTATGCAATTTCTAATTTGACAACCGAGGTTTCTGAGCCCCTGTGTGTCAAAGTATGCATTTTCAAATTTGACAACCGAGTAAAGCCCTTATCACAAATTTCACACATATGAGGCTTTTTACCCACATCTCTGCAATTATGCCTTTTTAAAGTTGACGACTGAGAAAACCTTTTCTCACAAATTTCACACTTGTGAGGCTTCTTACCCTCATGTGTCAAACGATGAGCTTTCAAAGTTGACAACTGAGTAAACCTTCTCTCACAAATGTCACACTTGTGAGGCTTTTTACCCTCATGTATCAAATTATGCACTTTCAAAGAATGCAACAGAGTAAAGCTCTTATCACAGATTTCACACTTGTGAGGTTTTTTATCCTCATGTATCACACTATGAGTTTTCAAACATGACGCATAAGTAAAGGTCTTTTCACAAATTTCACACTTATGAGGCCTTTTACCCTCATGTATCAAATAATGAGATTTCAAAGCTGATAACTGAGTGTACCTCTTCTCACAATGTTCACACTTATGAGGCTTTTTATTCTCATGTACCAGATTATGTACTTTGAGGGAATACAAATGAGTAAAAGTCTTTTCACAAATTTCACACTTATGAGGCTTTTTATCCTCATGTGTCCAATGATGAGATTTCAAATGTGACAAATGAGTAAAGGTCCTTTCACAAATTTCACACTTATGAAGTTTTTTACCCTCATGTATCAAATGGTGAGATTTCAAAGTTGACGAATGAGTAAACGTCTTTTCACAAATTTCACATTTGTGAGGCTTTTTACCCTCGTGTATCAAATGATGAGACTTTAAAGATGACAAATGAGAAAAGGTCTTTTCACAAATGTTACACTTATGCGGCTTTTTACCCTCATGTATTACCACATGATGAGATTTCAAAGATGACAAATGAATAAAGGCCTTTTCACAAAGTTGACACTTATGAGGTTTTTTACCCTCGTGTATCAAATGATGAGATTTCAGAGATGACAAATGAGAAAAGGTCCTTTCACAAATTTCGCACTTGTGAGACATTTCACCCTCATGTCTCCATTTATGCCTTTTCAAATGTGACAACTCAGTAAACCTCTTCTCACAAATCTGACACTTGTGAGGCTTTTTACCCTCATGTATCAAATGGTGTGATTTCAAATGTGACAACCGAGTAAACCTCTTCTCGCAAATTTGACACTTGTAAGGTCTTTTACCCTCATGTACTAAATGATGAGATTTCAAATGTGACAACCGAGTAAAGCTCTTTTTACAAATTTCACACTTGTGAAGCTTTTTACCCTCATGTATCAATTTATTCCTTTTTAAATCTGACGTCTCAGTAAACCTCTTCTCAGGAGCTTGACACTTGTGTGACAGTTCATCCTTATGAATCAGTAAAGGCTTACTGTAAATTTCTGTCCCAGTAGTACAATTATCAGATTCTGAGAGAACATGCATTTCCACAGGTGATAAATTTGTGATATTATTCTCTTGATTTTCATATTCCTGACACTTCTTCCCAAAACTGAAACTGTTGTTTTTCCTTGAGGTGTCATCAGAGGGAACTGCTGAATCCTCAGGGCTATCATCAAAAACAGCTTCTGTGCATAATCTGAAATTTCGGGAGGAGCTGGCATTAGCTACAATAATCACAGAATGAAATAGCATTAAATCTGAAACAGTTTCTTTAACAACTGTCAACTGTAAGATACGAAAGAGAGCTCAATTTTGCTAAAAAATCTCTATGAGACGAGTTACTTTCATGTGCCATACATGTGCGACACGGGACGATCAGCTCTTCTTTCCTTCCAAAGCTATTTTAGAGATTTTTATGGCCACAAGAATCAATTACCCACAGCGGATTTTGAACATGCATCCTTTGGAACTAGAAGTTAGCATGTTACCCTAGACCATGATAGGCAATCACCTTAAGTCAGCAGAAAGAAAAGTGAACTGCTATGAAAATGATACCCTAGGGTCCATCTTTTACAAGTAGAAAGAGTGTAAGTGGTAATTTACATTTGAAATATGAAATATAAACAAATACACTGTAAAAACTACTGTGGAGAAATGTGTGGTGAATTAGCCACAAAAAATCACCTTATAAAAGAAAAATACATACTGACATTAACGGTGTATATCTCAACATCGACTAACCAAAAAAACTTTCCTTAAAACATCAGGTTGTCTAAATAAGGTAATAGAAACCAACAATATTATTACGACAGAGAAGTTTCAATATATATGCACAGAGTAATATGCAACGTTTGCTACTAGAATTTTACTTTATTTGACTAGTCTTGACTGTCTATATACAAATTTAAATAGGGAAGATCTTATATTCGATGCAGCCTTACATACAGATGTCAACATTACGCCGCAGCATAACTTTTGGAGTGAATGAAATAATGCAGTATGATTGGAAACAAGTGTTTTACTAAATTGCACATATCACTTATTTGACACATTCAAGTAATAAATGGGGTGAATAAATACCACAATTCAAGTTTCAAAACATTTAAACATGAGCATAAATATTTTACTTCCATTTATTGTCACTCGTCCTATTTAGTATTATGTGCAAAATTTATGGCAGAATATTCAGTTTTTGAGAGTAGTGTACAAAAACATCAAAGTGGAGAGCCTCTAAAACGTCGTTAAAAGACTATTTATTAAAGTGTTTGATTTTTTCTTTCAAGATGACACCTGGTTATGAAAGATGCAACCAAACTGATCTCTTAGGCTACTGGCGTATCTGTGAACACTGTTGAAATGAAACAAACAAGAGCTATAAAATCCCTAAAAAGAAAAGGGAAAGGCCACTTAGTATTTTAGGGCAAGTGGATGATTTTGTTAAAAGCGCAATTTGCTTTAAAATGCATAATTGTTTTTTAACAATGAGCCTCTTACCAGTTACTATAGTGACCCAGATCCTAAACATTTTAGGAAAACGCAATTCCACATCTTGCTGTGAGACACTGGGTTTCACTTTGCAAAAACAAATCAAATTAACGTGATAATAGTGAAGACCATGTGGTGTGGAGAAGACAGTGCCTGAGATCTGTGGCAGCTGCACCTCTATCTCAGAACTTAGGTTAACGTCAATTTTTACTCACAAAATTATATTTCATAACGTTTCTTATCCAATTTCTTTAATTAGCTTATTTAGTAAATATGAGCTAATTGCAATGCTAACCTCGCTCTGCTGGGGCGAAACATAAGGCGGCGGCTGTGATAAGGGTCATATGTAAACAGAGAACTTCAACATGTGTTGTTGGTGGAGTGATACAACTGTAATGTTTATGTACGTCCCCACTATAGTGTAACTTTTTGTTGTTGGTTGTTGTGAAGTAAAGTAGACAGATGTAGTCGAGATACAGAAACACTTTTATTTCCGTAAACAGTAACTTTGTACACTCGTTAAAACAACAAGAAAGTCTTTTCCCATTCACCAACAGCACGGCTCCGAACTAATAACACAACAACTGTCCCTTCTCCGTCGGCACGACTACTCAACCTTCACATACGTCTGACTGTCTGGACTGTCCCTTCTCACACTTTACCGCTATTTATATCTCCCCGGCACTATTCTGGAAGCTTCAGGAACGTTCACTTATTGCGCTGGAGTACAAAGTAGAAGATTCCAGTAGCCTCTATCCTTTTCTCTCTTTCGGCAAGCGCCCCAACAATGCGGCCATTCTCTGTCTCTTTCCTTCGGCTCCTTTGCGGTAGCGCCGACAATAATGCGATGGGTGACACTGCTGTTGTCGGCAATTAGATGCATCGGGCGCGGTGACACTGCTCCCTCCTCAGAGCTGGTCGTCCCGACCAGCACTATCACTGCGGCATCTCCCTTGCGCCCCGGTGGGCTAACCCATCGAACCTCTTCTCCAGGAGGCACGATCCTAGGTATCGCTGTCGGATAGTGTCCCTTGGTCTGGGTAGGACGATGTATGCCATCCTGCTTCGAAATTCTGCAACAGTACCGCCGGTCTTGACGGTCCTTCGTCCAGTTGCCCTTCTTCCTGGTGTGTTGACGGGCCATCCTGCGCACTTGGAAACGGCTCACTGGGTACCATGTCCGCCGACCTCTCTGGCGCACCTTCGCAGCCACCTTGCTTCCGATGGGTCCGGCAACAAACCCCACCACATCCGCGCGAGTCGCGTCCACCGCTGCACTCGTGTTCACTCGTGCTCGGCACGGCCTCTCCTGTATCCTGCCGTCCACGATGATGTCCACCATTCTTCCGTTCACGGCACTATGCGTCAGGTGATTGGATGGCTCCGACGGTCCCCCCATGTCACACGCCAAGTCGGTTCTCGCGTGATGCTCGTTTGCTTGTGCGCTTCCCTGCTGATCGTCCTCCACGTCATATCCTGGTTGGTTACGTACCCGACACACTCCTACAGAGGATCCTCGACGACGTCCCTGAACTGCCCCTTTGTCTTCCCCGAGACGTACACTTTCGTTATCTGAAATGGGCGCAACTGTCGCCTCGGCCACTAGGTGCTTCCTCCCCGGGTCCGCGCTATTCCGTCTGCCCCTGGCATCCAGTACTTTGACGCTCTCGTCAACTCTTACTACCAGGGCGCCAAGACGTTCCCCGTCGTCCTCCACGACGTCTACATGCTGGCAGAGGTCTTCCACCTTTTCGCCGAGTTCTTCCACGTCTTCCGTCACGCCAATCAGTTCGCCGAGTTGTTCCACGTCTTCCGTCATGCCAATCAGTTCGCCGAGTTTTTCCACGCCTTCCGTCACGCCAATCAGTTCGCCGAGTTGTTCCACGTCTTCCGTCACGCCAATTAGTTCGCCGAGTTGTTCCACGTCTTCCCTCACGCCACTCAGTTCGCCGAGTTGTTCCAGGTCTTCCCTCATATCATCCGAAACGGGCGCGACTGTCGCCTCGGCCACTAGGTGCTCCCTCTCCGGCTCCGCGCTATTCCGTCTGCCCCTGGCATCCAGTACTTTGACGCTCTCGTCAACTCTTACTACCAGGGCGCCAAGACGTTCCCCGTCGTCCTCCACGACGTCCGCATGCTGGCAGAGGTCTTCCACCTTTTCGCCGAGTTCTTCCACGTCTTCCGTCACGCCAGTCAGTTCGCCGAGTTGTTCCATCTTCATCTCTTTCAGCTCGGCAGCGAGGTTGTCGTTTGACGTTTCCATTTTGGCAGCGAGGTTGTCGTTTGCCGTCTTCATCTCTTTCAGCTCGGCAGCGAGGTTGTCGTATGACGTTTCCATTTTGGCAGCGAGGTTGTCGTTTGCTGTCTTCATCTCTTTCAGCTCGGCGAGTAATTCTTTCATCATTGCCATCATCCTTGTTTCCGAATCTCCCTCCATCTCGGTTCTAACGTTGCAACTTCTGACGATGTAATGAAACTAGAAGCAATTCGACGAATCCCACTTCTGACACCAGTGTAACTTTTTGTTGTTGGTTGTTGTGAAGTAAAGTAGACAGATGTAGTCGAGATAAAGAAACACTTTTATTTCCGTAAACAGTAACTTTGTACACTCGTTAAAACAACAAGAAAGTCTTTTCCCATTCACCAACAGCACGGCTCCGAACTAGTAACACAACAACTGTCCCTTCTCCGTCGGCACGACTACTCAACCTTCACATACGTCTGACTGTCTGGACTGTCCCTTCTCACACTTTACCGCTATTTATATCTCCCCGGCACTATTCTGGAAGCTTCAGGAACGTTCACTTATTGCGCTGGAGTACAAAGTAGAAGATTCCAGTAGCCTCTATCCTTTTCTCTCTTTCGGCAAGCGCCCCAACAATGCGGCCATTCTCTGTCTCTTTCCTTCGGCTCCTTTGCGGTAGCGCCGACAATAATGCGATGGGTGACACTGCTGTTGTCGGCAATTAGATGCATCGGGCGCGGTGACAATAGTAACACAACCTTCAACATGAGCCTTGTGGTGGGACATTCATTGAAACTGAAACCTTAGGTAAACTGTAGTATAAAATAAATAAGTTGATACAAATGTAGCGGTTTTCTTTTGTTGTGGCAATGGAACGTTATGACTACATTACCACGCTGAGTTTTATCTACTAGGCGTTGTCGGTTCAAGCGCGCGAATTCTGGCGTGATGTTATTGCTTTTAATGACAATCACGTTTTTTTTCGTTTTTCGTTTTTTCCCCCTTTTTTTTTGTGAATCCAACTTTATCATTTGTTTAGACACTTTAACAAACTGTCTTCTTTTTACTTTCTCTACTACGTAAAGCAGAGGAAGTATTGTATTTTTCCCAAAAATTCAATGTTGAGATTGCAGTAGGAATGTGTTTTGATGCCCCCTGAATCAAAAAAAGAAAAAGAAGGGATTTTTAGAAAAAGGTCGATGTGTGTGCCTGTGTGTCTGTCAGTCTTTGGTGAGCATAACTCAAAAACGAAAAGTCGGTTAAAAGCCAAACTTGGTATTTAAGTTTAATGTCTTTCAAGGATGTGACACGAAAATTTTGAAGAAAATTGCTCCACCCTGAACTACCCTTTACATGGAACATTTTAATTTTCTTGAAAATGGCACTAACGATTTTGATTAAAATGCCATATTTTCGAGATACTTTTATGACAAATAAAATGTATATCTTGAATTTTCTGGCTATAGTCCCTGTAGTCGTATTTACTATGGATGACTTTTGCATAACTGTTAAACCGTAAGAGATAGACTAAATCTTACCATAGAAAAAACGTAACCTTGCTGAAATAACTTATTTATGTCTAAATAAAATTTTTTGTAGAGTGAACCATTTCAGAGATTCTTATTTGTGTGTGTTGGAGAACTTAATACTTGTCAAATGTAACATCGTTGTTCATTTTTTATAGGTTAATGGTGCAAAGAGAACGTAATCTCAAAGCTTCAAAAGATGTGAATATCGCTCAAAGCCTACTGCATTCTCATATTTCTCTTGTACCTACAAGGAAATAAGCAATAAGATAATTTCTGATATAGGAATATGAGTTTGTAAGAATGGTTAGTATAAGAGTAGAGAAAGTCATTTAAGTACAATACATCAGATTATTAACATATAACATTCGCGTATCCCAAAGTTATCAATTTGGCGGCTTAGCGTTTTCTTTATGAAGTATTCCCTTTCTTCTTTTTGCTTGTAATTATTCACAAAGCATATATCTTCTTTTTAATTCTTTCACATACGCTACTACACGATGTATTCAGATTACTTTACTAAACATCGGAATACTGACGGATTCTCTTTTCCGACAATATGATAGTGCAACCATATCCAACGCAGCGTCAGATCTTAATCAAAATTCAATTCACCCTATGGGGTTAACTGTTTATTTTACCTAGTTAACGCACAGTTACGATAACCGATTGGCTATTTTGCAGATTCTTTGGTGTTCCGTGGATTACGTCGCCATGATCGACCCTGAATATGTCTCCTAACTATGTTAATACCTGCGGGACTTTAATTATAAAATATAGTCATGATAATTTAAACATTATAAAAGATATTTACATATATCTTTGCTAAACAATCCAATGTATAGAACGGTATTAATCTTTTCCATGAGGCATTTTAATATATAATTCCTGTCTCACAAATATATTAAATTAAAATATTCTAAAACCATTTAAAAGTGATCTCAATGCAATGGGTAGGGGTATCAAAAAAGTACTTCTGTAAAATTAAAAAAAAAAATATCTGCATGCAACTTTGCCAGTATATTAAAATAGTATTAAAGTGTGATACTGGGTCCTGCATAGGTATCGAAAAAGTGGATGCAATTTATCAACACTCAAAAGCAACAAACATAAAACATATGGCATAATAAAGTATAAAAGGGAAGCAAGACAAAATGGTTAGAAAATATAAGTTAAAAAACATAATTTATGAATATAAAATCTAATTATGATAGCTGAGTGGATTAATGAATACTACAATAATTTCACGGATATAGTAGGCTGGACAAATTTGGAAATGAGATGATCAAATACTGTAAATATGAATTTATAGAGATGTTTACTAACCTTATGAATAGAGTTTTTAATCATTGAACATTCCTCATTAACTAAAAGCAGGTGGTAGGTTAGAACCAATACTTAGGGAAAAATGCAAACCTAGGATTGGAAAATGCTAATTTTCATGCTAATATTTTTCAAAAATAATACACTATTTCAAAACAACTTGGTTTAAAAAATCAACAATCCTAAGACATTCAATTTCATAAATACTGAAATACTACTAGCAAAACTTTGAAAACTATTAGTGATTAAGCCCTTATTTACAAAACATAGAACACTGCTAGAAATAATATGCAATACAAGTATCTAACTAAAACCAGATCATCTTTTAAATGAGTAACACAGGCAGCACCACAAGCACAATACTCATCCCTACCACATATCAACAATTTTTTTAAGAGATAAAGATTTGGAGACAATAACTATTGGTTATTTGGATTTTAAATAACAGAAATTCACATAAATTTGAAGTAGCCAAAATGCATTTCTTGTGATCACTATTAGGAGTTACTAAATTGGACCAGCAAAGGAATACGCACATCAGGGAAAACTTTGGAGTATCAAGTTTGACTGAAGAGATTGAAAAATACCAACAAGAATGTAAAGAACTAGACTCCCAAAATTGGCATTCCAGTGCGCTCCAACTGTTCATAGGGCCCAAGAAGGACTAAAACAGCGGTGGAAAGACCAAGAACACCTTAGCTAGGTTTATTGTTGGCCTAAAACAAATTTGTTCATGACGAACTATTAGTGATGCTGATGACTGTAGTTATGGGAAACCAGGAATAAAGAGTTATAAAATAGAGCAAATGTACAATTAACACACAGTTAGCACTCTTAGGTGTGGTACTAATAAAACAGAGTATAACAGAATGAAGGCCAAGTTTAACCTAATATTTGGAAAAAATCAGCTAATCACTGAGACAAGCTTTCTAACAAGGAATCTATCACTATACTTGCATTGGAAACATGCCAAAAGTTTTACCATGTCATTCTTGTGCTACAGGATAGTGTTCCAAAAACAAGGTACTGTTTTCAACTCTGAGTACCCGAAATTTGGTTGAAAATAGCTTGAAACATATAGGAAACATAACAGCACTGTAGACAAGGGACTGGACAACCCTGATGGGCAGCAGTCTCTGTTGCATGTGCATAATATATAAGCGTAAAAAGATAACACAGGCTTTGCTATGTAAATATATCACTAAAGCAAGATATATTTTCACACATATGAAAACAAGTAATTGTTAGATCCTTATACAAAGGAGAGATAAGAAGACTGCAGAAAACTACACACCAATAACATTATGTCCTACCTTTTCCAAAATAATAGAAGGCATTTATTTAAAACTACAAACCATTCTAAAAGATATAATACAACATTGGAGTGGCAATTTGGTTTTCAGGAACAAAAATCAACAATAAATGCAATAGATAAAGGATAAAGTAAATCATAATAACAGCACCAAATAATCATGAAAAGCTGCCTTTTTCCCAGATTTGTTGAAAGATTTTGGTTGTGTAAATATATGCATATTAATAAACGAGAAACCTATGGAGTTGGGGGTTAGCAAAGGATTGGATCAATTCATATCTAAGGAACAGAATATAGATGGAACAATGGAGAAAATAAAATCAAGCTATGAAACCATTAACCTCTTGGGCGATGGCCATTTAATTTGAGTATCATATGAACTGTGAAAAAGTATTCAAAGGAAATATGGCCAGTTACTAGTGATAAATGTGAAAAAGGTTTTATTTTGAATTTGACATCGACCTGATATGACCACTAAGAAGGAATCTCATAGTTTCATCACTGCAGTACGTTCGGGCCATTTTAGGGCAAATTCAAATCTGCTACAAACTGCATCTTAATGTGGGGCCAGCTGATGTAAAAGGGAATTAATGGTTGTTACATATATTTAAAGATTTTACAATGCTGCACTACAAGTATCAAAATATAATTTACCAACTATGCAAACCTCTTCTCAAAAACTGTAACACATGAGGCTTTTACGCACTTGGAACAAATAATGTAATTTCAAATGACACCTGAGTGTAGCTCTCCTCACAGATTTTATTTCTTACGCTTTTTACCCTCATGTATCAGTTTATGTCTTTTCAAATCTGAGAATGGACTGAAGCTTTTCTCACAAATGTCACACTTATGAGGCTTTTTACCCTCATGTATTAAATTATGTTTTTTCAAACTTGATGCATGTGTGAACGTTTTAGCACAAATTTCACACTTGTGAGGCTTTATCCCCTCATGTGTCAAATTGTGCCTTTTCAAATCTGACAAGTGAATGAAGCGTTTCTCACAAATGTTACACTTATGAGGTTTATTACCCTCATGCCTCAAATTATGTTTTTTGAAACTTGACAATTGCGTGAAGCTCTTATCACAAAGTTCACACTTGTGTGGCTTTATACCCTCATGTATCAAATTGTGATTTTTCAAATCTGATAATCGAGTAAACCTCTTTTCACAAATTTCACACTTGTGAGGCTTTATCCCCAAATGCATTAAATTATGCAATTTCAAATTCCACAAATTTGTATAGCTTTTGTCACAAATTTTACAAGGATGTGGCTTTTTCTCATCATGCATGAAGTTATGCTTTTTCAAATATGAAAGCTGAGTGAAGCTCATGCCACAAATTTCACACTTGTGAGACTTCTTACCCTCATGTATAAGATTATGCCTTTTCAAATCTGACAACTGAAAGAAGCTTTTTCCACAAATATTACACTTGTGAGGCTTTATGCCCTTATGGGTCAAATTATGTTTTTTCAAATTTGATAAATGTATAAAACTTTTATCACAAATTTCACACTTGTGGGATCTTTTACCCTCGTGTGACAAATTATGCCTTTTCAAATCTGACGAGTGGGTGAAGCTTTTTTCACAAATGTTACATTTGTGTGACTTCTTACCCTCGTGTATTAAATTATGCTTTTTCAAATATGATAGATGAGCAAATCTCTTGTCACAAATTTCACACTTGAGAGGCTTTTTACCCTCATGTGTTAAATTATGCCTTTTCAAAGAAGACAACAATGTAAAGTTCTTATTACACATGCTACACTTGTGAATTTTGTCCCCATCACTGCATTTACCAGGTTGTTCTGAGTGAACATGTTTTTGAACAACTGCTATTTTTTCAATGTCCGGACAACCCTTTCCATAATTGAAGTTTGCAAATTTCCTTGAGACCTCAGCAGCAGTAATATCACCAGAAACTGCTTCTGTACAAAATCTGAAACATTGGGGGACTTGGAATTACATACCATTGTCAAAGAACAAAATGTTTATCAACAGGCTAGTAGACAGTTACCCGGCAATACACCGGACTATCTCAATATCAGCATGTAAGGATAGAGAAAACAATTTCAAATTAGTTTTTGAACTCTCAGACAACCTGAAAGTGATAGTTGAAGCCTTTATTCAGGTTTTTCAAGAAGCTAGTATGTTTCCCAAGAACTAAATCTGTACATAGATTTCGTTACTGTGCTCATTGTCAAAACACTGACAAATAATCCACTTTTTATTTCTCTGCCAAAGGGCAAGTTTTCAGACATTAAGTTGTATAGATACTGGATCATGTAATTTTTACACTGCAATTTGAGGTTCAGTTCATTAAGATGCTGAACCATATCAACAACAAATATGAAGTCAGATAACCATTCACTGCAAACCAGTTCGTTTACTTTGAGGTTTTCATTTGTCAATACAGAAAAGTAACAACCAATTTGTTCCCTAATTCATATACTTGTTTCAGTATGTTACTTGCACTTACCCATCGAATTTATCTGAAATATATGTCATTATTATCTGCATCTAAATCATCTAAATAGTCTTTCAATTTATCTCAGATCCCTTGACCAATGCTGGTCCAATAACTTAGCCCGTGGCTTCATTATATGTTACATTTGAACTGACTTTGCACAAAAATGTTCCGAATGTAATGTGCAGCGACATGCATATCCTCTGATAAAATCAACAGCCATTTATCACTTTTCTTTTTCTTTTCCTGTTCACCCTCCCCTTATATAGGACTTACAAGCCAGTGCCTAGGGTCAGACGTCTATCTGGTAGCACAGGAACCTACGGACCGGATGGAGTAAAGAGCTGGAAGAGTGGGTTGTCAGCCAAGCACCAAGTATGAGAGTAAGGAAGAGGAGTCCTCGAGGAATCTAGGATTGGAAAGGTGACAATGGAGCAATCAATGGAATCGTCACGAATACCACATGCGGGTCCCTGGGATCAAACCCGGGTCGTCTGTCTGACTGAAAATATGAGTTTTCACGAAAGGTATGTCTGCATAATATTTCAAGAACTTGCAGCAAATACCAAGACAAGTGAAGCCTTTAAGCTCTAATTTTGTTTATATTTTAGACACACTTCAAATTGTCTCACTGGTCCTGTTAAATGTCAGGTACCATGTTTTGTATCATAATGCTTTTCAATGTTGCACTCTTTTAGACCATTATTAAGTTTTCTTCCAAATTAAACATATTGCTTTACCTCCATACTCGAGAAGAAAAACAATTCTATATACCAATGTTTCACAGTTGAAGTAAGAACACTACATGCTGGAAGAACATACAGTTGACTCGCTGAATAGCAACAATTCATTTCAATGAAAAAATTGAAGCTGTTACAGTGAAACAACAGAATTTAAAATAAAAACAAATTCAGAGACTAAAAGCTTCACTTATCTTGAATTAATATACAAACATATGTTTCATGAAATAATAGAGCACCGAAAATGTGATGGAAGCATCATGAAACATATGTTTACATAAGGAAAATTGAAGCTATTAACAGTGAAGCAATAAGATTCTAAAGTAAGAACAAATCAGAAAGTAAAAACTTCACTTATCTTAGTAATGTTGCACGTTCTTTTTGCACAAACTATAATAAAGACTCGAGTTTCAAGTTGTCTCCAACTCATTCTCAAAGCTATACAAACAAAGTCGTTTGTGCAAAAAGAATGTGCAACATTACTAAGATAAGTGAAGTTTTTAGTTTCTAATTTGTTCTTACTTTAGAATATGTTTACATATTAATTCAAGAACTTGCAGCAATTACTAAGGTAAGTGAAGCTTTCAGTCTCTTTTTTTATTTTAGAAACAATTCATTTAAGAGGTGGAATGAGGACTGAAAAATTCAATGTCATTGTCACGATTTGAACCATAGATCTTCCATTTATTGAGCGGCTTCTCTAACCATTAAGCTACCATGGCCAAGCTGCCAGTATGACATTAAATTCCCCAATTCGAAGGGTCCAGTCGGCGATGGATGTTATGGTCTGCTGCAGTTGACGTTCGATGTGCTCGAGACTGTAAGATCGATAATATATCGCCAAGTCGTCAACATACAGCGACATCGGGATTCCACTACGAACAACACTAGCAATGCCATTAATAGCAAAGGCAAAAAGTATGACACTGACAATCGACCCCTGGGGCACACCATTCTCCGGGATCCTTGCGTGTGAGAGCGTGGCTGCAGTGCGAAAACGGCGTAGCTTTAAAAAGTTAAACAGAAACATTGCTAAATGACCGCGTAAACAGCAGTCCTGCAGAGTACGGAGAATCCCATAGCGCCAGGTGGTGTCGTAGGTCTTCCAGATCAACGAAGACACCCACGACACGCTGCTTCAGCAGAAATGTATTTTGAATATAAGCTTCCATGCGTGTCACACTGTCGATTCTGGAACGGTGGTGACGAAAACCGCACTGAGCGTTGCTCAGCAGGTTATTCGTCTCTAGCCACCACACTAAGCGTGTGTTAATCCAGCGTTCAAAGGTACTGCAAACGACACTCGTCAGGCAAATAGGGCGGTAGCTAGATGGAAATGTCCGGTCTTTTCCGAGTCGAGGGTTGACAATACCCTCTCGCCAGGAAGGCGGGAAAACCTGCTGAAGTCAGACGCGGTTATAGGTGATCAGCAGGAAGGATATAGCCGCAGGTGGAAGATGAAACAGCATTTTTCGGTGGATTCATCAGGACCAGGAGAAGAGTCCTTTACGAGGGACAAAGAATGCGCTAGCTCTGCTTCTGCAAAGGGTACGTTGTACGGTTCATTACAGTCGCTCTTAATATCTAGCACTATCCGCTCTGCAGATTCCTTGATAGGGACAAAGGCTCTGTCGTAGCTATCCGTTTGGCTAATAACAGCGAAAGAATCGGCAAGGGTGTCGGGATGTCCTTCTCGCTGGTGTAATGGGAGGCCTGTATGGCAAGACCGGGAATAATCGTCCGGCGACACTTGCCGTACATACGCCGAACTTCGACGGGAGAGGGAAGATACATTTTTCCCACGACTTGCGTTTGGCGTCACGGAGTATAAATCGTGCCCTAGCACGAACACGCTTAAAGGCTACAAAGTTAGCCTCCGTAGGGTGTAACGTAAAAACACGCAGAGCACGTTTGTGTGCTTTAATAGCCAAACAGCATCCCTCGGACCACCAGGGTATAGGAACGTGACATTGTGTAGATGAACCGCGAGGAATGCTGGAACCCGCTGCGAGAAGGACAGAACAAGTAAAATACTCCACCACGTCATCAATGGTGATACAAACATTGTCGGTAAGATGGATGAGGGAACGAAGTCAGCCATGGAAATAATGCAGTAAGGACAGCGTGTTGGCACAGAATGGTGGCCGGAGCGGTGAATGTTAATGGGGTAATAATCACTGCCAAATAAGTCGGAGAGTACCGACCAATCGAGTAGAGGTACTAGTGACGGAATATTCTAAGAAACGTCTAGCGCGGAGTGTGTACCATAGACAGATGATAAAAAAGTAGGCATGCCAGTGTTTAATAGGACTAAGCCCGACATATCGCAAACGTCTGCTACAAGGCACCCACGAGCATCGTCAGTGTCGGAGCCCCAGTGTGTGTGCTTGACATTTAGATCGCCCAGAAAGATGAGTGGTGGCGGAATCTGTGCCAAGAGACCCCGAAGATAGTTCTTGTGTACCACACTGACAGGTGGCAAATGGACACTACAAATAGAGAAACAAGAGGCTCTGCAGCTGTCCACGTATCGCTAAGGCTTGTAGCGGCGGATTAAGTGGTACACCGGTGGCAGAGATACCACCGCTTGCTCGCCTATCAGCTGCAGAATCGTGTCTAAATACCGAAAAACCACGAAGATGGAGAGCGTGATCAGGGTGCAAATGGGTTTCTTGTAGACAGACGACTGATGGAGAGCACTGAGAAACGAGGTGCTATATGTCCGGAACACGTGCCCGGAACCGATTAACATTCCACTGGATTATTTCAAAGGTAAAGAAGAGGTTAGTGATTGGTCCTCATCTTTATTTTCTTCATCTTTAACTTAACCGACTTCGGACGGGGAGGTGAATTTCGCCATCCTCTGGTGACTCCTCCGATGTTGAGGAGTCTGAAGATCTCTTGCGGCTCGCGGAACGGGAGCGGAACTCCATGGACGATGTACAACTGCTGGCGCGACCAGTAGGCCCAGAACAATGGCTGTCGACAGCCTGGCTACAGCTAGGTGTCTAGTGAGCTGGTGTCTGCACGGCTACAGATGTAGTAGCCGGTGCAGGTGTGGCACAGTCAAGGGGTACTCGCTGGTAGGTCAGTCTGTGTGGAAGCATCTGATACAGGAACATGCCTAATTGCTACGCTGTTGGCAGGCGCGCGTCGGGTAGCTAAGGCATAACCTGTGATGGTGGTAGGTTTCAGCTGCTCAAAGCGACGACGCGCTTCTGGAAACGTGAGGTGTTCGGAACATACTGACGTACGGGGGCACGTTCGTAGCCACAAAAGATGTACTCGGGCAATTTAGTACCTCTGAACGTCAGAAACACCGTACGCAAAGCTAACTCCTTGCCATGCTGCCTTCGAGTGAGACGGTAGGCTTGACAAACACGCTGGTCGGAGAGGCAGCTGGTAATCTCCTCGTTCGACAGATTGTCCAGACTGGAGATAGTGACAACTCCCCTACATGTGTTGGAGCGATTTGTGTAGGGCTACCCGAATTGGGTAGGATCCCAACAAACTCGCTTTTAACAGTTCCTGTGTTTGGTCTGCCGTGTTGGTTTCGATCAACAGCGTACCGTCTCGCGTTAACCGGGCCACATATTCGGTCTACTTCCCGTTTTATATAAAAGGCGCTAAGGCCCTTTATCGTTTTCCCGTCACATGCCAAAGTCAATACCAAAAAATGGTCAAACGAGGTGTTGCGAGGATGCATTTTTAATTGGACCCGCATCCGGAACCGTCGGCGTCAGCCTGCCATCTGGGGTTCAAAGGATAAAAGACACCAAAATCTCCAGTCTGTGCCGCCATGGAGACCCCTCCATGAACGATCTCGCGGCGTACTTCAGAGGGACTACCCTCCGATCTCCACTGCTTGTCCATATAGGTATACTGTCCACCACGCACACCCCAGCTTTATTCCCTTACCACAGGAGTAACCGTCTGTGGCTCCCCACTTTAGGCCACACTGCCTCAACGGAGTCAGCGTGGATTCAGGGGACTTGTAGTTGATTACACCGGGGTTCCGTCATCGATAACACGTCCGTCGGGGAATGAACACAGTCCGGGCCTTCAGAGAGCTATGTGGGTGTACATGACAGTGTGGACAGGCTCTGCACCTAAGGCTACTCATGGGGGCAGTGTGAAGGGTCCATCTAACCTTCGAGCATGAGACCTCCGAAGAGCACACAAGTTGGGGGCCGCGCTGAAAACCATGGGACAGGACTACAGAGATAGGAAGGATCCCTGCTGGTGAGACAGGAGTTATAACCTAAAGCCTTACATACTAATAATCAGAATAAACCTAGTGGAAGAGGGTAATGAGTAGCGGTCAAAAACAGCTACATGTGGCACTGTTGATGAATATGGAAGGGGTGAAATGAGGGTGAGAGAGATGTTGATAATGTTTGATTTTACTTACATTTGTAGCATTTGATAAATGAGAATTACAGAAACAAATGAGATGTTTAATTTTTCTTGTGAAAAACAGGGGTCAGTTCTCTGTCTTTTGTTAGATTGTGGCATACCATGGCCATCAACAGTGTTGACAAGGTAGATCTAGTTGGTGTCACCCTGGATAAAACATTATCGTTTACACCGCATATAGACAAATTAGCATTAAAAAGAAGTAAAAATCTATTTCTTCTAAAGTGTCTAAAGAATTATGTCCCAGCAGGAACTAATAGGATAATTTATTTCTCTCTCATTCAGTCACACATGTCATCTACTATAAAAATATGGGGCAATACTTCAAAATTAAATCTAAATAGAATATTTATTTCAGATATATTTCGAATTTAAAAACACAAGAGTCATGTGGAGAAGCCTTCTGACAGCATAAAATATTGACGCTACCTAGCCTTTAGATTTATAAAACTATCCTATACATGATAAAATACATATTTCCGATGGAAACAAATTCAGATGTACACGACCACAACACAAGAGATAAGAGTAAGTTGGCTATTACAATACACAGACTTAGCCTATTTGAAAAGCTGCCTAGTTATGCTGGTGCAAAACTATACAATAGACTGCCAGGAGAAATTAAAAGGTGTGAAAACTATACTAAATTCAAATCTGCTTCACAGACTTATTTAGTTAATGTGTTCTACTCAATAGAGGAATTTTTGAAATAGGTTAAAAGTTCAATACTTAAAAATTCTATGTCATGTATGTATTTTGAAATATTTAACACAACTTATGTACTTTGTTTTATATATTCTGACAAATATGTATTTAAAAATTACACATTAGTTTGTAAATATTTGAATTCTAAACAACTGATGATTTGCCTGTCTTCAGCAATACTCTGTAAAACATAAGGTGATAATAAAATATTAAATAAAATTAACGGGCTTTTGTTTTGATACATATCTACACAGTAACAGCAACTAAAAGACTTCTTTCCTTCTCCACTTGTAACAATCGTGTTTTAGTCCACAGCATTCTCATCAAAGTTTGAAAATGCTTTTAGTATTTGAGACAGAATATTGGAAGACCCCAAAAGAAAATCGTTTATGTGAATATTTGTTAAAAGTGTAATTTGTTTTCTGATGTTGGTATGAGATGGTTAAATGACGAAAACGTGTTAATAATGTTCATTGTTACGAACAATTAAGTTTGTTTAAAGACGTCATAAATATTTCCATATTTAATTTTAATATATATGTATAAATATTAGAATTATATGTGTTCCATAATAAAAGCTAAGGGAGGATGGTTAGGGATCGCTTCCCTAACAAGAAGGAACTATTTGATGGATGCATACGCGGAAGTATAAGAAAAAGGCAGTATCATGTGAGGTGACGTCAGACTCTTCCCACTAGCGTGTGTATATTCAAGGTGTAAGGACGTGTTGATGTTACGTGTGAACATTGTAGAACGTTTACCAGACTTTCATCAAGCATTAGTTCCACTAAATAAAAAAGTGGAAAGGTTTTAAATCATTCAAAACGGTGCTAGGAGGATTTATTTTAATGTAAAATATAGAAAAAGTGTTAATAAAATAATACATTGTGGTGAAGAAACATCGTGTGATTTTTCATTCCATCCGTTACCACGACCCGAGATCACAAAGATTTCAAAGGCTCAAAGACCCAACTAAGCTTAATTATAAAAACTGCACCATATTCTAGTGCATTTGAATTGGAGCTACAAAGTGTTCTATAAACAAAGTTCATCTGAAAGAATGTAAATTTTGAATGGTGAAAGTAATATAAAAATTGCTCGAGTGCTTTTGAGATTAGCCTCCATGCATACAGACATTCTTTATAGTATTAGTATAGATAAAGAAGCAACAGTGAAGGAATCTGTGACACAAACATTACAAAGTTTCTTACTGAAACATTAGCCAAGAGTCATGACTTACCTTGGTGATTTTACAGGAATGAAGTCTTCATCCTGTAACAGAATAATGCAAATGTACTCATCTATACATCATTAGTTACATGTCCTACATTTCACAGTTAACTTTAAAGCAGCTTGTTTGATGTAATTTTAAACAGTTAAATAACATTAGAAAATATGAACAAAGAAACCTTTGGCATTATATCATGTAACACACCAACACAGAAAGCATTTTGACCTGAATAAATGGAAAACTGACAAGGATTAATCAAAATCTGATTCAGTATTAAGAAAAGTTTGATGTGACGCATCCTCACAATGTTCGGCATTAACTCTCATATAGTAGTATTCACACACAGAACTAAGCTCAAATCAAAAGCAAAAGTAAGCATACACATGGGATAAATGCAAGACTTTACTTTTAAATTATGTCATGGAAATAGTTTCATGTAGTGCTATGCACCGCAAGAGAATGCAAATTCCAGACTTTATTTGAGAGGTGGAATTGGAACTGAAAAATTCAATGACACACCTGGGATTTAAACCACAGACCCTGCGGTTACCTGGTGGATGCTCTAACCATTAAGCTACTGTGACAACCTGCCAAAATGACATTGAATTCTCTAACCAATTCGTATTTCTCCCAGAATATTTGCCAGATGTGTACACATGATGGTGGAGTGAAGTGCGATAGCAGGTTAATAATGTAAGGAAAATGATCGCTCGAGAAGGTATCAGAGAAAATGTTCCACTGAAAATGATGTGGAAGCTGTGCTGAGCAGACAGATAACTCCAGGTGAGAAAGGGTTTCAGTACAATCGGAAACAAAAGTGGTTTTACCAGCGTTACAGACAGAAAGGCAGTTCTGGGTGAAAAAAATGAGCAAGATGGGTTTCACTTGTGCATTACTGAGGCAAGCCCCAAATAGGATGGTGAGCACTGGTCTCCCAACAGAAGATACAGTGCTAGGAGCTGGGAAACAAGAACTGCTAGCTACACAATAGCAACAGGAGAACAAGGTGGCAGATGCAAAGAACGGAGGGTGAAACTAAAGCCAGGTAAAATGAGGGTAACATCAACAGCTTACACGGTTTGGTAAAAGACATCTCAAATCAGAAGCGTAAGTCCTGCAGATGAAGTTTGGTCTCCTGTAAGCACATGATAGTTGGAGAAAACAGTTTCATTATAAGCTGTAATTTGGCCCTATGTGTGCACACACCACCTGTATTCCACTGTACGAAGGACATCCGGAGGAAAGGGGAATGAGCTGTTTAAACTCACTTGGCCTGCAGTTGGAGTGTGGAACTAGGGCTTGCAGAAGGTGGTGGATCTTCAGTAACACCACACATGGAAGACAGTGCAACAAAACAATTGCCCGTAGTCAAAGGAGGAGAATCATGCTTAATTCAACAGTGCCCTTGGGCACCCTGAGGGGATCTCCAAGGAGGTACACTGGTCACTGCCGGAGGCCTGAGGGTCTTTAAGAAAGTCTGTGCATTTCGGCTAAGTTTTTAAGATTCAATGCCAAGAGATAGTGTTTTGGAGGTGGCAGAACCAGCAGTCAATGCTGGAAAGTTAGGAGTAGCAACCATAGTGGGGAGTACAGGAGTAGTTTGAGTACTCATATCCCGCTTTACGACCTGGGTTTGCCCCATTGAACTAGAGGTACCAAATTTCAGGAGAGAAGGCTGGCGAGCAAGGTGGCGTTGGCAGGAAAGATAAGTGTCTCTTCACCTGCAATTCTTGGATGGCATTCTCGTCCAGAAAGCGTGGCCAATTGTGGGAAGTTGCAGTATGGGCACAGCAGACATCACATGAACAAGTGCTGTCACAGGCATCCTTTCCACACTTGGTGCAAAGAGTAGTAGCAAGTTTGCATGATACCCTGGTGTCACCAAAGCAGTGGCACTATAACAATGCATAGGGCATGGAATATATTGCCGAACACTGATAACCTCATACTCCGCCCTAAGTTCCAATGGGAGATCAAGTCAATCGAAAGTAGGGAAGAGAGTACAGGTTGGCATCTGGACGCATCGTATTTAAACATTGTCACATGTAGATTTAAATACACAAGAAGTTTACTGGCAGGCTATTATAACTGAAAATTAACATTTGCTGAACAAACAAAAGGTGTTTATGAAATTAAAGTATTTCATGTTGGTACTGTTTGTTACATTTGGAATCAGCATGTGTTCATGTGCATTAGTCAACTACGGCAGAGGCAGTCAATAGCTGTTTAGAGAGAAACCACAGCAGAGGAACACATTTAAAAAGCAGAGAAAAGCAAATTCTGTTGTCTGCATTTCAGGGGGAATTAGGAGAATCCAATATTACCTATTAAACAGATTGCCAAGATAGTCTCCAGATATACAGCCATTTCAATATCAAGTGTTTTAAGTGCATGGAAAGAAAAGCAGAATACCAGGAAACTGATGACCCTGGGAAAGAGAAAACAAGAGAAGCCAATTCTTCGCCAATGTAACAAACATTTTTTTTTTGGCAATTTTCTACTCAATGCCCTATTCTTACATAAAAATGAATCTCTGAGACAATTATGCTGTGTAAACAATAACACAAACTTGCTAAGGATTAAAAGTTCTTTTCAAAAATTAATGAAACAATGTGGCTTATAAGTCATACAGAAAATAAACTCAAATGTCATTACTGATACAGATGATACTGTATTGTGGAAGAGACAATATTGGAAACAAAGAAAGAAAGTAAGTTTACTGTTTAGACAAGTGGGTAAACAAAGGCGAAGTTACAAAATATTGGCTGATAGCAGGAATTTCTCAGGGTAGGTCTATATTGCTACAAAATGTAACCAGTAATAGGAAATGATTAATCATTCTTCACACAGGCAGTGAGGATGCATTTGTTGAAGAGTCTCCGTCTTCTTAAATCTAAAATGCTTGGTGATTATCACATTGAAATGAGTGCAGAGGCATATTAAGAGCGGTTTGGAAACTTTCTTGGTAAACTGCAGCTCGAAAGTATTGCACTGATGGACAATGTCGTATACCATAGTGCCAAAATCCCTGGCCCCACAAAATGATTTTTGAATGGCTGGCATCAAAAGACATGATGTGGAGTCACACATAAGCTATTGGCAATGAGAAATGTTTATGATGTTCACAAACAGATCATCTCGGTAAACAGGCTGGACACACTCTTCTGCATTTACTTCCTTATCACAGCAACCTCAAACTGAATCACTGCGGGTTCTGATAAAGGATTATGTTGCAATGAACAAGAAGAAATTCAAGCTTGCTGAGATAAGCCACCTAGTAGGGGAGGGAATGAACACACTGCGGGCTCTGATAAAGGAGATGTTGCAATGAACAAGAAGAAATTCAAGCTTGCTGAGACAAGCCACCTAGTAGGGGAGGGAATGAACACACTGCGGGCTCTGATAAAGGATTATGTTGCAATGAACAAGAAGAAATTCAAGCTTGCTGAGACAAGCCACCTAGTAGGGGAGGGAATGAACACACTGCGGGCTCTGATAAAGGAGATGTTGCAATGAACAAGAAGAAATTCAAGCTTGCTGAGACAAGCCACCTAGTAGGGGAGGGAATGAACACACTGCGGGCTCTGATAAAGGAGATGTTGCAATGAACAAGAAGAAATTCAAGCTTGCTGAGACAAGCCACCTAGTAGGGGAGGGAATGAACACACTGCGGGCTCTGATAAAGGAGATGTTGCAATGAACAAGAAGAAATTCAAGCTTGCTGAGACAAGCCACCTAGTAGGGGAGGGAATGAACACACTGACTTGTGAGATGGTGACATACCATACGCCATAACAATACAAGTGGGATTTTGGTATTTGTGAGCAAGTAGTGAGGGTGAAACATGACCAAGTGACCTTCATACAGATAGCAACTTGGAGGATATCCTTACATTCTCTGTAACTGTTAGAATGTCAGTATATACACCATGCAGCACAACTCCACATTTAATGTAAATAACATACAAAATTACACCTCCACTCATACACACAAATCATATCCTGCATATTCCGTACATGAGGTAATTGTTCCCATGTTAACTGTGGAGGGGAAAGGTTTTGAAGAGTAGCCAAGATGGCATGCACTGGTGGAGTGATACTTTTGCACATGGTTGACATTTGAATTAAAATAAGGATGATGGAAAAGTATAAGACATTTTATAATATTTTTAAAATGAGCAACAGGAGTTCTCTACCCACTTTAATGCTTTTTCACCTTACTTTACTCAAATACTGATTTTAGCAGAATTTGTTATCTTTACTGATTTCAGCAAAAATTGCCTTAAATATTGTATAACTGTTTAAGAACCATCAGCACAGATACTCACAACTTTTTAAATAGGCCATCTGACAAACAGTTTACACGTTCACAAACCATTTCTTACCCTTCTTAATTTTGTAATACATAATTAAAATACTTCATCAAAAATAAAGCAAACAGATACAGAACTTACCTTAATCTCATCACAAACAAATGAAGTCTCTGTTTCCAGACATCTGGGTTCCTCTTTAATTTGTATTTGATTATCCATTTCATAATCAATGTCATATTTATCTTTCATTATAGGATCATCTGGAAGGAGTTCTCTTTCTTGCTCTGAATCAATTTCGACTTTCACGTCTATGTTGCAGTTGTTGCTGTATGCAACATTTTCAGATTTAATCTGCTTTATATCATGTACTGTATAACATGCTCCCTCATTCTGTGAACTAAAGTCTACAAACGGAGACTCTGTTTTGATTGCAACTTTACAAATGTTGTCCAGAAACATAGTATCATCACCGTTGTTCTTTGCTGTAGGGAATTCGTTCTCACTATGTGAGAGGGGATCTTCTTCCTTAATTCCTACTTCAGTATCCATTTTACAACTGTTTCATCATCTGGAGGTGTTAAATCTGTGGAGAAACAAGCATACAATGAACAGCAGAAACACTGACAAGGAGACAGTATCCTAATGACACAGGACTACTGCATACAGTTGTGTTTAATGCCAATTTGGAACTCGCCACAAGCTGCTCTTCTGAGTCACTGACTCATCCCACATGCCTCAGTAGCATAATGACTGCAGCGAGAAGCATGGCAGACTAAACACAATGTTTGTGAATATAGAGAAAGTGTCTGGTAACATAACTAGGGAAACGAGGCATAGCAGACTATGTACAATGTGATTCAAATGCTTCCGTTTGTTACATTTCAGAGCACAGTTGACTGCAATATTTGTGCAGTTTGGATGTATGGCATTGCTAGTGTTTTAACGAGAGCTGTTTATTTACCAAGATGACAATGCCTTCTATAATGCCAAAACTAAAGGGAAAGCTCTAAATACTCAAATAGTGTAAACAGTTACCGAGGTTGATAGTGTAATTCATGTGGCTGACATCACCAGTAGTCAAGAACATATTAAGTGGAGTGCTGGAGGTTCTGTAAGTCCAGAAGTCCCCAAATATCTGTAAGGGTCTTAAATCACAGTGTTGTGTTGTGAAACACTCCTATAATAGCCTCTGGAAGTATGTTAAATAAGCTTTATAAACATCAAATAATATAAAGCAGGCACTTGTCTTATAATTATTGTTGCTAAATAATACACTGATGATGGATTAGAGCCCTGTAAGACAGCAAAGTGTTGCTCTTTACTCTTGTTTTTAAAATTAAATGTTTTACAAAGGTTTAGAAGTGATGGCTGTGTTGACATTATCAGTCATTATCAATGAACACCCATATTGCTACATGCCTGCACTTTTCTTTACACTATTGGATAGCATTACCAAATGTTTTCTCTAAGGGCAAAAGTAAAATAGGTTGGCAAAGATGCCTTTCAACATAAAGCTTTTACTTATGGGTTTAACAATCGGAAATCCTCTCTGCTCACTGCCAGTATCACTGCAAAAACACACTAGTGACATTAGCAATTTCCGTAATGCATATAAGCTCACATCTGTGGCATGGCAGTGGTGTATGACTCTTATTCATAAGGTCCCAAATTTGTATCTTAGGGCGAGTTATTTAGATAAGGTATTTTCTGGGGCTTTCCTTATCCTGAGAAGATAAATGTCAGTTGACTTTAAGCCCTATGGAACCCAGGTTCATTTGAGCATGTCCGCTTTTTCATTTACTGTCTGATATGACCAAGCAGGAAAAAGAACATTCAACATATTTATTTAATAAATTTCTCTACAAGTGTAGATTGCCTAAATTAATGACAGAATACTAACTTAACAAATTAATTTCTTGAACACACATACAAAAATCTTATATATTGCACTTTCTCTACTCTTGTACTAACCATTCTTACAAACTCGTATTCATATATCTTCTTTGTGTTCATATAAACATTTGCAGAAATTATCTTATTCCTTCTAAATTCTAAAGTAACAACAAATTAGAAACTAAAAACTTCACTTATCTTAGTAATGTTGCATGTTCTTTTTGCACAAACTGACCCAGGGTTTCAAGTTGTCTCCAATTTTCCTTATTTATCTTATTGCTGATTTCCTTGTAGGTGCAAGGGGAATATGGGAATACAGTAAGCTTTGAGGGATAGACAAATCTTTTAAAGCTTTGAGATTCTGTTCTCTTTGTACAGTTAACATAAAGAAAAAGAACGACGATGTTCAATTTGACAGAAGTATAAGTTCTCCAAAATTCATACAAATAACAATGTATATATTCGAAATGGTTCATTTTACAAAAAAAAAAAAAATTATTGGACATAAATTGTGTATTTTAGCAAGATCTACATTATTTATGTGGTTACATTTACTGCTACAGAATTGGGACATATTCATCACTCTGTCCTCTATGTGATCTGCAGGTTTACTGGGAGAAATACGAACTGGTTTGAGAATTTAATGCCATTCTGGCAGTTTGTCACAATAGCTCAATGGTTAGAGCAACCACCTGGTAAGTGGACCTGGTAAGGTCTGTGGTTCAAATCCCAGTTGTGGCATTGAATTTTTAAGTTCCAGTTCTACCTCTCAAACTTTGCCCACACACGGCTTGTGTGTTTAAAATCACCAACAGTAAGTTTGTTGGCATAAATAAATAATAATTACCATCTGAAGGTTATTTAATCCTGGGATATAAAGTACTTACAATAGTAAGTCACCTTTGGGGTAATTTGTCTCTGATGTGGGACTGCCTTTGTGGTTTACCAGGAGAAATACGAACTGGTTTGAGAATTTAATGCCATTCTGGCAGTTTGTCACAATAGCTCAACGGTTAGAGCAGCCGCCTGGTAAGCAGAAGGTCTGTGGTTCAAATCCCAGCTGTGGCATTGAATTTTTAAGTTCCAGTTCTACCTCTCAAAGATCTACATTGTTGGTATAGTATGATTTGGTCTATCCTAATGGTTTACCAGTTATGCAAAAGTCGTCCAGAGTAAATACGACTGCAGGGGCTATAGCCAGAAAATTCAAAATATACATTTCATTTGTCATAAGAATATCTCAAACATATGACGTTTTAATCAAAATCGTTAGCCATTTTCAAGAAATTAAAAATTTTTCATCTAAAGGGTAGTTTAGGGTGGGGCTATTTTCTTCAAAATCTTCGTATCGCATCCTTGAAAGACATTAAACTTAAATACCAACTTTAGATTTTAACTGACTTTTTGTTTTTGAGTTATTCTGTCCACAGACACACACCCTTTTTTCTAAAAATGCTTTTTTTGGATTCAGGGGGTCTCAAAACATATATTTCCAGTGAAATCTCGACATTGAATTTTTGAGTGGAATACAAAACTTCCCCTACTTACCAGTAAAGAAACTAAAAAAAGTAGAAGGATAAGAAAGAACCCGAGGTACTTCTCTGATAATATTTATTTCTTTAGTGTGGCTTACAGAATGTTTCAATGGCTATAGTTTCTTTCAGCAGGTTAGAAACAATTTTTTAAACATTGTGGTATTGGTATATCATATTGAGTGTGATTATGGCTTATACTATGAAGTGCTTTTGATACATGAAGAAAGGATATGCAGCAATTTTTATCATTTTTTGTTTTGTTTTTTTTGTTTTTGGCATCTTGCAAACAGCTGCTAATAAGGGATGCATTAATGGTGGTGTTTGCATATGTATTGACTGTAACACATATTGTAGCTTAGTTAAAGGTTTGACCTACTTCAGAGAACATGGATTTAGTGCCATATAATTGAATCAGAATTTAAAGGTTTTTATTACTGTATTTTTTTAAAATTAAAGATATGTAGCTACTGTTATTTCAAAACTCTCCTAATGTTTTGTAGTACCTCTATAGCAGAATTACATCTGACCCATCACAGTGTTTCAAACACTTTAAGTCCTCTAGCTCAATAACAAGATCTTTATAGACATACATTCAGTATAAGAAAGTACTCAAATAGAATCCCTTAATCACGCCTTCAAATTATTCAGTGTTATTTCGACTAACCTTGCACAGATGAATTGTGCGTTGAAGGACAAGCAAAGGATATCTGTAAGTGTCATGTAACAGAAAAGTGTGTAGAGAAAACCATGTGAATATGATACTGTGACTCTTTGGTGTGGGTGTAAAGTAAAGTAGACAGATGTAGTCGAGATAAAGAAACACTTTTATTTCCGTAAACAGTAACTTTGTACACTCGTTGCAACAACAAGAAAGTCTTTTTCGATTCTCCAACAACACGGCTCCGAACTCGTAACACAAAGAACTAACTCTTCTCCGTCGGCACAACGCTTCACATCGTCTGTCCGTCTCCGTCGGCACGACTACTCAACGCTTCACATACTGACTCCCTTCTGTCGCACTTTACCGCTATTTATATCTCCCAGGCACTATTCTGGAAGCTTCAGGAACATTCAGTTATTGCGGCGAGATACAAAGCAGAAGATTCTCGAAGTCTCTATCCTTTTCTCTCTTTTGGCAAGCGCCCCAACAATGCGGCCATTCTCTGTCTCTTTCCTTCGGCTCCTTTGCCGTAGTGCCGACAATAATGCGATGGGTGACACTGCTGTTGTCGGCAATTAGATGCGGCGGGCGCGGTGACACTACATTGCATGGTGATATGGATAGCACAGAAACCTCCATGAAAAATACAGATATGTGACAAAATTTTGAGGTGATCAGTCAACCAGTTTCAGAGATGAGTCCTTATATACATACATACACACACATCCATTTGTATATAGATAAATATCGGATGTGCACAAGTTTTATGTAAATTATAACAAATAAAATATTTTCCACAATGAGGTAACCCGTAATCTCATCCTTAACTTCATTAAATTCTACTTCTTCAGCTACAGAAGAATCAAGGGAGAAGTTATTATTAATACTGTTTGAGGAAATTGAATATGAATCAGAAGTAACATATAATTTATAACAGTGAGAATGTTTGTAGAGCACACATTTTTTCCTGCAGCATTCTTGTTCTTCTGCCACTTGTATTTATTTCAATTTGTGAGCAATTATTTGTCACATTCTGATTGTGTCACAGTGTACTCACCTCATGTGAACCTTGACTGATTTAAATGATTTAACAGAGATACTAAATATTTTCTTTTCTTGTAAAGGAATATCATTAGCACAATTATTATGTCTATTGGTGGTTAAATCATCTTTATTCATCTTGTGAGGAAAAATGACTCCAAGCTAAGTGCATGTTTATTCCCCTACCAGTAAGTGGCATTCAACTACGCTGTTGTTGATGTAGATCAGTGCTATCCAACTTTCTCATGTGCTTGGGCACATTTAACTCATGCCTGAAGAGGCGCAGGCATCATCACAACCACCATTAGGGCAAGTATGCTTCTTTCAGAGGAAAAAAAAGAAAAGCACTGGTTCGGGAAGTAATGAATACAGCTTTAGGTGTACAAAAACATACTTCAAGGGTGTACTGGGAAGATATTCAGAGGAAAATACTTTTGTCTTAAAATATGAGTTAATATTACAAATCATCTGAGTAAAAATTCATTTATGAAGTACACCAGCAAAATACATCATGGGCCTCGTGGGTGCTGCACTGGACAGTGCTGATGTACATGGTTCTTCATAAATAGCAGCAGCATGAATACATTACTAGTAGTAAATATAAGTAAATGGGGTAGTAAGGGGTAGTGATGCGCCTCCTATAGCCTCTCCTACCCAACTCTCATCCTCATCCTGCCCGTGGTGCACCCTGCTTTTAACAGATGAGGCTCTGGGGACCGAATCACAGCGGTATAACTGTTTCATCTAAAATGGAGGAAATGTCATTTACATATGTGCTGGCCTATCACAGCACAACAGCGTCCCTCAGAGGCACATGAGGGGGAGGTCGGTGGATCTAAATATCATCTATTTAGTCCTCCCGGCTAGGTCCGATGGACCCGTTGACCAACGATAGGTGTGGTCCTCCTTGCAAAATGGGGGTTTAAGTCGGGTGATGTAACTGTCACATTGTAAAACTGGTGCCCGTTAAGAAAACAGTTACATGAAAGCCACATACATGAATGCCTCACCAATATGTGTCCTGTGTAACGATATAGCAGAAATAAACGAAGACCACTTGAAGCATTAAGATCAGAAGAAACTACAGTTCAAAAGTATTGGAAAGCACGAATGTTAATGGCTTCATTGCCAGATGCAAGGCACTAGAAAACAACAACAACAAAAGTAAATTCCATCCAAAAAGCATAAAACAAAACTTCAGCACCAAGTTATCATTGCTTTCTTGATTTCACAAAAGCAAATGTTAGAAAATGTGTTATCAACTTAGTAAACATCAACATTCAGAAACATTCACAATGTTTAACCCTTTCATGCCTGAATTATTTTGCTACTTATGCCATTCTGCCTCTAATTCGAAACCAGTTTAGATTAGGTGGTCTGGGACACCTTCGGCCTGCTGGCTTGATTAGACATGATCGTTAAGGCAACACGTAGTGCACTGGCCATGCACTCAAAGCCTGAGGTCGTGAGTTCAAGTCTCGGCAACCGCAGTCAAATGTGCCTGTGGTAAAGGACGGTTAGGGCCCATGTAAAATAATCAGTGTGATGGCACGCGTGGATGATGACGGGGTATCATTTGACTGCAGTTGCATGGATTTTGCTTCTTTTCTTATTAAAAAAAAACACTACAATTGTAAAAAAAAAAAATAATTTTTTACAAGGTAATTATTATTTATTTATGCCAACAAACTTACTGTTGGTGTTTTTAAACACACAAGCCGTGTGTGGGATATAAAGTACTTGCAATAGTAAGTCACCATGGGGTAATTGTCTCTGATGTGAGACTGCCTTTGTGGTTTACCAGGAGAAATACGAACTGGCTTGAGAATTTAATGCCATTCTGGCAGTTTGTCACAATAGCTCAGTGGTTAGAGCGTCTGCCCGGCAAGCGGAAGGTCTGTGGTTCAAATCCCAGTTGTGGCTTTGAATTTTTAAGTTCCAGTTCTACCTCTTAATTTTTTACAGTTCAAAGTCTCAAGTATGTATTTTTAATTGGTGACAGACAGTATAACAAGAATATAGCAGAAACAAAAAGTTGAAACTAGTACAAATAAGAAAAAAAGCCTATGTATCTTATAATACACACCAGGCATGAAAGGGATAAAATAGAACGTGATTATTTGGCTTTGTGGGCCGTGGTCTAGTGGAAATTCTCTATCCAATGTTTCGTCCCAAGTCTTGGCAACAACTGATACAGTCGTTAATGTCTCAGTCATCGTCGCCCGTATCAGTCAAAACTACCAGAGTAGCATGGTCATGCCACTGAGGATGTTTGATGCAGCTTTGAGTGAAATGTCTGGAAGGAGAATTTCCACTAGACCACGGCCCACAAGCCCAGATTATCATGTTCTATTTTATGACACCGGCTGTGAAAGCTTACTCAATTTGATCAATCACAATGTATATCTCCATAAATCTTAATTAATTATTCTTGGATATAAATAGCTACTTAATATTTCCACAAACTTTTAAACATAAGTGAATATGTCATCAACTAATTAAATTGTTTGTTTGGTCCCAATGCGAGCAGAGCTCAGGAATGTTGAGCACATCATAAATTGAAACATGTATCATGACTAGTAGAATACCCGGATAGTGTAGCATATTTAACAAACTTGAATTTTTATCACAAATACTTAAATTAGGAAGTGCTGGGTACCTTGGTAAATAACGTCAGTACATTATTGTTATTATTGCCTTCTGAAACTCTTAAACAACATGCAAATAACCTTATCGAGAACCAGCAGACGTCATACAAACGTAGGAGGAGCAAAAGTGAGGCAGGGGGAGACAGAGAAAGTAGTATTGCCAATGTATGAAAATCAGAGAACTAGGACGGTAAATGGATATTTGTGCACTTTCAACACTGTTGTTCTGTTTTATTACACAAGTCTTTTAGGAACAATAATCAACACATATAGTACATTATTTATTTGTCTAAGTGTGAGTAAACTGCACTTAATTAAGGCGAGGTGCCCAAACTTGAGGTACACGTGCTTGCACTTTGCTTCACTTAAGAGCAATTTACAGACATTTACACAAATAAATTACATTAAGTGTGTCCATTATTGTTCCTAAAGGTATATTCTTGATACTTGTGCTATAAAACAATGCAATATACTGTTAAACATGCGCAAAAATCCATTTGAAGTGTTTTGGTAAATGTGCTACATTATCCGAACACCCACCACCAATAATATAATCACTAACTCTTTATACCAAGGTCCGCAACATTTACTACAAGAGCAGAACTTGAAGTGAAGAGCAGGTAATGGAGGAATCAATAGTCCCTGCACTTCACTTTCATTCCCCCTCCTAGCAAGCTCTAATCTGTTTATAAATTGTTATAAGTTTCCTGTGGTTTGTTGGTGTTTAACGCCTGCTTTTACTACTATGGCACCACAGACGGTGACACTGATGATACATGGAATGAAGATGGAGCACCGGTGGAATGAGATGGTGGAGAAAACCAGAGGACCTGGAGGAAACCCATCCCGGCACTTCTTCGTCCACCACAGATCCCACATGCGGTTGCCCAGAATCAAACCCAGAAATGAATGGTCTAACCACTTGGCTACAGCATGGCCAAGTTTCCTTTGGGAACTCTTAAACACTACTATTATATATGTATTACTACCAAATTCTATTCTTACTGAATTACATTCAAATTAATTTTCCTCATTTACACTGGTGAACTTTAAGATTTTGGCAAATATACTCACTACATCACAATTCAATCTACTATGAAAACCAGAGCAGCATGTACTTACTGAGTATTTGAAAGCTTAAAACACGTTTAAGGAAATGGTTGATCTTAATCAAATTTTTGAGCTAGAATGGGAACTGAAAAACCCAATGCCACACACGGCTTGTGTGTTTAAAAAACACCAACAGCAAGTTTGATGACACAAATAAATAATATTTAATCAAATTATTAATTTTAGTTTTCATTGATTGAATGGTACTTTTAATATATTTCAGTATACAAGAGGGTAAGAGCAATTAAATAGAGCTCCCTCAGGAAACTTGATTCATAAACATATTAGAGCTTGCAAGGAGGGGAAAGTGCACGATATGAAATTATACTGTGCTGTAATGTATCCTATTCTTTTAATCCTAAAATGAGCCGGGCAAGGACACAGAACACGCCATACAACCATGCAATATTTCTTGATTTTTTTTTCTCCCAACACCTATGCACAGTTATTATACCGGTAAGTGTAGGTCGTTTGTACCTGGCCGTAATACTTGCGGAATAAAGAAGCTATATTATAATATTGATCATGTACAGGTGATGTATTATAGCAAGGGTTATCGGCTTGATCCAAAATTGAAGTAGCCTACATCGAAAAATATGCCGAGTCTATTCCAATTACAAACATACATCCTATCCTCATTATAGACAAATGATTCTGTTTAAACTGACGCTAGAATACTTACACAATACTTTCAACACTTCTCTCTATTTGCAGCTTTCCCAAAAGCAAACAGAACACAATGCAAGTGAGATGAACTCCTTTGCCTGATCAGATTTCTTCTTCTTCTTTTTCATTGTGTTAAACGTCACCGAGCAGTTATGCCAATTTAGCTTTTTTCCCGCTAAATCTAGCTTCTTTTTAAATTTCGTATTAGCGGCAAAAAACTATTATTCCCGCTTAGCGGGAATTTTAGCTTTTTTTTTTTTTTTTTTTTGCATTAATTCGATTGATGTCATTTTCAGCTTGAATACTGAACTTGCCGCCTTATTTAAACTAATGTCAGAAGATGAGGATGAATGGGATGCACAAACAAGAGCTTATTCATCGGGCTACCAAAACCTCCTAAGCTTTGATTTCAGATTCTTACTTTTGATGTTTTCACTTGTACTTCTGTTTAATTAAGATCCTTCAGAAAAAGATGTTTGATGTAGCTTTCTGCAAACAAAAAATCAATGACTGCAAAAACAATATGAAAGACTTACGTGAAAATGTTGGCGAATTATTTTGGTCAAGGATAGAATCTGGTCAAAATTGCTACGAAACACCAATAACTTCAAAGAGATCGAGACTGGATAAAGGAGAAAATGACACAAAATCGTCGTATCGACGAATATGTTATGAGATCACAGATACGATACCTGGCCAAATAACCAACAGATTATTAATCAAGGCTTCAAGGGTGATCAGCCATGTCAGATTTAAAAACATCGAGCTTTCGGCCATTGTAGACTCCATGGCCTTCTTCAGGATCAAAAGACTGAAAGACTTCAGATTCAGATTTGTTTATTGAGAAGGTTTTGCCTGGTGGTGGTACAATAGGCCCGGCTTACAGGCTACAATTATCATTAACCTATAATTATCAATATTTACAGGTTTTGGACTTATCAAAAACCCATATAGTGACCTCTTTAGTTCACCGAGAACAGCTTTTGCTTGTAGTAATTGTCTTTTGAATTTTGTTTCATTTGTGTCCACACACACGCGCGCGCTCCCGGGCATATCAGAACTATATGTACCATTACATGCACAGACATGTGCTTACACTGGGCACACTTATTTATTCAGGAAATATTTTCCTGGTGTCAGTACATTGGGTCCGGCTTACAGGCTACAATTAACATTACACATACAATTAACAAAGTTTATATACACTATATGCAATTAGTGGTTTCACAAAAACCCCTACGGTGACCAGCTTAAGGTCACCGAGAACAGTTTTTGTTCTTATTTTTTTTTCCCCCCCACTGTTTGCATGTCTTTTTTATATGCATACACATATTTACATTTGTATACACAGATACACACGCGCACTCACTCTTGGGCATACCACACATACGTTCCATCACACGCACGCACACATACACACTGAGCACATCAGAAAAATGCGTCCCAGCACATACACTACACTAAGTACAATTTACTTCACTATATGTGGCCAGGTTGAAGCTCCTATGGCGTTCCCGAGGCACAGACCTTTGCTGTAGGGAGCGTGTGGCCTAGGGCCTGGGTTGCACGGATGCGCATTAGCCGGCGAGCCATGCCACGTCTGGCATGTTTACAGTGCTTCGGCTCGCCTTTGCCAATGTTAGCGATCATGTCATTTTGGTGATTCCTAATGTGTGCCCACGCAGCGGAGGCTCTTTTAGTCATTGCCTCGGGGATGGATGGGATCTGGGTTTCGAGGTGAAGCCTACATCAGACGTGTCGCAATTATACAGGGGATTAGAGGAATATGCTTCCAGGCTGAGAGGCCGTGGTCCATTGGGCTTCTTCACTCTCCCAGACGTTTCGCTTGCAGCTACGGCAAGGATCAGTGGCGGTGTACAACTCTCCTAGTAGACCACGGCCTCTCAGCCCGGAAGCATATTCTTCTAATCATGACTCCGGCTGTGAAAGCCTTCGTTTATTTTTTCTATACAGAGGATTGTTCGCCATTTGTAGTTTATCCAGAACGTGGTGACAATCGACATGTGTGAGAGAGGAGAAATTAAGGAGAAGTGACTAAGTGGTGGGGAACAAGCGAGTTATCTCAGAACTCAGTCACAAATACAAGCGGTGTGTGTTTACGTATTATAAACAATTATTGTGAATTATTATTTATTTATGCCAACAAACTTACTGTTGGTGTTTTTAAACACACAAGCCGTGTGTGGGCAAAGTTTGAGAGGTAGAACTTCCGCTTACCTTCCCGGTAAGCGGAAGGTCTGTGGTTCAAATCCCAGTTGTGGCATTGAATTTTTAAGTTCCAGTTCTACCTCTCAAATTATTGTGAAGTTATCACAGTGAAAGCGAGTGATACACTGACCCCCACCTCTCCTATTATGTAAGTAGGCATGCCTCTTCTATTGCGCATCTATGCTTCAGGAGTGCGGGGTGTCACAAGGAATTGGACAAGCTCTAACGAGCTTAGACTGGTACACTGGCTCCGTGTTGCTGAAACATAGAGAACCAAATGAATGTTCAGCAATATAAATGTATTACTGCGTTGGTTCAGTTGTGTGTTCTTGTTCCGGCTGCATCAAATGGCGACGAAAATACAACCATTCTGGGAAGGGTACATTTCTGCCCTTTCTGATCCAAAATACTCGTATTCAGAGATTAAACAGCGCAAGAGGCGTGGGTTTACTGTATTCAAGATAGGGATCTCATGTGTACTTAACTAAAAATCCGATGTGTTGCACTCACATGACTTTCTCTACTCTTGTACTAACCATTCTTACAAACTCTTATTCCTATATCTTCTTCGTGTTAGTTGAGATAAACATTTGTACAAATTATCTTATAGCTTATTTCCTTGTAGGTGCAAGGGGACTATTAGAATACAGTAGGCTTTGAGCGATAGTCAAATCTTTTAAAGCATTTGCACCTTAGCATATGAAAAATGAACAACAATGTTCCATTTCACGAAAGTTTTAAGTGTTCCGAAACTGACACAAATAACATGGAATATCTCCGAAATGGATCACTCTACAAAAAACTTCATTTGGACATAAATTGTGTACTTTAGCGAGATTTGCATTTTTTTTTTTTTTTTTTTTTTTGTGTATAGTCCATGTCTTACGATTTACGAGTTATTCAAAAGTCATCCAGAGTAAATAGGACTATATAAGCTATAGCTAGAAAATTCAAGATAATATACATTTCATTTGTCACACAAATATCTTAAGCATATGACATTTTTATCAAAATCGCTAGATCCATTTTCAAGAGAATCAAAACTTTGAAACATTTTTCCATATAAAAGGTAGTTTACGGCGGGGCTATTTTCTTCAAAATCTTCGTGTGGCATCCCTGAAAGACATTAAACTTAAATACCAACTTTGGTTTTTAACCGACTTTTCATTTTTGAGTTATGCTGTCCACAGACACACACGGACCTTTTTCTAAAAATGCTTTTCTTTTATTGAGGGGGACACAAACCAGATATTTCCGGTGAAATCTCTACATCGAAGTTTTGGGTGGAACACAATCTTTCCTTCTACTTACCAGTAGAGAAAGTAAAAAAGGTAAGGTCAGATACCACTTATTCCAAACGGCAATAAACGTGCAAATCCTCGACCGGCCACCAAAAAATAATTCAAAAAGGTGAAGACCTTTGTCTCTAGACCAAATCCTGCAAGTCAGAACGCCATTAGGAATCTCTGTAAAGACCATAATCAAGTGATTTGAATCCAGAAATAGTACCACAAGAGCCGGGTACATAAGCTAAAATAAATAAATATTTTGTTGTTTAACGATGCTGTCGATTGCTAGGATCACATCAGCGTCGCCGATGTGCTAGAATTTTGTCCCAAAGGAGTTCTTTTACATGCCAGTAAATCTAATGACATGGAGCTCTCGTTTTTAAGCACACTTAAAATCATCGGTCTGGCCCGGATTTGAACCCGCGACCTTGGGATCAGTAGGCCAGCGTCTAACCAACTGAGCCACCCACACCGACGGTGCATAAGCTGTTGCCTAGACACGTTGCAGAATGTGCCAGCTGTATGAACAGCACCTCGCTGGTGAAAATTGGAAGTTTGTTGCCAGTTTAGATCCATCGTGTGTTCATCTAAGTGACTGCATCAAACCCTGGGCTATATATTACGGACCTAGGGGAGAATAAAATTGAAATTTGGTGTATGGAAACAATGGAATGTTCTCCCAAAGGTTTCATGGCAATAGTAGGGTCCAACTACAATGACAAATTAGCCGTTTGCTATGTGCACAATGTGAAAATCAAGTCGGCATATTATCAGACTAATGTCCTGACACCAATTTTCCGCAAAGAAATCGCTGTTCTCTATGGTACAGGTGCAAATAAATTCTGGCTGCATCAGGACAAGGCAACAACTGCAACTAGCAAATTCTTGGATAACGTAGAGAAAGAAATGGGAATACATTCCATACCTTTCAGCAACATCCCTGTTAAGTCATCTTATGCAGCGCCAGCGGATTATCGTGTATTTGGGCAACTGAAAAGGGCCCTTAGAAGGATACAACCTCGAATTGTGAATTCTGTAAAGCCTGCCAGGAGGAATGGAATAAACTGGACTTCCTGTAATTCGTAGTAGTTTGGCTTCAGTGGAAACTTCGTTACACAGTGATAACCTGAGCTCAGGGTCACCAGAGAGAACATCACCGCCAGAGGATCGTGGCTCTTCATAATGTACCGGACTTAGTTTGTTAGCATAGATCACAAACAACCTTGTGTATGAGGTAGAATCAGGATTGCATATTCAATGCCATAGTCAGGATATGAAGCACAATGTTCCGTATTCACACGCAGCTGCTGTATCCACTGAGCTACAATGGCAACTTACAACCGTAGAAGCACTTTATGTCCAGGGTTAAACAGCTTTTACACGCTAATGGTTACTTTTTCTATGCCATCTTACTGTTGGTGCTACCCAGTAGTAAGCTGGTTGGCATAAAAAATAACAATAACCTTCTGTACAGTTTATCACCCCGATAAATGTGATTTTTTTCAGATAAGATAACACAATAAAGCGATAACAAATTTCACATTTGAGGCTTTATATCCTCTGTTTCAATTTCACAAGAGTTGACATTTTCCAACAAATTACCGAGCGATAGCTCCGCGGTAACGTGTGAGGCTCGTATTTGGGAGGCCGTAGGTTCGATTCACTGATCATTTTATTCATTCTGTCATCCGTTTGGTCAATTTCAGGGTAGAAAGTGTCAGCAGGCGTTCTGGTGCAGCAGGGTGGGACGAAATGCTCTGAGCGGCTGCGGATCGTTCCCACATCGAGGTCCTTGAGCCACGGAGGGGGTCCCCTGCAGGCAGCGCTCTGCGTGAACCGGTATACTGGCTGGTGTTAGGGAGTTTCTAACTGGGTACCTGCTCTCCTGTGGTATGGCCGCCCTCTTTCTCCTTCCGCGTCATCCCTCCCAACGGGGCACAGGTGCAAAAGGTACCTGAGGAAGTGCCTAAGCCCCCCTCGGCACCTGTCTTCCCTTCTCACAAATTCTTCACTTGTGAGACTTTATATCCCCAAGTATCAAATTATACCTTTTGAAATTCTATAAATAAGTGATGCTCTTGTCACAAATTCGACATATCTCTAACTTTTTACCCTGAAGTATGAGGCAGTTTTGATTTCTAAGCCTTCATAACAAAATATGTGTAATGTAGAGGGCTTGAGAAGTTGTGCCTCTCTTGTTATAAAAAGCAATGGTAAAATAAAACATTGCACATGGTTTTCTCTACTTGCTTTTACATAATACATTCACATGATTCTGTACTTGCCTTTCAACATACAATTTACTATGACAAACAGAAATGCAATGCGTTACATTCACATGTTTATCTTTACACACATTTCCTTTACAAAACACAATCGCATTTCTTTACTGCTTCTTCTACGGAGAATTCATACAATGTTCTATACAGGGTGGCCAACATTTAAAAGTAAAATTATCGTACCAACCACTCAAAATTATAGATTTGGGTTCAAAATTATCGTACATCATAAACCAAATACAACAATAAAAATATTAGCATAACACTTATGAAAATGTAGTAGTAATGATGTTTGTGATATTTACTTACAAGATTGATAACCTCAACACGTATTCCGAGTTTTCTCCATTCATCAGAAATTTTCTGAACAGTGCCTTCTTCATTGAGATTACCAGATCCAGGCACATTGGTAACAAGAGGATAAAGGGTACAAGGATTAATAGGATATGAAATGATTGCCTTAGAGAGGTGGAGACAGGCCGTGAGGGCATAAGTAGTATTGCTATTTGTAATAAATTTCATTTTGCTGGTGTGACAAACCAGTGAAAACTATACCTATTTCTTCAGTATCGAACTATCATACATTCAAATTATCGTACACCCTCAAAATTATCGTACGGGCTGGCAACCATGTGTACAAACATTAAAATTATCGTATGCCACCATAATTATGGTACGAGTTGGCAACCCTGGTTCTATATGACTGACATAGGAGTGCAACATCTTACACTCAGTTTCTCTACTTCCTGGGTTCTTTATAGTATCCAACATAAGTCTAAAAGTTGAAGGGATAAAATAAGCAAATGACAAGCAACGCTAGGTATTTCAGTTAGTATTTTATATAAACAGAAATGGTTTGAAGTGGTGGGGACATGTATTCCAAATGGTAGAGGACAGAACAGTTACACAGATATTAGAAGTAAATATACAAGCAGCGAGAGGTAAAGGAAGACCCTGAATAATGTGGAAAGATAGAATGGAAAAGATTGGGAGATGTAGGAGTACGACAGTAGGAGAAATGTGGAGAATAATGAATAATAGGTAGGAGTGGAAGTGGATTGACAGGGGGAGGGGTTGTAGGTTTGACTTTCAACTACATGGCCATCAGTGTCCTTAAAAAAACAGTTCATGGCAATAGCCAGATATAAAGTTTGATGAAAATTAAAATTACTACTAAAAAGGAAACAATATAAATATACAAAACAATGGCAAAAGCCAAAATTAAAATAAAGTTATGCATATGTAAAAAGGGTGTAAAAGTTGGGTATCTAAACATTCAAATCCTCGATTTCACTTTGCACTTTGCTAAACATGTAAACTCTATCAACTGCTGTTTTGTCCCCCAGTAAGGCCTCTGCAAGTCTGGCAGGCAGCTGAAGAGTCTCCAAGGTGGGCTAGAGAGGAACACTAACAGCACGTGACGGACTGACAAAAGGTTGTCACACAGCGGACTAAGGTGCAGGGTCCTGTTTAAATAACTAACCATGCGAAAAATTGCAGTGGCCAATTCGCAACCGAGGCAAGTTAACTTCCTCGCGACAAGATATGTGAGAAGTTAACGAGGTTATCGGAAGTTCTTTCACTTCTCTAAGCTTATTACCGCTTGACAGGGCCTCCCCTAAAGTGTAAATGCAGAAGAGAAAGAGGAAGAAGAAACGGTTTGAAAGATGTCTAAATTATTGCATGTAATTATTAAATTGAATATCACGAACTGTAAAACAGTACTGAAAGCAAATAAGGCCAGCTACTAGCCATACATGTGAAAAAGCTTTTATTTTGAATTTGAAATCTATCTGATACGACCACCAGGAAGGAATCTCATAGCTTTATCAATGCAGCACGTTTAGGGCCACTTTAGGACAAATTCAAATGTGCTACATGTTGCATCTTAATGCGGGGCCAGATGAAATAAAAGAGAATAAATGTTAAACACAATTAAAAATGTTATAAGGCCCCACCACAAGTATCAAAATATAATTTACCAGCTATGCAATCCTCTTCTCAAAAATGTCACACAGATGAGGCTTTTTACGCACTTGAAACAAATAATGTACCTAATTTCAAATGACAACTGAGTGTAGCTCTCCTCACCGATTTGATTTCTTACGCTTTTTACCCTCATGTATCAGTTTATGCCTGTTCAAATCTGAGAATGGACTGAAGCTTTTTTCACAAATGTCACACTTGTTAGGCTTTTTACCCTCATGTACCAAATTATGCTTCTTCAAATTTGACGCATGTGTGAACGTTTTAGCACAAATTTCACACTTGTGAGGCCTTATGCCCTCATGTGTTAAATGATGCCTTTTCAAATCTGACAAGTGAATGAAGCTTTTCTCACAAATGTTACACTTATGAGGTTTGTTACCCTTGTGCCTTAAATTATGTTTTTTGAAGCTTGACAACTGTGTGAAGCTTTTATCACAAAGTTCACACTTGTGTGGCTTTATACCCTCATGTATCAAATTATGGTTTTTCAAATCTGACGATCGAGTAAATCTCTTATCGCAAATTTTACATTCGTGAGGCTTTATCCCCAAATGCATTAAATTATGCAGTTTCAAATTCCACAAATTTGTATAGCTTTTATCACAAATTTTACAAGGGTGTGGCTTTTTCTCATCATGCATGAAGTTATGCTTTTTCAAATATGAAAGCTGAGTGAAGCTCATGCCACAAATTTCACACTTGTGACATTTCTTAGCCTCATGTACAAGATTATGCCTTTTCAAATCTGACAAATGAAAGAAGCTTTTTTCGCAAATATTACACTTGTGAGGCTTTACACCCTTATGTTTCAAATTATGTTTCTTCAAATTTGATACATGTATAAAACTTTTATCACAAATTTCACACTTGTGGGACCTTTTACCCTCGTGTGACAAATTATGCCTCTTCAAATTTGACAAAAGAGTGAAGTTCTTCTCACAAATGTTACATTTGTGGGACTTTTTACCCTCATGTATCAAATTATGCTTTTTCAAATATGACAGATGAGCAAATCTCTTACCGCAAATTTCACACTTGAGAGGCTTTTTACCCTCATGTGTTAAATTATGCCTTTTCAAAGAAGACAACAATGTAAAGTTCTTATTACACATGGTACACTTGTGAATTTTGTCCTCATCACTGCATTTACCAGAATGTTCTGAGTGAACATCTTTTTCTACAACTGGTATTTTTTCAACTTCCGGACAATCCTCTCCATAACTGAAGTTTGTGAATTTCCTTGAGACCTCAGCAGCAGTAATATCACCAGAAACTGCTTCTGTACAAAATCTGAAACATTGGGAGACTTGTAATTACATACCATTATTAAAGACCAAAGTGTTTATCAACAGGGTAGTAGACAGTCGCCAGCCAATATAACAGACGGAATGCCTCTCAAGGCATGATCATTCAACATGTAATGTTTCAGAAACAGTTAAGGTATTTCAGAGATAGAATCAGGACTATAAAATTCAATGCCATAGTACTGGCAAGTTGGCCGTGGTAACTCAGTGGTTCGAGCAGCCGCATGCGAAGCAAATGATCCGTGGTTGAAATCCTGGCTATAGCACTGAATTTTTCAGTCTTGTTTCCACCTTTCAAACACTGTTCACACATGGCCTGTGTGTTTAAAAACACCACAGTAAGTTGATTGGCAGAAAAAAATAACAGTTAACGTTAACATAAGAACAAATTAGAAACTAAAAGCTTCACTTATCTTAGAAATATTGCATAGTAATATTGTATAGCTTTGAGAATAAGTTGGAAACCACTTGAAACATGTCGACTGTGGAAAATCTTGCAATATTACTAAGATAAGTAAAGCTTTTAGTTTCTAATTTGTTCTTATTTTAGATTCCATTGCTTTACTTTTAATAGCTTCAACTTTCCTCAATTAACAGTTAACTTGTTAACTATTTATTTATGCCAACAAACATACTGTGTTTTTAAACACTCAAGCCATGTGTGGACAATGTTTGAGAGGTAGAATTGGAATTGAAAAATTCAATGCCACAGCTGGGATTTGAATCACAGACCCTTTGCTTACCAGGTGGGCTCTTCAACCAACAAGCTACTGTGACAACCTGCCAGAATACCATTGAATTCTTCAAGCAATTCGTTCGTTGGCATAAATAATAATTACTATCTAAAATTCAAATCTTTCAAAGCCAAAATCTAAGATTAATTACACGTGCTATCAAAACCACACTAATAGCAGCTATGGAAATACTAACTAACCAATACCCCATTGAATATGAAATAGAAAAAGCAGCTCTTATTCAACACAAAAAGTTGATCAGACTCCCATTCAATACATGGCACAAGAGAAATTTTACACATACACTAAAGACTGAGGAGAGCTTTCTTTCCAAAATTCAAGACATCAAGAAGAATGTAGACCTTCCTAATTCAAAGGAAAACTTCATATCTAAAGTCAATCTGGCACAAACATTAGACATCACATATTATTTACACCTGACAGAAAAAGTTAAGAAAAGTGATACTCCAACTAGTGTTCTAAAATTATTGGCACTAGAGACAATCCATACTAGATTTCCAGAACATGAGTGGCTCCATATTTATACTGATGGATCATTAATATCAAACCGAGATGGAGCAGGGGCTGGAGTCACATGTCACCTCTTTTCCTATTACAAATCTTTAAGTTATGGAACTACAAACTTTGATGGAGAAATTGAAGCAATTCGAATGGCCCTACAAAATCTTTTGTACAGAATTTCACATTTTCAGCAAGCAGTTATTCTCTCAGATTCCAGGGCAGAATTATAGCAATTACTTCCAAGTTGTCACCAAAAAACCAAACAATTATAGAATGTTGGAAAATCCTTACCCATCTAACAGCACTTCAAAAACACCGAGTCTTCCAATGGATACCGGCTCACTGTGGACTGAGTGGTAATGAGAAAGCTGATTTTCTTGCAAAAAAGGGTACCAGCGGTGTACAGAAATCTATAGTTAATCTACCATTTTATGCAGCTAAAAGATCAGTCAACTCTGAATTCAAAAAAAATTATTGCAAAATATTACTATGAAAAATCAAAGAATAAAAGATGGGAACTACCAAACATTCAAACAGTAATTCCTGAGTATCCTCGAAAAACAGCAGTTGCAACCTTCAGGTTGATTACAGGACATGATTGTCTGGCAAAACATTTAAACAGAATTGGGATATATTCTTCACCACTCTGTCCTCTATGTGATCTGCAAGAGGAAATGGATGGAGACCAACTTCAAATATGCCCGGCTACTTCTAGTGCCCTTCCCATCCATCAGTGAAAAATATTGGAGCAAGAGGATTAATGACTTCATTGTCAAAAATCCAGCATTAGCTAACAACAACATGATAGTAAGTCTCCACTTGGGTAATTGTCTTCGATGTGAGACTGCCTTTGTGGTTTATTGGGAGAAGAATATGAATTCATTGGAGAATTCAATGTCATTCTGGCAGGTTCTCACAGTAGCTTGATGGTTGGAATGCCCATGTGGTAAGCGGAGGGTCTGTGGTTAAAATCCTAGCTACATAATGCTACAGAGTATCTTTATATTCAAGCCAAAACAATACACACCTCAAATATGATTAATGGTTCAAAAATATACTTTTATTGTTTGTATTTTTTTTCTGTATAGTTACTATATACATCTTATGGTTTTTCAATAATACAATGTTTTACAAAATTCATTCCGAATAAAGGGCCTCATAAGATATTTAAAACAAATTCTAATCATTGCTAATGAAAGTACCAAATTTCTCCATTACTAACCAGTTACCAGGATTGCAATATTGCATGAACAAGGATCGATCAAACAAAGCAGAAATTTCTGCTATGAGCAAACTGAGTTATTGTCTTAAATGTGCAATGTAGAGGATGTCTGGAGCACTTCCCCTTATGATGGCAAGACTTATCCTCTACATATTCAAATAACTTAACTTGAATATGCATATAGAATATTTAAACTTTCCTTGGATTTAGAATATTAAAGTGGTTCACTAACAGAGGAATTTAAGGTTCCTAATCTGATGCTGCTGTTTATATATTTACATAGTTAATTTCTTCTTAAATAAGTAAAACCATTTTCTATATGGATTTCTGGCAATTATACTTCAATTAAGTATTTAGATTAACCTCAAACAAGGCAACTAATTAGTAAAATGAATAACCAGAAGGTGCTCACATAATATATAATCATAATATATAAAAACTGGCCCCGCAAAACTAGTATAGTGTGAGAATTTTGTTCAATCACCCTCTAAACAATACCACTCCAAGTATTAAATTATCAGGAATCTACTGTTTGAAAATATGGAATAACTTTGGTCCCTCAAAATAAATTTAATGTATAAAATTTACTAAATTTTTCTAATAAGGATAAAATTTCAAATTATAAAAAATGTGGCATTTATCAATTTAGTTGTTTGGATTGTGATAGGGTTAATATTGGTAAAACTAAATATCATTTAGAAACCAGAATGAAGGAGCATTTTAGAAATATTAAACATAAATAAATTGATAAATCAGCTGGTGGATCAGTTTTGGTCATTTAATCATGAAATAAATGCAGAGGTTAAATTATTAAAACAATTAAATGGACCTATAGATATAATGGTTTGGGAAAAGATATTCATTTTAAGAAACAGGGACCGTGTCATGAATTTTGAAATATCACCAACAGATATTTCTAGGTTTTTGTTTTCAGAGGTTGGCAACAAATACATATTTTACGTTCAGCATCGCTAACTGTGGCAGCTTGTTTGGATAGCTTTGAAAATGTTTTGGATGCAATTTTAAACTAGTCAGCGTTTGAATGACTTCCAACATTACTATGATAAGTGAATCCTTTAGTTTCTAATTTGTTCTTGTTTTAGATAGTGCTTAATTTTTGTTGTGAAAAACGGGGATCAGTTCTCTGTCTTCTGTTAGATTGTGACATATCATTGCCATCTATGAAATAAACTTAAGAGGTTTTTGTTTTGATACACATTGTCTTCACAGCAACAGACTTTTGTTTCCTCCTCTACTTGTAACAATCATGTTCTAGTCCATGGCATTCTCATAAAATATTTTGAAAATCCTTTTTAGTATTTTAGTACATTTGAATTGAAGCTACAAAGTGTTTTATAATCAAAGTTCATCTCAAAGAATGTAAACTTTGTAATATCAAAATTATTTAAGTGTTTTTGAGATTACCCACCATACATTCCTTATAGTATTAGAATAAATAAGCAACAGTAAAGGAGGGTCAAGGCTTACCTTGGTGATTTTACCGGAATGAAGTCTTCATCCTGTAACAGAATAATGCAAATGTACTCATCTGTACTGCAGCTACATTTTTTTGTGGACCCTACAATTGTTTAAAAAATCCAACTGGAAAAGGTAAGCACCTTATTTTGCATACTGGCGGTGATAACGGGTTTCTAAATGGGACTTATTAATGTTTAAGTCAAAGCAAACAAATATCACAAGGAGATGAATGGGGACGAATTTAAAGAATGGTTTGAGAGAATACTGGGTAAACTGGTTCCTAAGTGTCATTGTTCTGGATAATGCCCCATACCATTCTGTTAAACTATACAAGTGCCCCAATAGTTTGTGGTGTAAACAGCAAATTGCAAATTGGCTGAATGAAAATTCACCTTTTGATTAAAGTGATATAAAAGCCAAGCTACTAGAAGTTGCACAAACACTAGAAGACCAAGACGAAAAGAAATACATTATAGATTATCTAGCAAGTAAAGTGGGCCATACTTATGATTACATCACAGCAATTTAAATCCCACTGAACTTGCATGGGGGTATGTCAAAGTTTACGTGGCAAGATACAATAAAACATTCAAGTTAAAAGAAGTGTGACAGTTGGCTGAGAAGGCAATGTCTGAGGTTACATCAAGTATGTCATATGCAAGGAAGACAGAATATGGCAGGTTGATGGCAAGAGCAACCAGGTGGTGGGCAGGCTGATTTTATAACCAGGATTCAAGTGATATGACTGCTTCTAATTCTGAGCTGGGTGTAACACCTCTATCTGATGACTCAGATTAACGTTTTTACTCACAAAATTGTATTTCATAACTTTTCTTAACCAATTTCTTCAGTTAACTTGATTTATCTAAGAAATATGAGCTGAGTGCAATTCTAACCCCACATTCCTGCAGTGAAAGATACAAGTCAGATGTAAATAAATGAGCACAGTGAATGTCAAAATGTGTTTGTTTGGCAGAGTGATACAACCGCAATGTTTACGCATACCCACTTTAAGCTCAGAGGGGCTAGTTACATGTTTTATGTCTCACAGTTAACACTAAAGCAGCTTGTTTGATATAATTTTAGACAGATAAATAACATAAGGAAATATGAGCAAAAAAGCTTCGGCATTATATCATGTAACACACCAATGCAGAAAGCATTTTGATCTGAATAAATAGTTGGGCTTAAAGAACGGAAAACTGACAAAGATTAATCAAAATCTGATTCAGTATTAAGGAAAGTTTGATATGATGCAACCCCACGATGTTTGACATAAGCTCTCCAATATTAGTATTCACACACAGAACCAAGCTCAAATCAAAAGGAAAACTAAGCATAAACATGGGATAAATGGAAGACTTTGCTTTTAAATTGTTATGGAAATAGAGTCATGTAGTGCTATGCAATGCAAGAGAATGCAAACTCTACACTTTAAACTTGTGTGCCATGCACAGAGGAAAATTTCTGTTTCTTTCTTCAAGTCTACTAACTTATGAACAATGGGAGATTTTATGATCCCAACTGCACATCATGGTGGTCTTTGATTTGAGTGTTCCATGCCAGACATTGACTTATTTGCTTTATACAATTCTTTTTAACCATTTGTTTACACAGAATGCATTAATTTGCATATTAGATAGCATTTGTTTATTCAATTTGAAACTTGAGGTGCTTCCACAAGATTTCCATGTGCTATTTACAGACCTAAAAAACTATACTAATATTCCATTGTGTCTAAGTTTGCATTCATTGTGGATGGGACCTTCTCTTGCCACATTATGTTAACGTATTTTTTCTTCTTCCAAGGATCATTTCACATTGAGCATAAAGTGCTTTAATTACCAAATATAAATACAGCATTAAAATGTTTATTCACATTATACCTTCGGGCATGTCCATGTGACAGCTTTCGGTAACTATTAAACTTGCACATCAAGTATTTTGTTAATAGCTAACACTAAAAGGAATTTGGTAAATTGACTATTTGGATGAACTCCGCATTTTCCTTGTATGCTTTGCCTGTTTTTAAGGTTTCTTCGATACACTTGTACAAAAGTTAAAAACATATGTGCTATTCAAAGAAACCCCCAGATATATGTTTAAAGTACTTTTAACTCTTGCAAAAGTAGAATCAAACATTCAATGCTATAGCATCAATGCAGTAATAAAAATGAACAAATATTCTATATGTAAAGAGTAGTACGGATGGGCGGATTTTGTTGAAAATGTTGTCATTGCAACATTGGAAGTAGGGATCTATTGTGTTCTTTAGATATACACACACATACAAAATTTCTCTTTTTAATACTAAGAAAAAGAAGGCATTCATGAAAATAATAAATTCAATCAGTTTGAGAATAATGGTTCTGTCCACAAATGAGTCATTTATGGAATATTGTATTCCACTTATATCAAAGAGAGTTGGGATAACCAGTCTGTAAAAGTGACAATGTTCTCTAAGTATTCAGGTGCACAATATTGCTAGGACGAGGTGGTATACACCATCCTTGCCTGAATCCTGACATCAACAAAAGCAAGTGCTACAAGTTTGTGTGAGTGGTTGCTAGTTGAAATGCACATTTGCAATATGCTTACGGTCAAAGCATGTAGTTATCTTGCTTAACACCTTATTTAAACATTGTTAGTCACATGTAGATGTAAAATACATAAGTAGTTTACTGGCAGGCAACTGATAATCAACCTTTGCTAAACAACCAAAAGGTGCTTATGAAATAGAAGTATTTCATGTTGGTATTGTCTGTTACATATGGAATAAGCATGCATTCATGTGCATGAGTCGGTCATGACTCACACAAATAGCTGTTTAGAGAGAAACCACAACAGAGGAGCACACTTAAAAAATACAGAAAAGCAAATTCTGTTGTCTGCATTTCATGACTATTTAGAAGGCTCCAATATTAAACAGATTGCCAATATAACCTCCAGATATACAGCTGTTTCAATATCAGTGCTTTAAGTGCATGGAAAGAAAAGCAGAATACCAGGAAACTGATGACCTCGGGAAAGAGAAAACGAGAGAAGCCAATTCTTGGCCAATGTGACAAACATTCTTTTTCGGCAATTTGCAACTATATGCCCTATTCTTACATCAAAATGAGTCTCTGACAATTAATAAAAAGTTTTGCTGTGTAAACAATAACACAAACTTACTAAGCATTAAAAGTCCTTTTCGTAAAGTAATGAAACAATGTGGCTTTGAATTGATTCAGAGAAATAAACTCAATATTATTACTGACAGGGATGATATTGTATAGTGGAAGACACAATATTACATGAACATTAGACAATATTGGAAACAAAGAAAGAAAGTTTACTGTTTAGCCAAAATGTGGGTAAACAAAGGTGAAGTTACAAAATATTGGCTGATAGCAGGAATTTCTCAGGGTAGGTCTATATTGCTACAAAATGTAACCAGTAATAGGAAATGATTAATCATTCTTCACACAGGCAGCGAGGATGCATTTGTTGAAGAGTCTCCGTCTTCTTAAATCTAAAATGCTTGGTGATTATCACATTGAAATGAGTGTAGAGGCATATTAAGAGCGGTTTGGAAACTTTCTTGGTAAACTGCAGCTCGAAAGTATTGTAGTGATGGACAATGTCATGTACCATAGTGCCAAAATCCCTGGCCCCACAAAATGATTTTTCAATGGCTGGCATCAAAAGACATGATGTGCAGTCACACATAAGCTATTGGCAATGAGAAATGTGTATGATGTTCACAAACAGATCATCTCGGTAAACAGGCTGGACACACTCTTCTACATTTACTTCCTTATCACAGCAACCTCAAACAACTGAATCACTGTGGGCTCTGATAAAGGATTATGTTGCAACGAACAAGAAGAAATTCAAGCTTGCTGAGACAAGCCACCTAGTAGGGGAGGGAATGAACACACTTCAGGCTCTGATAAAGGATTAAGTTGCAATGAACAAGAAGAAATTCAAGCTTGCTGAGACAAGCCACCTAGTAGGGGAGGGAATGAACACACTGTGGGCTCTGATAAAGGAGTATGTTGCAATGAACAAGAAGAAATTCAAGCTTGCTGAGACAAGCCACCTAGTAGGGGAGGGAATGAACACACTGCGGGCTCTGATAAAGGAGTATGTTGCAATGAACAAGAAGAAATTCAAGCTTGCTGAGACAAGCCACCTAGTAGGGGAGGGAATGAACACACTGCAGGCTCTGATAAAGGATTAAGTTGCAATGAACAAGAAGAAATTCAAGCTTGTTGAGACAAGCCACCTAGTAGGGGAGGGAATGAACACACTGTGGGTTCTGATAAAGGAGTATGTTGCAATGAACAAGAAGAAATTCAAGCTTGCTGAGACAAGCCACCTAGTAGGGGAGGGAATGAACACACTGTGGGTTCTGATAAAGGATTAAGTTGCAATGAACAAGAAGAAATTCAAGCTTGCTGAGACAAGCCACCTAGTAGGGGAGGGAATGAACACACTGTGGGTTCTGATAAAGGAGTATGTTGCAATGAACAAGAAGAAATTCAAGCTTGCTGAGACAAGCCACCTAGTAGGGGAGGGAATGAACACACTGTGGGTTCTGATAAAGGATTAAGTTGCAATGAACAAGAAGAAATTCAAGCTTGCTGACACAAGCCACCTAGTAGGGGAGGGAATGAACACACTGTGGGCTCTGATAAAGGAGTATGTTGCAATGAACAAGAAGAAATTCAAGCTTGCTGAGACAAGCCACCTAGTAGGGGAGGGAATGAACACACTGCGGGCTCTGATAAAGGAGTATGTTGCAATGAACAAGAAGAAATTCAAGCTTGCTGAGACAAGCCACCTAGTAGGGGAGGGAATGAACACACTGTGGGTTCTGATAAAGGATTATGTTGCAATGAACAAGAAGAAATTCAAGCTTGCTGAGACAAGCCACCTAGTAGGGGAGGGAATGAACACACTGCAGGTTCTGATAAAGGATTATGTTGCAATGAACAAGAAGAAATTCAAGCTTGCTGAGACAAGCCACCTAGTAGGGGAGGGAATGAACACACTGTGGGCTCTGATAAAGGATTATGTTGCAATGAACAAGAAGAAATTCAAGCTTGCTGAGACAAGCCACCTAGTAGGGGAGGGAATGAACACACTGCAGGTTCTGATAAAGGATTATGTTGCAATGAACAAGAAGAAATTCAAGCTTGCTGAGACAAGCCACCTAGTAGGGGAGGGAATGAACACACTGCAGGCTCTGATAAAGGAGTATGTTGCAATGAACAAGAAGAAATTCAAGCTTGCTGAGACAAGCCACCTAGTAGGGGAGGGAATGAACACACTGCAGGCTCTGATAAAGGATTATGTTGCAATGAACAAGAAGAAATTCAAGCTTGCTGAGACAAGCCACCTAGTAGGGGAGGGAATGAACACACTGCAGGCTGTGATAAAGGAGTATGTTGCAATGAACAAGAAGAAATTCAAGCTTGCTGAGACAAGCCACCTAGTAGGGGAGGGAATGAACACACTGTGGGTTCTGATAAAGGAGTATGTTGCAATGAACAAGAAGAAATTCAAGCTTGCTGAGACAAGCCACCTAGTAGGGGAGGGAATGAACACACTGCAGGCTCTGATAAAGGATTATGTTGCAATGAACAAGAAGAAATTCAAGCTTGCTGAGACAAGCCACCTAGTAGGGGAGGGAATGAACACACTGCAGGCTCTGATAAAGGATTATGTTGCAATGAACAAGAAGAAATTCAAGCTTGCTGAGACAAGCCACCTAGTAGGGGAGGGAATGAACACACTGTGGGCTCTGATAAAGGATTATGTTGCAATGAACAAGAAGAAATTCAAGCTTGCTGAGACAAGCCACCTAGTAGGGGAGGGAATGAACACACTGTGGGTTCTGATAAAGGAGTATGTTGCAATGAACAAGAAGAAATTCAAGCTTGCTGAGACAAGCCACCTAGTAGGGGAGGGAATGAACACACTGCAGGCTCTGATAAAGGATTATGTTGCAATGAACAAGAAGAAATTCAAGCTTGCTGAGACAAGCCACCTAGTAGGGGAGGGAATGAACACACTGTGGGCTCTGATAAAGGATTAAGTTGCAATGAACAAGAAGAAATTCAAGCTTGCTGAGACAAGCCACCTAGTAGGGGAGGGAATGAACACACTGTGGGTTCTGATAAAGGAGTATGTTGCAATGAACAAGAAGAAATTCAAGCTTGCTGACACAAGCCACCTAGTAGGGGAGGGAATGAACACACTGTGGGCTCTGATAAAGGATTAAGTTGCAATGAACAAGAAGAAATTCAAGCTTGCTGACACAAGCCACCTAGTAGGGGAGGGAATGAACACACTGTGGGCTCTGATAAAGGAGATGTTGCAATGAACAAGAAGAAATTCAAGCTTGCTGAGACAAGCCACCTAGTAGGGGAGGGAATGAACACACTGTGGGCTCTGATAAAGGAGATGTTGCAATGAACAAGAAGAAATTCAAGCTTGCTGACACAAGCCACCTAGTAGGGGAGGGAATGAACACACTGTGGGCTCTGATAAAGGATTAAGTTGCAATGAACAAGAAGAAATTCAAGCTTGCTGAGACAAGCCACCTAGTAGGGGAGGGAATGAACACACTGTGGGCTCTGATAAAGGAGATGTTGCAATGAACAAGAAGAAATTCAAGCTTGCTGAGACAAGCCACCTAGTAGGGGAGGGAATGAACACACTGTGGGCTCTGATAAAGGAGATGTTGCAATGAACAAGAAGAAATTCAAGCTTGCTGACACAAGCCACCTAGTAGGGGAGGGAATGAACACACTGTGGGCTCTGATAAAGAATTAAGTTGCAATGAACAAGAAGAAATTCAAGCTTGCTGAGACAAGCCACCTAGTAGGGGAGGGAATGAACACACTGTGGGCTCTGATAAAGGAGATGTTGCAATGAACAAGAAGAAATTCAAGCTTGCTGAGACAAGCCACCTAGTAGGGGAGGGAATGAACACACTGTGGGCTCTGATAAAGGAGATGTTGCAATGAACAAGAAGAAATTCAAGATTGCTGACACAAGCCACCTAGTAGGGGAGGGAATGAACACACTGTGGGTTCTGATAAAGGATTATGTTGCAATGAACAAGAAGAAATTCAAGCTTGCTGAGACAAGCCACCTAGTAGGGGAGGGAATGAACACACTGTGGGCTCTGATAAAGGAGATGTTGCAATGAACAAGAAGAAATTCAAGCTTGCTGACACAAGCCACCTAGTAGGGGAGGGAATGAACACACTGTGGGTTCTGATAAAGGATTATGTTGCAATGAACAAGAAGAAATTCAAGCTTGCTGAGACAAGCCACCTAGTAGGGGAGGGAATGAACACACTGCAGGCTCTGATAAAGGATTATGTTGCAATGAACAAGAAGAAATTCAAGCTTGCTGAGACAAGCCACCTAGTAGGGGAGGGAATGAACACACTGTGGGCTCTGATAAAGGAGTATGTTGCAATGAACAAGAAGAAATTCAAGCTTGCTGAGACAAGCCACCTAGTAGGGGAGGGAATGAACACACTGTGGGCTCTGATAAAGGAGTATGTTGCAATGAACAAGAAGAAATTCAAGCTTGCTGAGACAAGCCACCTAGTAGGGGAGGGAATGAACACACTGTGGGCTCTGATAAAGGAGATGTTGCAACAAGAAGAAATTCAAGCTTGCTGACACAAGCCACCTAGTAGGGGAGGGAATGAACACACTGTGGGCTCTGATAAAGGATTAAGTTGCAATGAACAAGAAGAAATTCAAGCTTGCTGAGACAAGCCACCTAGTAGGGGAGGGAATGAACACACTGTGGGCTCTGATAAAGGAGATGTTGCAATGAACAAGAAGAAATTCAAGCTTGCTGAGACAAGCCACCTAGTAGGGGAGGGAATGAACACACTGTGGGCTCTGATAAAGGAGATGTTGCAATGAACAAGAAGAAATTCAAGCTTGCTGACACAAGCCACCTAGTAGGGGAGGGAATGAACACACTGTGGGCTCTGATAAAGGATTAAGTTGCAATGAACAAGAAGAAATTCAAGCTTGCTGAGACAAGCCACCTAGTAGGGGAGGGAATGAACACACTGCAGGCTCTGATAAAGGTTTATGTTGCAATGAACAAGAAGAAATTCAAGCTTGCTGAGACAAGCCACCTAGTAGGGGAGGGCATGAACACACTGCAGGCTCTGATAAAGGATTATGTTGCAATGAACAAGAAGAAATTCAAGCTTGCTGAGACAAGCCACCTAGTAGGGGAGGGAATGAACACACTGTGGGCTCTGATAAAGGAGATGTTGCAATGAACAAGAAGAAATTCAAGCTTGCTGAGACAAGCCACCTAGTAGGGGAGGGAATGAACACACTGCAGGCTCTGATAAAGGATTATGTTGCAATGAACAAGAAGAAATTCAAGCTTGCTGAGACAAGCCACCTAGTAGGGGAGGGAATGAACACACTGTGGGCTCTGATAAAGGAGTATGTTGCAATGAACAAGAAGAAATTCAAGCTTGCTGAGACAAGCCACCTAGTAGGGGAGGGAATGAACACACTGTGGGCTCTGATAAAGGATTATGTTGCAATGAACAAGAAGAAATTCAAGCTTGCTGAGACAAGCCACCTAGTAGGGGAGGGAATGAACACACTGTGGGCTCTGATAAAGGAGTATGTTGCAATGAACAAGAAGAAATTCAAGCTTGCTGACACAAGCCACCTAGTAGGGGAGGGAATGAACACACTGTGGGCTCTGATAAAGGATTATGTTGCAATGAACAAGAAGAAATTCAAGCTTGCTGAGACAAGCCACCTAGTAGGGGAGGGAATGAACACACTGTGGGCTCTGATAAAGGATTAAGTTGCAATGAACAAGAAGAAATTCAAGCTTGCTGAGACAAGCCACCTAGTAGGGGAGGGAATGAACACACTGTGGGCTCTGATAAAGGATTATGTTGCAATGAACAAGAAGAAATTCAAGCTTGCTGAGACAAGCCACCTAGTAGGGGAGGGAATGAACACACTGTGGGCTCTGATAAAGGATTAAGTTGCAATGAACAAGAAGAAATTCAAACTTGCTGAGACAAGCCACCTAGTAGGGGAGGGAATGAACACACTGTGGGCTCTGATAAAGGATTATGTTGCAATGAACAAGAAGAAATTCAAACTTGCTGAGACAAGCCACCTAGTAGGGGAGGGAATGAACACACTGTGGGCTCTGATAAAGGATTATGTTGCAATGAACAAGAAGAAATTCAAGCTTGCTGAGACAAGCCACCTAGTAGGGGAGGGAATGAACACACTGTGGGCTCTGATAAAGGAGTATGTTGCAATGAACAAGAAGAAATTCAAGCTTGCTGAGACAAGCCACCTAGTAGGGGAGGGAATGAACACACTGTGGGTTCTGATAAAGGATTATGTTGCAATGAACAAGAAGAAATTCAAGCTTGCTGAGACAAGCCACCTAGTAGGGGAGGGAATGAACACACTGCAGGCTCTGATAAAGGATTATGTTGCAATGAACAAGAAGAAATTCAAGCTTGCTGAGACAAGCCACCTAGTAGGGGAGGGAATGAGCACACTGTGGGCTCTGATAAAGGATTATGTTGCAATGAACAAGAAGAAATTCAAGCTTGCTGAGACAAGCCACCTAGTAGGGGAGGGAATGAACACACTGTGGGCTCTGATAAAGGATTATCTTGCAATGAACAAGAAGAAATTCAAGCTTGCTGAGACAAGCCACCTAGTAGGGGAGGGAATGAACACACTGTGGGCTCTGATAAAGGATTATGTTGCAATGAACAAGAAGAAATTCAAGCTTGCTGAGACAAGCCACCTAGTAGGGGAGGGAATGAACACACTGTGGGCTCTGATAAAGGATTATCTTGCAATGAACAAGAAGAAATTCAAGCTTGCTGAGACAAGCCACCTAGTAGGGGAGGGAATGAACACACTGTGGGCTCTGATAAAGGATTATGTTGCAATGAACAAGAAGAAATTCAAGCTTGCTGAGACAAGCCACCTAGTAGGGGAGGGAATGAACACACTGTGGGTTCTGATAAAGGATTATGTTGCAATGAACAAGAAGAAATTCAAGCTTGCTGAGACAAGCCACCTAGTAGGGGAGGGAATGAACACACTGTGGGTTCTGATAAAGGATTATGTTGCAACGAACAAGAAGAAATTCAAGCTTGCTGAGACAAGCCACCTAGTAGGGGAGGGAATGAACACACTGCAGGCTCTGATAAAGGATTATGTTGCAATGAACAAGAAGAAATTCAAGCTTGCTGAGACAAGCCACCTAGTAGGGGAGGGAATGAACACACTGCAGGCTCTGATAAAGGATTATGTTGCAATGAACAAGAAGAAATTCAAGCTTGCTGAGACAAGCCACCTAGTAGGGGAGGGAATGAACACACTGCGGGCTCTGATAAAGGATTATGTTGCAATGAACAAGAAGAAATTCAAGCTTGCTGAGACAAGCCACCTAGTAGGGGAGGGAATGAACACACTGTGGGCTCTGATAAAGGATTATGTTGCAATGAACAAGAAGAAATTCAAGCTTGCTGAGACAAGCCACCTAGTAGGGGAGGGAATGAACACACTGTGGGCTCTGATAAAGGATTATGTTGCAATGAACAAGAAGAAATTCAAGCTTGCTGAGACAAGCCACCTAGTAGGGGAGGCAATGAACACACTGTGGGCTCTGATAAAGGATTAAGTTGCAATGAACAAGAAGAAATTCAAGCTTGCTGAGACAAGCCACCTAGTAGGGGAGGGAATGAACACACTGCAGGCTCTGATAAAGGATTATGTTGCAATGAACAAGAAGAAATTCAAGCTTGCTGAGACAAGCCACCTAGTAGGGGAGGCAATGAACACACTGTGGGCTCTGATAAAGGATTAAGTTGCAATGAACAAGAAGAAATTCAAGCTTGCTGAGACAAGCCACCTAGTAGGGGAGGGAATGAACACACTGCAGGCTCTGATAAAGGATTATGTTGCAATGAACAAGAAGAAATTCAAGCTTGCTGAGACAAGCCACCTAGTAGGGGAGGGAATGAACACACTGACTTGTGTGATGGTGACATAACATACGCCATAACAATACAAGTGGGATTTTGGTATTTGTGAGCAAGTAGTGAGGGTGAAACATGACCAAGTGACCTTCATACAGATAGCAACTTGGAGGATATCCTTACATTCTCTGTAACTGTTAGAATGTCAGTATATACACCATGCAGCACAACTCCACATTTAATGTAAATAACATACAAAATTACACCTCCACTCATACACACAAATCATATTCTGCATATTCCGTACATGAGGTAATTGTTCCCATGTTAACTGTGGAGGGGAAAGGTTTTGAAGAGCAGCCAAGATGGCATGCACTGGTGGAGTGATACTTTTGCACAAGGTTGACATTTGAATTAAAATAAGGATGATGGAAAAGTATAAGACATTTCATAGTTTAAAAATGAGCAACAGGAGTTCTCTACTCACTTTAATGCTTTTTCACCTTACTTTACTCAAATACTGATTTTAGCAGAATTTGTTATCTTTACTGATTTCAGCAAAAATTGCCTTAAATATTGTATAACTGTTTAAGAACCATCAGCACAGATACTCACAACTTTTTAAATAGGCCATCTGACAAACAGTTTACACGTTCACAAACCATTTCTTACCCTTCTTAATTTTGTAATACATAATTAAAATACTTCATCAAAAATAAAGCAAACAGATACAGAACTTACCTTAATCTCATCACAAACAAATGAAGTCTCTGTTTCCAGACATCTGGGTTCCTCTTTAATTTGTATTTGATTATCCATTTCATAATTGATGACATATTTATCTTTCATTATAGGATCATCTGGAAGGAGTTCTCTTTCTTGCTCTGAATCAATTTCGACTTTCACGTCTATGTTGCTGTATGTAACATTTTCAGATTTAATCTGCTTTATATCATGTACTGTATAACATGCTCCCTCATTCTGTGAACTAAAGTCTACAAACGGAGACTCTGTTTTGATTGCAACTTTACAAATGTTGTCCAGAAACATAGTATCATCACCGTTGTTCTTTGCTGTAGAGAATTCGTTCTCACTATGTGAGAGGGGATCTTCTTCCTTAATTCCTACTTCAGTATCCATTTTACAACTGTTTCATCATCTGGAGGTGTTAAATCTGTGGAGAAACAAGCATACAATGAACATCAGAAACACTGACAACGAGACAGTATCCTAATGACACAGGACTACTGCATACAGTTGTGTTTAATGCCAATTTGGACCTCGCCACAACCTGCTCTTCTGAGTCACTGACTCATCCCACATGCCTCAGTAGCATAATGACTGCAGCGAGAAGCATGGCGGACGAAACACAATGTTTGTGAATATAGAGAGAGTGTCTGATAACCAGGGTTAGGATTTTTAGGTGCAAATTTCAGATGAAAAAAGGAAGGAAAAAGGTGCATAAATGAGACAAAAAAAGGACAAAAAGGTGCTGGTTTATTCAACTAATTCAACAATTTCTCTTTCTTCTATTCCAATTTATTGAATTACGAACAAGTACATGAAATTATCACTCATCAGAAGGAAAACAAATGAAGCTGTTATACTTCAAGACATTAAGCATATCAACATCTTATAAAGGTAAGTCTGTTTCTATTTGGAGATAGAATGTCTTTATAGATACTAAAACTTCTTTCGACATACAGAGAAACCAGTGGGAAAAGTCTTGTAGTCACTCGGAATGGCAATTCTAAAGATGTGGCAAAAACCTCAATGCCCGGATTTTTTTGAAGGGGCAGGTCAGTGGTTTCCTTGTAGACCACAACATGATTCAGAGCTTTCAGCAGAATCTTCTTCAGGATAGAGATGAACTGATTTGCAGTGTCGTGTTCGTTCCTTATGAATTCACAAACCTGTGAAGGGCATGAACCAAGCATGTCACATGCTTCAACTTAGGAAATAAAGGCTTCAATAGGTTAACAGCTGAAACCATGTATGCAGCCTGGTCCGTAACCACAAGAGGAAGTTTTTCAAACTCAATACCAGCAGGCCAGAGTTTTTGACAAAAGTCCATAATTTATTGCATTATTACTGTACTGGCATTGGTTTTCTGCAGCTCATACATTTTTAACAACATTGGCTTAACTCTCTCCCATGCTAAGGGAAAAATTAAAATGTTCAAAACATATCATTCCACTGAGTCTAGGATTTCATCCACAATGAATCCCACATCACAAACAGACACTTTCTCCTTAATTCTTTGTATGGTTTCTTGGTAAACAGGCTCCATGTATATTTTTCTTAAAGTACCCTTCACTCAGCATTGACATCTTTGTGTATTTTTCCAGAAATCCCGTGAAAGGGATGGTTCACCTTATTCAGAGGAATTCCTGCTTGTGAAGAGCTGCACACAACTCAATGTTGATTTCCTTAAAATTTTGAAGAACTCTGTTGAAACACATTTTATAATAGAGGCTACCATGATTTGTTTGCCTGAAGAGTCTTATTCATTTGATGCTTAGAGCTGGAAATGTGCTGTTTGATGCGATCTTGCTGGTGTTTTTCATCTAACAAAATTTCTGAATCGCAAATAGTAAATTTTCCATCTGTCTATGAAATCTTGTTTGAATTCCTGAGCCAGAACAATAAGTCTACCACGGGACATCTTTAGCATTAGTAATGCACTCGTTTAATAATATAACAAAGGATTAACACCAGTTCACTTACTAATCAATGTGACCTTTACACAACTCATTCACTTGCTGTCCACACTCTGATATAACACTGTGATAATTAACAGAATATTCTCATTCATGCAGGAACTATAGTCTCAGTGATTTCTAGTAGCTTTGAGCATAATCCAGAGTCAATTCTTGGAACTATGCGTGTACACTTACTCCTGTCTCTGCATTAACTTGGAATCCGCCATATATGGGAATATTGTAAGCTTTGAGTGATGGTCAAATTTTTTAAACCTTTCAAGTTTTGTTCTCTTTGTGTGGTTAACATATAAAAAAAATGAATAACGATGTACCATTTCACAAAAGTATAAGTTCTCCAAAACTCACACAAATAACAAGGAATATCTCCGAAATGGCTCACAATGCAAAAAATACTTATTTGGATATAAATTGTGTGTGCTAGCGAGATCTACATTTTTTGTACAGTAAGATTTGGCCTATCTCTTAAAGTTTACCAATAATGCAAAAGATATCCAGAGTAAATAGGACTTCATGGGCTATAGCCAGGAAATTCAAGATATACATTTCATTTGTCATAAAAATATCTGAAACATATGTCATTTTGATAAAAATTGTTAGAGCCATTTTCAAGAAAATCAAAATTTTCGAAAAGTTTTCCATGTCAAGTGTAGTTTAGGGTGGAGCAATTTTCTTCAAAATCTTTGTGTTGCATCCTTAAAAGACGTTAAACTTAAATACCAACTTTGGTTTTTAACCAACTTTTTGTTTTTAAGTTATGCTGTCCACAGACTGACACTGACACAGACACACACATACACCAACAGTATGTTTATTGGCACAAATATATAGTAAATACCATCTAAAGGTTATTTAATCCCGGGACATAAAATACTAAGTTGCCATTGGGGTAGTAGTCTCTGACGTGAGACTGCCTTTGTGGTAAACCGGGAGAAAAATAAGAATATTTTGGAGAATTCAATGTCATTTTGGCAGGTTGCCACAGTAGCATAATGGTCAGAGCACCTGCCTGTTAAGCGGAGGGTCAGTGGTTCAAATCCCAGCTGTGACATTGAATTTTTCAGTTCTGATTCTACCTCCTACAGATTGCCCACATATGGCTTGTGTGTTTAAAAACACCAACAGGTTTATTGGCTTAAATAAATAGTGCTTATGCACTTGTTTTAATCTTCTTTTGTTCTTATTTTAACTGAAGCCTTTTAATGGCAGAGAAAATTTGACTACTAATGGTAGTATTTGAAAATGCTATTGGCTGTAACACATATTGTAGAGCAATTGAAAGGTTTGACCTACTTCAGTGCACATGGATTTAGTGCCATATAATTAGATCAAGTTTAAAAGTTTTTAATATTATATATTTTTTAAATTAAAGATATGCCGCTGTTAATTAAAAACTGTCCGAATGCTTTATAGTAACAATACATAGTGACCTCTATAGCAGAATTACATCTGACCCAATGCAGTGTTTCAAAAACTTTAATGCCATCTAGCTCAATAACAAGATCTTTATGGACATACATTCGGTATAAGAAAACACTCAAAGAGAATCCCTTAATCACGCCTTAAAATTATTCAGTGTTATTTCAACTAACCTTGCACAGATGAATTGTGCATTGAAGGGCAAGCAGAGGACATGTGTATGTCGTGTAAAAGAAAAATGTGTAGAGAAAACCATGTGAATACAATATACTGCACAGGAAAATGGATAGCACACAAACCTTCTCCATGAAAAATGCACATACATGACAAGTGGCTTCAGAGATGAGCTGTTATATATATATATACAGGGTGTAAATGAATAACACTGCATGAACTTTTTTGTAATAGAGGGTTCATAGACAATCAATTTGAGCCAGGAAACCAATGGTCTACGACATCAAGTTAATAAGTTACACGTATTCAAAGTAATTTGAGATTGTGACCAATAAATCATAACCAGAAAGAAGTATATCAATATTATCCACTGGAATCAAAATAATGCTTATTAGGAACTTAGTGAAGCCTGTCTGCCGTCTCTCTAAAGCACTTTTAAATTGTAGCACTACAAAAGGCACTTAAATTGGACACTTATCATGTGTCTGCACGCCACTGCAACGAATAATCAGTTGTGCCAAAAGGCTACAAAAATAAAGGGTAGTTCTAAAGCGTGTGCTTTGGCCGCGCAGTTAAGTCAACTGACTGTCCAACTCATGAAACCGAGAAATCAAGTTCAAACCCGAAGAGGTGATTGATAAGAATTTTTTTTCTCCTTGGCGGTGTCAACAATGTAAATATCGGTATTCAGAAAGCTCACCTCGATAGCATGATGGTTAGCGTGTCTGTGTCATGTTCAAGAGGTCGCGAGTTTGAATCTCGCTTAGGGTAACTTATCCGGGTAAGGTTTTTCTCTGAGGTTTTCCCTTATCCTGAGAAGATGAATGTCGGTAACTTAAACCTCCATAGACCTCGGGCTCATTTGAGCATCATTTCACCCGTTTCATTCATTCACCGTCCGATATGACACAATATTGGAGGACATTAATTTAAAAAAAAGGGCATTCAGAAATGATCACAATGTATAAAAAAGAACATGATTATCTGTGCTTGTGGGCCGTAGTCTAGTGAAAATTTTCCTTCCAGACATTTTGCTCGAAAGTGTGTCAAACATCCGCCGTGTCTATGGTCTATGGTCACACACCATAGTACCCTGGTAGTTTCAACTGATACGGGTGACGATGCCTTTTTTCCCTTCTGTTAATGTCCTCCAATGTGTCATATCGGACAGTGAATGAATGAAACGGGTGAAATGATGCTCAAATGAGCTTGAGGTCCACAGAACTTTAAGTTACCCAACATTCATCTTCTCAGGAGAAGGGAAAACCTTAGGAAAAACCTTATCCAGATAGCTTACCCTAAACGAGATTCAAACTCACAACCTCTTGAATGTGAGGCAGACCGGCTAACCATCACGCTACAGTGGTGGGCGCAATGTAGCATATTTACCAAACTCCAATTAAGTTAGGAAATGTTGGATTCCTTGATAAATAACATTGGTTCATTATTATTGCTTTAAGACCATGATATTGCCTCCTGGAACTCTTAAAACATGCAAATAACCTTTTTGAGAACCTAGTTAGATAGTAGATGTCATACAAACGTAGAAGGGGCAAAAGTGAGGCAGGGGGAGCAGGGGGAAGTAGTATTTGGTAATGTATGAAAAGCACAGAAGTTATGTCAGTAAATGGACGTTCACACACTTTTAATTGAAAATTATTTTGTTGTTTAACGATGCTGTCAATTGCCAGGATCATATCAGCATCACGGTGTGCCGGAATTTAGTCCTGCAGGAGTTCTTTTACATGCCAGTAAATCTACTGACATGGAGCTGTCGTTTTTAAGCACACTTAAAAACCATCGGTCTGGGTCGGATTTGAACCTGTGACCTTGGGATCAGTAGGCCAGCGTCTAATCAACTGAGCCACCCAGACCGAGTAAACACACACACTTTTAACACTATATTGCACGGTTTTATTACACAAGTATTTTAGGAACAGTAATCAACAAACAATACATTATTTATTTGCGTAAGTCTGTGTAAGCTGCACTTAATTGAGATACACGTGCTTGCACTTTGCCTCTATTAAGAGCAGTTTACAGACATTTACACAAATAAATAACATTACATGTGTCAATTATTGATCCTAAAGGTATATTCTTAATACTTGTGCAATGAAAAAACAATGCAATATACTGTTAAACATGTGCAAAAATCCATTTGAAGTGTTTTGGTAAATGTGCTACATTATCCGAACACCCACCACCAATAATATAATCACTAACTCTTTATACCAAGGTCCGCAACATTTACTACAAGAGCAGAACTTGAAGTGAAGAGCAGGTAATGGAGGAATTAGTAGTCCCTGCACTTCACTTTCATTCCCCTCCTAGCAAGCTCTAATCTGTTTATAAATTGTTATAAGTTTCAGCTGTAAATATGTACTACTAAGATGTATGTATGTATCACACCCAAATCCTATTCTTACTGAACTATATTGAAATTCATTTTCCTCACAAAACAATACAACATTTACACTGGTGAACTTTATTGTGATTTTGGCAAATATACTCACTCCATCACAATTCAATCTACGGCAAATTTTTACAAAATCGGCCACTTGAGAAAACGAATGAAATATAGTGCAATGGATGCAGCTTTAATTGCTGTTTACAATTTTGAAAGTTTTATTTGGCAGTCTAGCTTTGTTTTGTACTTATGAGCGAATTCTGTGCATATGATGCAGCGGTTTTATTTCACTTATGCGGCGGATATTTAGCAAATAAATGTTTATGAGCAAGTATAATATATGCTAGAATGATTAATGTATTTACGTTTAAATTGTTACATAAACACTGCCCAAGTTGTAAACATTTCGAAAATACAGGCCCCTGTTACCCCACTCATATACATACACCAACCTAACCTAACACAGGCAAAAGAAAACGACGCTTGACCGCCAAATAAAACTTTCAAAATCGTAATCAGCAATAAACACTGTATCCATTGCATTATATTTCATTCGTTTTCTCGAGTGGCCGATTTTGTAAACAATTACCCAATTTACTACAAAAAACAGAACACAGTGTGTACTTACTAAGTATATGAAACCTTAAAACATGTTTAAAGAAATGGTTGATCTTAATCAAATTTTTAAGGTAGAATTGGAACTGAAAAACCCAATGTCACACACGGCCTGTGTGTTTAAAAAACACCAACAGCAAGTTCGATGACACAAATAAATAATATTTAATAAAATTATTAATTTTGTTTTTCAGTGATTGAATGGTACTTTTAATATATTTCAGTATACAAGAGGGTAGGAGGAATTAAATAATAGTACATAGAGCTCCCTCAGGAAACTTATGATTCATAAACATATTAGGTAAGTGTACCTGGCCGTCTACGCGAAACAAAATAGAGTATAACAGAGAAAGGTTAATACTTGGGGAATAAAGAAGCTACATTATAATATTGATCATGTACAGGTGATGTATTATAGCAAGGGTTATCGGCTTGATCCAAAATTGAAGAAGCCTACCTCGAAAAATATGCCGAGTCTATTCCAATTACAAACATACATCCTATCCTGATAATAGACAAATGATCCTGTTTAAACTAACGCTGGAATACTTACACAATACTTTCAACACTTCTCTTTCATTAGTTGACACTTCCCTCTATTTGCAGCTTTCCCAAAAGCAAACAGAACACTATATTCCATTGCATGATACCCGGATACCATTTCTTCTTTTTCTCAGTGCTGCCAACTATCATTCTATAAAACAAGCTAAACCGCTTGCCAAAAAGGCTGGAAAATGCCAGATAGAAAACATTATTAAAAAGATACGCATGACTCGCCTAGCAAAAATTAACGTGGTCTTCGTCGTCATCCTTCTCTGTTTTTATAATTATAATTGATATTATTTTTAAATCTTATTTTATATTTAAAGTTTTACACTGGGTTGATGGACGTTGCTCTTTTGTTTAGTATTTATCTCATGAGTTTCACTGTATGTTATACATGTGTATCGGGTCTATTATTACAATACATAGCAACGTTATTTTATTTTTATCATTGTCGCCCATTACATGCAATGCATTTTATTTCATTGCCAACATATCAAATTCGTTGTGTTGCCAACATGATTTTTGTATGTTGCTATCACAACATCCTGTCTCGTTTCTACTGCTGCAGCTGGGATTTCCCTTAGGCTCTTGCATGTATGCAGCATTTGTAGCAACAAGCTTCAACATTTCGCTTCGGACTTTGCATGGAAAATCTGAAGTGTTGCAGTCACATGATTTCTCTACTCTTGCAGACGTAAATTGTGTAGTTTAGAAAGAGCTACGATTTTGCATAGTAAGATTTGGTCTATCGGTAACGGTTTACCAGTTATGCAAAAGTCGTCCAGAATAAATACGACTACATAGGTATAGCCAGAAAATTCAAAATATACATTTCATTTGTCATATAAATATCTCATACCTATGGCATTTTAATAAAAATCGTCAGAGCCATTTTCAAGAAAATAAAAGTTTTCGAAAAATGTTCCATGTAAAGGGTAGTTTAGGATGGAGGAATTTCCTTCAAAATCTTCGTGTCGCATCCTTGAAAGACATTACATTCAAATACTAACTTTGAACCATTCCTTCCACTCAGAATGGCGGAAAGTCTATTTTTTTGGTTACTTAACAATGTGCTCGACTTCCACATTGGAGTAAGGTAGAATTGACATGGAAAATGCTAGTGGCACTAACTCTGCAGAAGGACTTTCGCTTGCTGCATCTCTATTCTTGCTAACTTCTTATCAGAACTCAGGAGCAGATGTCTGTCAGTCTGTGGAAAGCATAACTCGAAAAGAATGGAATACAATACTTCCTCTATTTACTATAGCTAGTAGAGAAAGTAAACAGAATCTGTTTTTTTGTCAGAACTTACATCTGTAAACCTGTAGTCAATATTTATATAGCAGAGTTGTTCTTCACTATTAATGTGGAGTATCGGAAGTTTGTTTCTTAATTCCATGTCATGACGCATTCTCACTTGAAATTAAGTCACTCTGAATGAATATCAACTGAAGTTCTACGAAACAGACAATCCTCATGTATTAACTCATTTACATATTCAACGTAATTGCCACTGTTTAAAAATGCTTCATTCTTATCGTCACCATGGTAAACGAGTGAAGACTTTTCAAGATCTGTTTTAATTAAATATTTATTTAGAGCAATTTTAATGGTTAGAAGCCTCCTATGTTGAGTTTGTCGATAACATGGAAAGCAAGTTTTGTTTGCTGACGCTTGTTGTGACGTCATGGATATACGCTGCCCAGTGGTTGACCTTGGTGAGGCATCCAACAAGTTTCCTGCAGCTGACGACAGATGCCGTTGACCCAAGCTTGTTTCGAACTATACTGCTGTAGTGCGGCGCAAATAGGTAATTCGAATCATAACATTGAGGAAAGCTGGATTTTCAATAACATTAAAACGGTTACGTACCACAAAATTATAATTTAGTACAATTTGGCAATCAGTTTGAGGAACATTACAGGGTACCTATATAATACATCTCTTACATCTATTGACGCTATGTTTGATCTTAATTGCTGTACATTTAATAATGCACAGAAGGTTTCATAGGCTTGTCGCTCACAGAAAACAAAATGATACTGATTTGTCTGTCTATAAGCCGTAAGAGATAGACAAAATCTTTCTGTACAAAATATGTAGATCTCGCTAAAACAAACAATTTATGTGTGAATAAAATTATTGTAGAGTGAACTATTTCGGAGATATTCCTTGTTATTTGTGTCAGTTTCGGAAAACTTAAAACTTTTGTAAAATGGAACATCGTTCATTTTTTGTATGTTAACAGTGCAAAGAGAACGTAATCTCAAAGCTTTAAAATATTTGACTATCCACAAAGCCTACTGTATTCTAATATTCCCCTTGTACCTACAAGGAAATAAGCAATAAGATAATTTGTACAAATGTTTATCTCAACTAACACGAAGAAGATATAGGAGTAAGAGTTTGTAAGAATGGTTAGTACAAGAATAGAGAAAGTCATGTGAGTGTAACAGTCTGATTTTTTAACTGTAAGATTTAGTTTTAGAAAATATTGGCAAACGCTTTGTGAAGTTTGATCTTGTACAACTTGTGGAAGTCGAATATTGTTGTTTTAGCGCATTGTTGTCGCGGTCTTACTGCCAGACTGAAATGAAAGATTGGAGCTGTGTAATTTAATTAGAGAACATGTAGACGAGGGGGGGGGGGGGCATTATTACATTTAACTGCTTGCATAAAGAACAATGCTAAATAGGATGTACGTTTATTGTTTGTCGGTATTAATACAACTCAAGTACATGTTCAATATATGCCTACATTGTCGTCAATAGCTTGAAAATAAATCACAGTCTGTGTCTCAGGTTTGTTTCAACAAAGGAGGGATGAGTATTGCTTTCCTTGAGATTGTCCATCTTCCTCTGAGTTGTGAAGCGGTTAACTCTGCGGTGGGATAAGTGGTTATGGTCCACGATAGGTCAAACAATTTTACAGATATTACACGCCTGGTAGGTACGTAACCAGAGAAGTGCTAATTCATAAAATATCTCAAGTAGTGAAGGTAAAACATGTGGAAGTTTATAATGGAAACGCCAGATGACACATTTGCCAAGGCCTTCGTATCTCCGGCGAGTCAAAGCAACGATATATGTACACATTATATAAAACTAACATAAGTTGTTTTCTGCCATCTCGTATATAAACTGCAAGGTCGCAGTATAAATTGCAATTGAGGACTTGCACTTTTACATCTCCCTTTATAAATTAATTCTCCACGTGCTCCACGAAGGTCTACGCAATTGCACTTGGTGTTAAATAGTGCAATTTACGAGTTGACGCAGGCCACACGCACGTCGATAGCACTGAGCTGAGAGTACTTCATAGAATAAACGTTTATGTGCAACTTATCGCTAAGGGTTGTCACAATTCCCATGACAATTTCACGTCACAGCGCATTCATTGTCTATCAAGCAAAACGCGATCTTAAACATCTCATGTGTCGCTCTCACATGACTTTCTCTACTCTTGTAGTACTAATTATTCTTACGTACTCTTCTTCCTGTACCTTCTTCCTGTTAGTTGAGATAAAGTCATCCGGAGTAAACAGGACTACATGGGCTATAGCCAGAAAATTCAAAATATACATTTCTTTTGTCATACAAATATCTTAAACGTATGACAATTTAACCAAAATCGTAAGAGCCATTTTCAAAAACTAATTTTGGAAAAAATTTCCATGTAAAGAATATTTAAAGGTGGAAGATTTTTCTTCAAAATCTTCGTGTCGCATCCTTGAAAGACATTAAACTTAAATACCAACTTTGGTTTTTAACCTACTTTTCCTTTTTGAGTTATGCTGTCCACAAATACACACACAGACACACACAAACACACACAGACACACACAAACACACACGCACTGAGGTTTTTATGAAAATCCTTCTTTTTATATCGAGGGGGCCTAAACACATTTCCGGTGGAATTTCTGGGTGGAATACAATACAATACAATACTGTACGCAGTAGTGAAAGTAACCATGTTACTGAACCTGACTCTGGCTTCTAATGTTTCTGAGGTTTGAAGCTCGTACCTGTGGTCATGAGCGACCTTTGGTAAGCATTACTTAACCTCACTTAAATTGGTGAAAAACTACCAGCCTTCGTTAGACGTTAGACAAGTGACCTTTACACGTGCCACGATTACCAGGTGTAAATGATACAACGGACCGCAAGCCCGTGTAGTGTGTGCGGCAAGGATATCAGTGTGAAAATATGGTACGTCCAACTTGATCCACTCCAAGCGAGTGCAGGACGAGCGCGTCCACTCCTTCACTGCGACCTCACATGGGTCCATTGTGACGGAAGGGATGAGGCGAAGTGAGACCGGAGGCTTGTCAGAGAGCGGAGCCAGCGAGGCCCCAGAGACGCATACAAGTCCCTAGCAGTTCGTGTTACCCCTACCCAGGGAGAGGGCGACGAGGCAGCAACTTCTGCCGGAACGAACCGCTCTACCAAACAAAACTGAAACATGACAAGGGAGGGAAATGAGAAAGAAGGGAGAAGAGATAAATGCACCCCCAGTGACATGGAGAAACCCAGGTCAGAGTGCGCGGCCACGGCGATCGAACTCACGACCTCCCACAGACGTTACCGCCTGACAAGCAAACGTTCTGAAGGGGCAGAAAAATCGTAATCGTTCTATTTCATGTGTTCACTGTTTAAAAATAAGTGTATTATTCTGTATCTAGGAATTGCGCACCGCAGCCTTCATCATGAACCAAACTTGGTTTGTTTGTAGCACAATATCCATTTTGTTGTGATGATATCTACATAAACGGAACCATGCTTCATCACTCCAACATTAACGTTCCTCAAAACCTAGTTACAGAAATTAACCACACTCTCGTGATCACGTGCTAGAAATTCCTGGCTTACGTTTTAAAAGTGTCGTTGCTTTCGTTTCCATGCTGAATCTTTTGAAATGCCAATATCCTGTGCAAGGCGCATAAGAGATTTTCGAGGTGACCGTTCCGTAAGCACATGCCTTTTCATCTTTCTTTTTTCTGTCACAAATTGATCCCGTCTCCGTGAGTTTATTTACCAGCAAACGAAAGGTGTCTCTACTCGGAACACGCACGCCAACAAGTTTAGTTTAAAATTGCCGTTACAACTTCCCTACAAGATGACGTAAGCACACGCGTATCGTACTTAAAGACTCTTTGGTATACTGTATACTGAAATCGATTCATTTTGAAAACACTTGAAGCAAAACTAAACACTTCTAAACAGTCCTAGTGTTATTCGCATGTGAGATAGACTACACTAGTACTTATCACATACCTAAGGAAAGTCAGACTGACGCACGTGTGATGTACGCAGAGAGATGCAGTGAAGGTCACACCGGTCCTGCAGCTGTCGGCCAACTTTTGTACTAAACGTACTGTATTATCTTTTTGGTTATATCACCTCCTAAACATTTTCTTACGTTTCTGAACATCTCAAGTATCTATGTGCAGTGAAAACAATTAGTGGCACTTTCAAAATGGAGACAAAAGGTTTGATGAATATTCCAGTGAGGATATTGATGTCTTAATTGAAGATGTGAAATCAAACAAATGTAATTTTCAATATAACAGAGCTACCTTTGATGAATAGTCTACCAACATTCATTTATATTCATTACCTGAGTGACCGAGCTTCGCTCGGCGTTCCCCCCCCTTTTTTTTTTGTGAAATCTTGTCAGCAAATAATTACTTAGATAAACTTGAAATGCAAAACGTTAACTGAATTTTTTTTGTCGCAGTTGTTAAGAGTCATTCCCGAAATACAAGAGATATACAGATGCATATACATATTCATGAGCATAATCATTTCAGCTGCTGAACGCCGGCCTCCCCCATAGATATCCACCTAGTTTGAGGTTTTCATCGAGCATTTGTTCTTTGGTGCTGCGGTGGACTCTATTTTCCAGGGCGTTGGTTAAACACAAACCAGTTGAATCTCACTATCTGAAGTATTCAATTGTTTAAACATTAGCACAACACTGGAGTAATGGAGTTCTTATCTAACCTATCAGAGGTGTCAACGCTTTACTCGTCATTTTCTAATCGTACTGTATGTGTGGAGATATGCGTAATTACGCATTTGTGTTGGCAGCACTGACCGGAAGCTGTTGGCTATTGCCTTAAGAGCGAAATAGACAAACATAATTAAATAGGTGTAGAGTTATTGCCACGTTAAGGATGGGAAGATCGCCTTGGCAGTCTATCAGCTAGTTAAATCAAATAGCAAACTTTAATTCCCACACACACACGCACGCACGCACGCACGCACACACACACACACACACACACACACGCACACACACACACACACACACACAAGTAGGCAGTAGCCTCTCGCCGTGGCACTCGTGGCATCACAAACTACCATTATTATATATCTATCAAGCGATGAGGAAACTCAAACCGGATCCACTCCTTTTACTTTTCAATTATATTATAATATATTAGTAGCAGTATAATAGCGACTCTGGCTCAATTAGCATAAATATCCCATTAATCAAATCCTGTCACGCCCCCCCTCACCCCTCCCCACCTCCCCTCCCCCTCCCCCCTCCCCCCTCCACCCCCACATGTGGGAATTTCCAAAAGGTAATAGCGACTCTGGCTCAATTAGCATAAATATCCCATTAATCAAATCCTGTCACGCCCCCCCCTCCCCCCTCCCCCTCCCCCTCCCCCTGCCCCTCCACCCCCACATGTGGGAATTTCCAAAAGGTAATAGCGACTCTGCCCCACTTAGCATAATTTCCCCATTAATAATCCGCCCCCTCACACTCCTCTCCCTCCCCCCCCCCTTAAGTGACATGGGTATTTCTTTGGACACGTGGGAATTCCGAAAACAGAGAGGGTGGATGGTCTGTCGCGATCAGGATGACAAAGGAAGGATAATTAATGACCCCCGTCCCCCCTGACCCTCCTATTCTAGTGTCTGCATGTGTTTTCGAAAGAAGAACGTGAGGGTAAGAAACCCTACAATGAATGGCCCCTTTCAGATCTTGATATATTTATGTGACAGTTGGAAATGTTTCCCTCTGACAGTTTTTGAAAAGAACAAGATTCAACTTGCAACGGTGAGCATAGAGGATGACAAAGGAAGGGTAATTAACGACCCCCGTCCCCCCTGACCCTCCTATTCTAGTGTCTGCATGTGTTTTCGAAAGAAGAACGTGAGGGTAAGAAACCCTACAATGAATGGCCCCTTTCAGATCTTGATATATTTATGTGACAGTTGGAAATGTTTCCCTCTGACAGTTTTTGAAAAGAACAAGATTCAACTTGCAACGGTGAGCATAGAGGATGACAAAGGAAGGGTAATTAACGACCCCCGTCCCCCCTGACCCTCCTATTCTAGTGTCTGCATGTGTTTTCGAAAGAAGAACGTGAGGGTAAGAAACCCTACAATGAATGGCCCCTTTCAGATCTTGATATATTTATGTGACAGTTGGAAATGTTTCCCTCTGACAGTTTTTGAAAAGAACAAGATTCAACTTGGAACGGCGAGCATAGACATACACATTTTTCCTGTCTGAACAGGCCTAGTGTTTTTCTCTTAACATAACAGCCAAAGATCGCCCACCTGCAGGAAGAAACCTTTTCAATAGCGAAAGAATACTTCTGCATTGACGCGAGGACCACCCATGTGGTCCCCCACTGCGAGGGTTCCCTGCCTTCCCTCACAATGACCGTATTGTGCGGAAATGGGGTGCGGTGGTCTTGGGCACACTTGAATGACATTCCCTACTCAGTCTTTTACAAACATTTCTTACCAGCTCTTATGCCTATATCTTCATCGTGCTAGTTGAAATAAGCATTTGTACAAATTATCCTATTACTTATTTCGGTGAGATTCGGGCTACTTCTTGAGGCTTTTACATTCACAAGGCTTTATCGGTCCACTTTTCCTGTGTCATGTTTTCTAGTTTTTTGTTCTTTATTTATCTATTTTGTTTATTTTGGATTCCTTATGGACTTCAATGATGTCCCGCACAATCAACGCAAGCACTATCTCACGATCTTTTACGCTCATAGAGTTCTCTCTACACACGTTTCTTACTGTGACATGATTGTTTGCATTCTGTTAATCCTCATGAAAATACTGGCTTATACTTCCATTTAATTTCAGTATTATTCTATAAATAACGTTATTTTATACTTGCAACATTCATTTTGTGTATAGTATCATGTTCGACGATCAGAGAGGCTGTTTCTCGTTTCTTTCAAGCAAATTTAAGCTTTGACAACATGTTACTTAAGCTGAAAATATTGTCTCGTCTGTTACCCTCACGCAACTTTCTCTACTCTTGCCCTAACAATTAATACAAAATGTTATTTGCACTAACATCTTCGTGTTAGCTGAGATAAACGTTTTCACAAATTATCTCACTGCTTATTTCCTTTTATGTGCAAGGGGGGATATTAGAGTAAGGAAGGCTTTGTGTACTGATCAAAAGCTACACGCAATTCTACTGAAAAAACATTCCCAAGGGAATTTTTTGGTCCATCCACATCTCTTGACTTCGCATTTGTTTATGTTCCCAAAACTCAACTAATATCATGGAAATATCTCCAAAAATCCTACAGTCACACACACACACACACACACACACCTACACACATGAATGCACAACCACACACACACACACACACACGCACACATACACACACGAGCATACACACACATACACACACTCACACACGCGCAGACACCCACACTTACACACATACACTCACACACATGCACCCAAGCACACACATACACACATACACGCACCTTTTTGTAAACCTGCTTTTTTGGATTCAGAGGGCCTCGAACATATATTTCCGGTGAAATCTTGACTTCGAATTTTTGGGTGGAGTACGATACTTCCCCTATTGGCCAGTAGAGAAAGTAAAAATAGAGGTTGCGACAACTGAGCATAAAAAATACACAACGCTAATTTCATTTCAATATATGAAACTCCTGATATTATTCTTTGTTATCAAATGATTAAAAATTGAAGAGACAGAATAATGAAAATTTCATTCATCTTACCCTTGCTATTGAATAAAGTTAGTGAATGAGACCTGATGCTCTGAAAGTATTTATTTTTTCTCAAGTAGTAATAGATAAGGGGTTAATAAAATCTCAACAGGAACTTTTTGTCACTAGATGTAAGTTTATTTAATAAGTTTGCCAGTTTATAGCAGGTTTGTATAAAACAATTGTACTATTAAATCTTACAATCCAGAGGCTTTTAAGGGGAGAATATGTTTGGAAACAACACAAAGAATAAGTGAAAACTGCGCACCAATATTCATTACAACACCAAACCAAAACGGAAAAAGGGGGGGCTTGTAGACAGAATACAAGACGAGCTCTATGGTGTTAAAGGAAATTAAAGGCGCAAAACTCCTTATGTGACTTAATCTCTGGGAATGGCTGATGGTAGCATGGAGATGGGAACAATAACAATGATAATGAATAGGAATCCCGCCAGCCTATATTTTAAACATTTTGTTCGGTGTTATTCATCTTTAATTTTTTATTTAAGCATAACATTTCTTGTCATTTCTTACTGAACCTTCAGCATTCAGTTCATTGAATAAGAAAGAGAATAAAGACACCTTTCAGATGTTCATACATTCATTTTAAATTACATTAAAGGATGGCATTGTCACTTTCATTATAAAACAAGCTATTATGTATATCATTTCACAGTATCCAAATATTGGAAAGAAAGCTAACTTCTTAGTTTAGCCAATGGAAACAAAGTTCGGCGGGGTGGGGGTAGCTGTTTCTACTGCACAGCTGCACAGGTGTGGTGGGGGAAAGCATTCTAACCTATAAAAGGGTACACAGGCCGCAGAAGTGATTGCAGTTCTAGAGGGCGAAACATCAGCTGGCATTTACACATCACTGCAACAATAACATACATTCCATAATGGCAGGTAAGCCCATTTTATTATACTTTAAAGAAACATTTTGGTGTCTTTCTACGAGTGAAAGTCATTAAATAGGAACAAAATACGCAGAAAAAAGTTTTTATATGTTAAATGGCATGTATTTCCTTACAATGGACTTGAAATTATCAGCTCATCATTCATTGCCTTTACACATTGAAAGATTAAGTCAAAGTGGAAATCCGAACTAACGATGAAATTGCCAAATGTAGGAAAACACGATAACTTTTTTTTCCCACTATTCATTAAATGTTTTCTTTTGTTGTTATTTTTATTATTATTCTTTTATTCTTTTGTAGGAAACATCGACAGGGCAAATGAATCTAACACGAGCATCAATGGCTCGCCCCCTGGACGTTGCACAACACGACTTGACAAAGTTACAACGACAGTTAGGCCCAATAAATGCAGTTGTGATAGTTGTAAAAATATTTCATCACTGAAAAGTCTAATGGGGGAAATTCAAGGTAAGAATTATTAAATATGGAAATGCTAGTTTATATTGTTCCTTATTTGTCTCATTGTAGGAATTCCATCGTAAGCAATTTTTGTGTACATTCTGTCTTCCAGCGTTAGCATTACAGCTCCAAACCATATGTTCAATCGAAATATCATATATGATATTTTGTTTTTCATCATTCATCTGACTTATAATATCCCTTTTAATACTCTCTTCTTCATATCAAAGTGACTTAACTCAAATAATCTGTCTCTAAGCCAAAAACATTTTCTTTTATACCTGAATTAAATATAGTCTTTTATTCAATCTTTAATAAATGTTCACTTGCTGAATATGAATATCCACTTCAAATATTATAACACCATTAATTAATTTTATTGTTTCATCTTACTTCAGGCCCATATGAACCAATGGACCTTTCATTGAATCGCCAGCCTAAGGAGCAGCACACCATGAGACCTTCACAAACAGCTTTACACAGAGAATCAGCGCAAAAGAGGGAATTATACCATAAATCACTTTGCGATTGCAAGATCGCTAATCAAGCTGGGAAGAGCACATCTTCTTCAATATCGCAGAGTAATAAGCAGCCGCATGAAAACACCCATCAGATTACAGATGAACAATTATATCAACAACGCAAGTACAGCTGGGAACCTTCAAATAAAAGATGTCATACTCATACAAGGGAGCAATTCAACAGTCCCAAGCAAAGAACTCAACAAAACTTAAAGGAATTGATCGAAAACAAGACAAGGATATGTATTCATACCTGTGAAACTATGAAATGTGATACTTTGAAAATTGCCATAGAACTTATTTTATAATTCAATAAGATTTCTTAGAACAGATAACCAGCTCTTATAGAGATACGTTATTGACTTTGGCAGGGACTCTAGGTCATATCTAACGTCAGTAACAATCATTCATCATGTAATTCATGCTTAGGATGCAGAGTCGCAGTTATCAGAAGTAACAGGTATTCTATTTTATTCCAAGGGCGGAAAAACAGCGTGATAGACACAGAGAGAGAGAGAGAGAGAGAGAGAGAGAGAGAGAGAGAGACTGACTGTTATGTGCAGGTGTTTTACCCATATTTATGAATTCTGAATAATATCCACAGGCATTTAGACTGAAGCAGTATCTACTTATATTGTGAAATCATCAATTATGTTGAAATGTAAAAACGATTTTGATTCATTTAATAAAATTTATGAAGAGAAATATCAGCGTTATCATTTAACCTGTCGTAACCTATCCTAGCCTAGCAAGCCTACCCTATCCAAATTTAGCCTATCTTAACTAGGAATGCATGCAGGAATAACATAATGTATGATATAAATTAACAAAAGAACATAATTACAATCAGATAATTTTATTTAACTTATAAAGATGAATACACTACCATTACCATTCAGAAAGCAAGCATATACTATTGAAAGACAATACATATATATTCATTTCATTTCTTAATCATTCAATGATGCCAGTCGATTTCAGTTCATTGATAATTCCTTGAATTTCCTTATAGTGATTCTGTCCGGTCGATTCTTGTGACATGATTAATAATCTTAAACGTTTTACTAATTCATTTGGATCGAACCAAGGATATTCCAGACGAAAAGCAGCATTTGATGAAGGAGCATCTTGCATGTTATTGGATACTTGGAGATTATTACTTTCTTCCAATGATGTCATGTTTCCAGATGTTTTTACAAGGACGCTTAGCGTTGATTTTCCATCTTCATTATTAGATGATTCATCAATTCCAGATTTTTCACTCTCTTGCAATGGAAATGCCCCTGATTCAGAATTAGCTATATTGTTCACAGGACCATTAGAAACCTCTTTCTTGCATATTTTATTATGGCGTTGAAGCCTACTCGTTGTCCTATTCTTTAAAGTCTGCCCACACTCACAGCATTTGAGGAAACGATCCTTTCCAAGACTAATATATGAAAAATTAAGTCTTGCGTATTTTGAGCAATACAACCTTTTACTGTGATCACTCATTGTGAAAATGCAACTGAAGCTGACAATAACCGTTTAAGCAAAAGTTAGAGATGCTCGATATTTTATACATTGATTGTTCATATGTCAAATATAAACTCGCAACAATGCAAAACAATTTAGTGTAGGCAGACACCCTAAGTAACCACAGGTGAGCAGATGAGGTGACCATGGGTGACCATGGGTGACCAAGGGGGACCAAGGGTGACCATGGGTGACCAAGGGTGACCAAGGGTGACCAGATTAGGTGACCATGGGTGACCAGATGAGGTGACCATGGGTGACCAGATGAGATGACCATGGGTGACCAAGGGTGACCATGGGTGACCAAGGGTGACCAGATTAGGTGACCATGGGTGACCAGATGAGGTGACCATGGGTGACCAGATGAGATGACCATGGGTGACCAAGGGTGACCAAGGGTGACCATGGGTGACCAAGGGTGACCAAGGGTGACCAGATTAGGTGACCATGGGTCACCCATGGTCATCTCATCTGGTCACCCATGGTCACCTCATCTGGTCACCCATGGTCACCTAATCTGGTCACCCATGGTCACCCTTGGTCACCCATGGTCATCTCATCTGGTCACCCATGGTCACCTCATCTGGTCACCCATGGTCACCTAATCTGGTCACCCTTGGTCACCCTTGGTCACCCATGGTCACCCTTGGTCCCCCTTGGTCACCCATGGTCACCCATGGTCACCTCATCTGCTCACCTGTGGTTACTTAGGGTGTCTGCCTACACTAAATTGTTTTGCATTGTTGCGAGTTTATATTTGACATATGAACAATCAATGTATAAAATATCGAGCATCTCTAACTTTTGCTTAAACGGTTATTGTCAGCTTCAGTTGCATTTTCACAATGAGTGATCACAGTAAAAGGTTGTATTGCTCAAAATACGCAAGACTTAATTTTTCATATATTAGTCTTGGAAAGGATCGTTTCCTCAAATGCTGTGAGTGTGGGCAGACTTTAAAGAATAGGACAACGAGTAGGCTTCAACGCCATAATAAAATATGCAAGAAAGAGGTTTCTAATGGTCCTGTGAACAATATAGCTAATTCTGAATCAGGGGCATTTCCATTGCAAGAGAGTGAAAAATCTGGAATTGATGAATCATCTAATAATGAAGATGGAAAATCAACGCTAAGCGTCCTTGTAAAAACATCTGGAAACATGACATCATTGGAAGAAAGTAATAATCTCCAAGTATCCAATAACATGCAAGATGCTCCTTCATCAAATGCTGCTTTTCGTCTGGAATATCCTTGGTTCGATCCAAATGAATTAGTAAAACGTTTAAGATTATTAATCATGTCACAAGAATCGACCGGACAGAATCACTATAAGGAAATTCAAGGAATTATCAATGAACTGAAATCGACTGGCATCATTGAATGATTAAGAAATGAAATGAATATATATGTATTGTCTTTCAATAGTATATGCTTGCTTTCTGAATGGTAATGGTAGTGTATTCATCTTTATAAGTTAAATAAAATTATCTGATTGTAATTATGTTCTTTTGTTAATTTATATCATACATTATGTTATTCCTGCATGCATTCCTAGTTAAGATAGGCTAAATTTGGATAGGGTAGGCTTGCTAGGCTAGGATAGGTTACGACAGGTTAAATGATAACGCTGATATTTCTCTTCATAAATTTTATTAAATGAATCAAAATCGTTTTTACATTTCAACATAATTGATGATTTCACAATATAAGTAGATACTGCTTCAGTCTAAATGCCTGTGGATATTATTCAGAATTCATAAATATGGGTAAAACACCTGCACATAACAGTCAGTCTCTCTCTCTCTCTCTCTCTCTCTCTCTCTCTGTGTCTATCACGCTGTTTTTCCGCCCTTGGAATAAAATAGAATACCTGTTACTTCTGATAACTGCGACTCTGCATCCTAAGCATGAATTACATGATGAATGATTGTTACTGACGTTAGATATGACCTAGAGTCCCTGCCAAAGTCAATAACGTATCTCTATAAGAGCTGGTTATCTGTTCTAAGAAATCTTATTGAATTATAAAATAAGTTCTATGGCAATTTTCAAAGTATCACATTTCATAGTTTCACAGGTATGAATACATATCCTTGTCTTGTTTTCGATCAATTCCTTTAAGTTTTGTTGAGTTCTTTGCTTGGGACTGTTGAATTGCTCCCTTGTATGAGTATGACATCTTTTATTTGAAGGTTCCCAGCTGTACTTGCGTTGTTGATATAATTGTTCATCTGTAATCTGATGGGTGTTTTCATGCGGCTGCTTATTACTCTGCGATATTGAAGAAGATGTGCTCTTCCCAGCTTGATTAGCGATCTTGCAATCGCAAAGTGATTTATGGTATAATTCCCTCTTTTGCGCTGATTCTCTGTGTAAAGCTGTTTGTGAAGGTCTCATGGTGTGCTGCTCCTTAGGCTGGCGATTCAATGAAAGGTCCATTGGTTCATATGGGCCTGAAGTAAGATGAAACAATAAAATTAATTAATGGTGTTATAATATTTGAAGTGGATATTCATATTCAGCAAGTGAACATTTATTAAAGATTGAATAAAAGACTATATTTAATTCAGGTATAAAAGAAAATGTTTTTGGCTTAGAGACAGATTATTTGAGTTAAGTCACTTTGATATGAAGAAGAGAGTATTAAAAGGGATATTATAAGTCAGATGAATGATGAAAAACAAAATATCATATATGATATTTCGATTGAACATATGGTTTGGAGCTGTAATGCTAACGCTGGAAGACAGAATGTACACAAAAATTGCTTACGATGGAATTCCTACAATGAGACAAATAAGGAACAATATAAACTAGCATTTCCATATTTAATAATTCTTACCTTGAATTTCCCCCATTAGACTTTTCAGTGATGAAATATTTTTACAACTATCACAACTGCATTTATTGGGCCTAACTGTCGTTGTAACTTTGTCAAGTCGTGTTGTGCAACGTCCAGGGGGCGAGGCATTGATGCTCGTGTTAGATTCATTTGCCCTGTCGATGTTTCCTACAAAAGAATAAAAGAATAATAATAAAAATAACAACAAAAGAAAACATTTAATGAATAGTGGGAAAAAAAAGTTATCGTGTTTTCCTACATTTGGCAATTTCATCGTTAGTTCGGATTTCCACTTTGACTTAATCTTTCAATGTGTAAAGGCAATGAATGATGAGCTGATAATTTCAAGTCCATTGTAAGGAAATACATGCCATTTAACATATAAAAACTTTTTTCTGCGTATTTTGTTCCTATTTAATGACTTTCACTCGTAGAAAGACACCAAAATGTTTCTTTAAAGTATAATAAAATGGGCTTACCTGCCATTATGGAATGTATGTTATTGTTGCAGTGATGTGTAAATGCCAGCTGATGTTTCGCCCTCTAGAACTGCAATCACTTCTGCGGCCTGTGTACCCTTTTATAGGTTAGAATGCTTTCCCCCACCACACCTGTGCAGCTGTGCAGTAGAAACAGCTACCCCCACCCCGCCGAACTTTGTTTCCATTGGCTAAACTAAGAAGTTAGCTTTCTTTCCAATATTTGGATACTGTGAAATGATATACATAATAGCTTGTTTTATAATGAAAGTGACAATGCCATCCTTTAATGTAATTTAAAATGAATGTATGAACATCTGAAAGGTGTCTTTATTCTCTTTCTTATTCAATGAACTGAATGCTGAAGGTTCAGTAAGAAATGACAAGAAATGTTATGCTTAAATAAAAAATTAAAGATGAATAACACCGAACAAAATGTTTAAAATATAGGCTGGCGGGATTCCTATTCATTATCATTGTTATTGTTCCCATCTCCATGCTACCATCAGCCATTCCCAGAGATTAAGTCACATAAGGAGTTTTGCGCCTTTAATTTCCTTTAACACCATAGAGCTCGTCTTGTATTCTGTCTACAAGCCCCCCCTTTTTCCGTTTTGGTTTGGTGTTGTAATGAATATTGGTGCGCAGTTTTCACTTATTCTTTGTGTTGTTTCCAAACATATTCTCCCCTTAAAAGCCTCTGGATTGTAAGATTTAATAGTACAATTGTTTTATACAAACCTGCTATAAACTGGCAAACTTATTAAATAAACTTACATCTAGTGACAAAAAGTTCCTGTTGAGATTTTATTAACCCCTTATCTATTACTACTTGAGAAAAAATAAATACTTTCAGAGCATCAGGTCTCATTCACTAACTTTATTCAATAGCAAGGGTAAGATGAATGAAATTTTCATTATTCTGTCTCTTCAATTTTTAATCATTTGATAACAAAGAATAATATCAGGAGTTTCATATATTGAAATGAAATTAGCGTTGTGTATTTTTTATGCTCAGTTGTCGCAACCTCTATTTTTACTTTCTCTACTGGCCAATAGGGGAAGTATCGTACTCCACCCAAAAATTCGAAGTCAAGATTTCACCGGAAATATATGTTCGAGGCCCTCTGAATCCAAAAAAGCAGGTTTACAAAAAGGTGCGTGTATGTGTGTATGTGTGTGCTTGGGTGCATGTGTGTGAGTGTATGTGTGTAAGTGTGGGTGTCTGCGCGTGTGTGAGTGTGTGTATGTGTGTGTATGCTCGTGTGTGTATGTGTGCGTGTGTGTGTGTGTGTGTGTGGTTGTGCATTCATGTGTGTAGGTGTGTGTGTGTGTGTGTGTGTGTGACTGTAGGATTTTTGGAGATATTTCCATGATATTAGTTGAGTTTTGGGAACATAAACAAATGCGAAGTCAAGAGATGTGGATGGACCAAAAAATTCCCTTGGGAATGTTTTTTCAGTAGAATTGCGTGTAGCTTTTGATCAGTACACAAAGCCTTCCTTACTCTAATATCCCCCCTTGCACATAAAAGGAAATAAGCAGTGAGATAATTTGTGAAAACGTTTATCTCAGCTAACACGAAGATGTTAGTGCAAATAACATTTTGTATTAATTGTTAGGGCAAGAGTAGAGAAAGTTGCGTGAGGGTAACAGACGAGACAATATTTTCAGCTTAAGTAACATGTTGTCAAAGCTTAAATTTGCTTGAAAGAAACGAGAAACAGCCTCTCTGATCGTCGAACATGATACTATACACAAAATGAATGTTGCAAGTATAAAATAACGTTATTTATAGAATAATACTGAAATTAAATGGAAGTATAAGCCAGTATTTTCATGAGGATTAACAGAATGCAAACAATCATGTCACAGTAAGAAACGTGTGTAGAGAGAACTCTATGAGCGTAAAAGATCGTGAGATAGTGCTTGCGTTGATTGTGCGGGACATCATTGAAGTCCATAAGGAATCCAAAATAAACAAAATAGATAAATAAAGAACAAAAAACTAGAAAACATGACACAGGAAAAGTGGACCGATAAAGCCTTGTGAATGTAAAAGCCTCAAGAAGTAGCCCGAATCTCACCGAAATAAGTAATAGGATAATTTGTACAAATGCTTATTTCAACTAGCACGATGAAGATATAGGCATAAGAGCTGGTAAGAAATGTTTGTAAAAGACTGAGTAGGGAATGTCATTCAAGTGTGCCCAAGACCACCGCACCCCATTTCCGCACAATACGGTCATTGTGAGGGAAGGCAGGGAACCCTCGCAGTGGGGGACCACATGGGTGGTCCTCGCGTCAATGCAGAAGTATTCTTTCGCTATTGAAAAGGTTTCTTCCTGCAGGTGGGCGATCTTTGGCTGTTATGTTAAGAGAAAAACACTAGGCCTGTTCAGACAGGAAAAATGTGTATGTCTATGCTCGCCGTTCCAAGTTGAATCTTGTTCTTTTCAAAAACTGTCAGAGGGAAACATTTCCAACTGTCACATAAATATATCAAGATCTGAAAGGGGCCATTCATTGTAGGGTTTCTTACCCTCACGTTCTTCTTTCGAAAACACATGCAGACACTAGAATAGGAGGGTCAGGGGGGACGGGGGTCGTTAATTACCCTTCCTTTGTCATCCTCTATGCTCACCGTTGCAAGTTGAATCTTGTTCTTTTCAAAAACTGTCAGAGGGAAACATTTCCAACTGTCACATAAATATATCAAGATCTGAAAGGGGCCATTCATTGTAGGGTTTCTTACCCTCACGTTCTTCTTTCGAAAACACATGCAGACACTAGAATAGGAGGGTCAGGGGGGACGGGGGTCGTTAATTACCCTTCCTTTGTCATCCTCTATGCTCACCGTTGCAAGTTGAATCTTGTTCTTTTCAAAAACTGTCAGAGGGAAACATTTCCAACTGTCACATAAATATATCAAGATCTGAAAGGGGCCATTCATTGTAGGGTTTCTTACCCTCACGTTCTTCTTTCGAAAACACATGCAGACACTAGAATAGGAGGGTCAGGGGGGACGGGGGTCATTAATTATCCTTCCTTTGTCATCCTGATCGCGACAGACCATCCACCCTCTCTGTTTTCGGAATTCCCACGTGTCCAAAGAAATACCCATGTCACTTAAGGGGGGGGGAGGGAGAGGAGTGTGAGGGGGCGGATTATTAATGGGGAAATTATGCTAAGTGGGGCAGAGTCGCTATTACCTTTTGGAAATTCCCACATGTGGGGGTGGAGGGGCAGGGGGAGGGGGAGGGGGAGGGGGGAGGGGGGGGCGTGACAGGATTTGATTAATGGGATATTTATGCTAATTGAGCCAGAGTCGCTATTACCTTTTGGAAATTCCCACATGTGGGGGTGGAGGGGGGAGGGGGGAGGGGGAGGGGAGGTGGGGAGGGGTGAGGGGGGGCGTGACAGGATTTGATTAATGGGATATTTATGCTAATTGAGCCAGAGTCGCTATTATACTGCTACTTATATTATATTATTTGACCATTATTTGGAAACACACAACTTATCACTAACGCCAATCCTAATATTAAATATTCCTAAGTTTAACTATTTCATTTCACTAATGCCGTAAATGGTAATAATTAACATCAATTACTCTTCCTTTTACTTTCTTTAGTACGTATAATAAGTAGAGAAAGTATTATATTCGACCAAAAATTCGATATCGATATTTCACTGGAAATATATGTCCCAGGTCCCTAAATACAAAAAAGCATGTTTAGAAGAAGGTCCTTGTGTGTGTGTGCGTGTGTGTGTGTGTGTGTGTGTGTGTGTGTGTGTGTGTGTGTGTGTGGTCTAGGTATCATAAGTATTGCAATACTCACACAAATAACAATATCTCCGAAATGGTTTACTCTACAAACAAAATGCATTTGGGCATACATTTTGTTTTAACGATATCTACATTTTTTGTACAGTAAGATTTTGTCTATCTCTTACGGTTTACCAGTTATACAAAAGTCATCCAGAGTAAACTGGACTACATACACTATAGGTCTCTTATGTTATAAACTGCCACACAAAGTTCCAACACAATCTGTTTTATACTTTTGAGGAAATTAATTATTTAATTTACTCACAATGTGAAAATACCTTAATATTCAACATATTCCATGCGCCTCAAGAACTAAAACAACAGAACAGTTTTACTATTTTGTAAACTCTAACTGCCCAACAAACACTATGAATCTGCACCAGGAAGAAAAATGATAACCTTTAAAGTAATTCATTTCCTTGCTTTGATGGAGGCTGAAAATATTTCATTAACTTCTTTTGTGTATTTAATCTTTTAAAGGTAAACAAATGTTCATATTTTGAAACCAAATACTGAAGTTTAAGTCACATAAATGGAGCACATGGAAGAAAACTCAATGTGCATGGAGCAGATAAATGTAAAGAGGAGAAAAAGCAATTTTTGCACTCATGATCACATCTTCCGTCTTTTGTCTCAGATTGATATCTTAGCTATTTCTTTCCACTCAATTTGCTTGTTTTTGACTCCTTCTTGTTCAAATACTGCCGACAATTTAAGTCGAATAGGGACGTTTAAATGTAGCCCACACAACATTTACACCTCTAAAAATGACGGAATATAAAAATGTCACTGACAACCGATGACTGAAGGCTTGGGGAATATTTGTATGTATAAACCTAAAAATCATCAATTTTATTACTTTTCGTTAATTTTTCAGTCCCAGGATCCCTTAAGCACAGTATGGACCGGATTTGAAGCCGCGTCCTTGGGTTCAGTACGGCAGCCTTAGCCATCCACATAGACTATCAAATACAGTACTTAGTAGACGTAGTAGAGAAAGTGACGTTCGTCATGATTCGGACATCCGAATAAATGTTCGTAAAAGCGGCCTATAAACCGCGGTATTTCATATGTCGGCCTTCCAGTGACCAGCCACCACTGTTGTGGTTATCAGCACAGCGCTTCTGTAAAGCGCGGTGATTCATATGTCGGCCTCCCAGTGACGAGCCGCCACTGTTGTGGTTATCAGCACAGCGCTTCTGTAAAGCGCGGTATTTCATATGTCGGCCTCCCAGTGACGAGCCGCCACTGTTGTGGTTATCAGCACAGCGCTTCTGTAAAGCGCGGTATTTCATATGTCGGCCTTCCAGTGACCAGCCACCACTGTTGTGGTTATCAGCACAGCGCTTCTGTAAAGCGCGGTGATTCATATGTCGGCCTCCCAGTGACGAGCCGCCACTGTTGTGGTTATCAGCACAGCGCTTCTGTAAAGCGCGGTATTTCATATGTCGGCCTTCCAGTGACCAGCCGCCACTGTTGTGGTTATCAGCACAGCGCTTCTGTAAAGCGCGGTATTTCATATGTCGGCCTTCCAGTGACCAGCCGCCACTGTTGTGGTTATCAGCACAGCGCTTCTGTAAAGCGCGGTGATTCATATGTCGGCCTTCCAGTGACCAGCCGCCACTGTTGTGGTTATCAGCACAGCGCTTCTGTAAAGCGCGGTGATTTATATGTCGGCCTTCCAGTGACCAGCCGCCACTGTTGTGGTTATCAGCACAGCGCTTCTGTAAAGCGCGGTGATTCATATGTCGGACTCCAGTGACGAGCCGCCACTGTTGTGGTTATCAGCACAGCGCTTCTGTAAAGCGCGGTGATTCATATGTCGGACTCCAGTGACGAGCCGCCACTGTTGTGGATATCAGCACAGCGCTTCTGTAAAGCGCGGTGATTCATATGTCGGCCTCCCACTGACGAGTCGCCACTGTTGTGGTTATCAGCACACCGCTTCCGTAAAGCGCGGTGATTCATATGTCGGCCTCCCAGTGACGAGCCGCCACTGTTGTGGATATCAGCACAGCGCTTCTGTAAAGCGCGGTGATTCATATGTCTGCCTCCCAGTGACGAGCCGCCACTGTTGTGGATATCAGCACAGCGCTTCTGTAAAGAGATAGACGTGAAGTAAAGGAAGTGCAGCGTCGCCTTGACCAGTCCTTCCTTCGTGCAAGAATTTGCGCATGTGCGAGAGACACGTGGAGCCAAAATCATGGACACGCTTTCGCCACCCTTTTGTCCTAGAAATGGTGTGAAGTGTTCAACCTTCGGACCAGTAAGTGCGGTCAGTCCAGACCCCAACGCTCTTCACAACTTTAGTTACTTTGATGTGCTCGCTACCTCGTGTCTCTTGTCTTGCTTACGTCATTAAGTAAATAAGATCAAAATATTTATTTGTATTGTTGACCCCACTTGGCAGACGCGTTGTTGCAATAAACAGGACTACATGGGCTATAGGCAGAAAATTCAAAATACACATTTCATTTATCATACAAATATCTTAAACATATGGTATTTTAATCAAAATGGTTAGACATTTTCAAGAAAATCAAAATTGTTGAAAAATTTTCGATGTAAAGAGTAGTTTAGGGTGGGGCATTATTCTTCAAAATCTTCGTGTCCCATCCTTGAAAGACCTCTTTCTTTACCTGATTACCCTCCCCTTATGTAGGACTTACAAGTCAGTGTCTAGAGTCAGACGTCTGTCAGGGAACACAGGAACCTATGTACCAGACAGAGTGAACACCTGCAAGTATGAGAGTGAGGAAGTGATTACCCTCCCCTTATGTAGGACTTACAAGACAGTGTCTAGAGTCAGACGTCTGTCAGGGAACACAGGAACCTATGTACCAGACAGAGTGAACACCTGCAAGTATGAGAGTGAGGAAGTGATTACCCTCCCCTTATGTAGGAGTTACAAGACAGTGTCTAGAGTCAGACGTCTGTCAGGGAACACAGGAACCTATGTACCAGACAGAGTGAACACCTGCAAGTATGAGAGTGAGGAAGTGATTACCCTCCCCTTATGTAGGACTTACAAGACAGTGTCTAGAGTCAGACGTCTGTCAGGGAACACAGGAACCTATGTACCAGACAGAGTGAACACCTGCAAGTATGAGAGTGAGGAAGTGATTACCCTCCCCTTATGTAGGACTTACAAGTCAGTGTCTAGAGTCGGACGTCTGTCAGGGAACACAGGAACCTATGTACCAGACAGAGTGAACACCTACAAGTATGAGAGTGAGGAAGTGATTACCCTCCCCTTATGTAGGACTTACAAGTCAGTGTCTAGAGTCAGACGTCTGTCAGGGAACACAGGAACACACACAGGGGTCTATCTCTACTTTTTTTTTTTTTTAATTCAGGGAGTCTCAAAACAAATTTGCGGTGAAATCTCGACATCGAATTTGTGAGGGAAATACAATATTTCCTCTACTTACTACACGTATTGGAGGAAGTTAAAATATGAAAACAGTTATCATGTTAAATCTTATATTTACAGCAGAGACGTTGTAACCTTAAGTGTTTTAAACTATATTTGTCCTTCGGGTGATTTCTATTGGTAGATGATTGCCTCATTTGGCAGTTGCTGCTGATCGTGGAAGTCCGAAGGTTGCTAATATAGGACCCCAAAAGTGTCCTTCGCCTTCAAGAAGCTATGTACTTTCGCTCTGCAGCTTTCCAATGTGAAATTACGCTTGCTGTAGGTAAACTGGTTGCAGCGCATTGACACCGTTATACACATACTCAAATAAACCCATTATCGTAACCTTTAACGCGATCTAATTACTACTTCCTTCTTGTTATTTAACAATGATTGTTACTTGCGCAACTTGCAGCTCAAGTGGAAGTTTTACTTCTCCACTGCCTACGTACATATGTATACTGGGTAACAGTCAAGGTCACACCCCTTTGGAAACCATTGTTCTATCGTCAAAATGCAATGATAGCAGACAGGCCATTGTTGCGCTATTCATCTTTGCTCAGTTTAAGTCTGAAGTCTGGAAAGTGTGAACATTTTTTCAAGTACAATGGAGATTGAGAGAGAACATTTTCATGTAATGATTTTGTACGACTTCAAATGTGACTTAAATGAAACACAGTCACTTGAGTGTTTGAGAGGGACTTTTGGGGACTATTCTCTGTCACGTGACACTGGTTTGTAGAATTTAAGAGGGGGCGGCAATCTCTTAAAGATGAAGAGACCAACATCACCACAATGATTAGGGAAGATCCAAGACTAACCTACAAGGACATTAGGGATTAGGTTTCAACCATCCTTCATCAACACCTTCACACCGCTAATGTAACAATGTAAGGAACTGAGACATACACCCTATAGTCCCACCACGTGACTTCTTCCTGTTCTCTATGGTGAAGAAGTCACTGATCTTCTAGTCCTGAAGAAGCAGTTTGAAGAAAAGTTATCTGCAGTGACGTGAATACTTCCAGAAGTGGTTCAGGAGGATGGAACACTACATACAGTACCAGGGAGAATACTTTGAGAAACTGTGATAAACAAAACGTTTCTGTGACTATTCATATTTTGTTGTCTCAATACATATCTAGTGACGTCACCTCGTATCAAAGTGATACTTCCAGAAGTGGTTCAGGAGGATGGAACACTACATACAGTACCAGGGAGAATACTTTGAGAAACTGTGATAAACAAAACGTTTCTGTGACTATTCATATTTTGGTGTCTCAATACATATCTAGTGACGTCACCTCGTATCAAAGTGATACTTCCAGAAGTGGTTCAGGAGGATGGAACACTACATACAGTACCAGGGAGAATACTTTGAGAAACTGTGATAAACAAAACGTTTCTGTGACTATTCATATTTTGTTGTCTCAATACATATCTAGTGACGTCACCTCGTATCAAAGTGATACTTCCAGAAGTGGTTCAGGAGGATGGAACACTACATACAGTACCAGGGAGAATACTTTGAGAAACTGTGATAAACAAAGCGTTTCTGTGACTATTCATATTTTGTTGACTCAATACATATATAGTGACGTCACCTCGTATCAAAGTGATACTTCCAGAAGTGGTTCAGGAGGATGGAACACTACATACAGTACCAGGGAGAATACTTTGAGAAACTGTGATAAACAAAGCGTTTCTGTGACTATTCATATTTTGTTGACTCAATACATATATAGTGACGTCACCACGTATCAAAGTGATACTTCCAGAAGTGGTTCAGGAGGATGGAACGCTACATACAGTACCAGGGAGAATACTTTGAGAAACTGTGATAAACAAAGCGTTTCTGTGACTATTCATATTTTGTTGACTCAATACATATCTAGTGACGTCACCTCGTATCAAAGTGATACTTCCAGAAGTGGTTCAGGAGGATGGAACGCTACATACAGTACCAGGGAGAATACTTTGAGAAACTGTGATAAACAAAGCGTTTCTGTGACTATTCATATTTTGTTGACTCAATACATATCTAGTGACGTCACCTCGTATCAAAGTGATACTTCCAGAAGTGGTTCAGGAGGATGGAACACTACATACAGTACCAGGGAGAATACTTTGAGAAACTGTGATAAACAAAGCGTTTCTGTGACTATTCATATTTTGTTGACTCAATACATATATAGTGACGTCACCACGTATCAAAGTGATACTTCCAGAAGTGGTTCAGGAGGATGGAACACTACATACAGTACCAGGGAGAATACTTTGAGAAACTGTGATAAACAAAACGTTTCTGTCACTATTCATATTTTGTTGTCTCAATACATATCTAGTGACGTCACCACGTATCAAAGTGATACTTCCAGAAGTGGTTCAGGAGGATGGAACACTACATACAGTATCAGGGAGAATACTTTGAGAAACTGCGATAAACAAAACGTTTCTGTGACTATTCATATTTTGTTGATACGTATCTATTGATCGTAAAGCACATTGTGATGGACAGATGAAAGCCTAGGTGCATCGTGTGACTCCTGGGACAGGCCGTGACGCGTGCTTGGCTGCACTGCGCTGACCTCTAGCTTACCTTCCTTGAAGTTAGATTCACATTACCGTGACGCAGGTATTGACAAGGGTCATCTGGTGGACAACTATATGACTGCAGATTGCACGGCCGAGAGAGACTTGTATACCTGCTCATATCTCCACAGTAATTATTGAAATAAAATCCTTGATTGAATACACAGCGTTTTACCTGTCTAATTATTCAGCACTCTACCGCAATGTAAACTTCCTTCTTTCCCTTTCTTTGCATCTAAGGTCACATCGACCGGATCGAGATGGCTCTACGTCTTGCGGAAGTCCTGGGTTCTAATCCCGTCCCGTGGGACCTAACCCCAAATTTTTCGGAATATTAAAAATAGCCTTTTTTTTTCTTTTGGGGTTTATAGATTTTGTAAAACTTAAAAGATTGTGTTTCTTTCATTCGTTTAGAAACAAATAGGACCAAACTGTATGTATAATACATTGTTGAAGAATCTTAATCTAAAATTGAGTGTAAAACGATGTACATATTTCTAAGAGTGGATAAGTGATTCTAACCTGTACTTCCTTTACACACTAGACATCATGATTTAGTTTGAAATATTGCACTGTCGATCAATTTGAGTTTTTCATGAAGTATCTTCTTCATTTTCACTCTGTTTCTGGAAGGTAATAATAGAATTCACGGGAACTGTGGTAGATTGAACCTGCATATTTGCAATAAACAAACCTTTCTGCTTTCTTTATCACAGTGATTCTCGCAGCAGTATAGTTTAACCTCAAACGTACTAGAGATCGAGGGTATTAAATTAATCGAGAAAGTATCGGAAACAATTAATAAGATACCGAAGAACTTTGCCCTGATAAGGTAAAAGACAAATGCTATAGTGTATAATGCCTATGCAGTGTTGAGGATATTTACGGTCGCCGCGGAACAGTGCAGGCACACATAACTTGCGCTAAAGATCCCGCTCTCCCGCGGTCTGCTTAATATATAATGTTTGTCTTCGGTTACGCTCTATGTTATTTGATTAATGACTATTCACTTCTGTCATCTTCAACTTGTTATAGTCTTTGTACACCTAACTGGCTTTGAACTTACACAACTGCTTCCTTGCATCTGAAAACTCTTTTTAGCCTGCGTCTGGTGACATGTCTTTGCTCACTGAAGACCGGACCAGCTACCTTTGGGAAGTAATTTCATAGGCGTTAAATTATCATATACAAACATTAGCTGCCAGCTCTTTTGTTTACTCAGAATGGCCAACTCTATTCATAACTCGCTGAAAAACATGTATTGCACATTACTATCAAAAGATTAGTTTATTTTAATTTGACAATTGATCTTTTCCTAGGAGAATGGTTACTTGTTAATGTTAATAATAAGGTGAAATTTATTTGAGATTATAAACTGGTTTTATGTTATAACAAGAGAAAATTGAAATACATGTGATTCTTGGGTATCGTATTCCTGGGCTGGCAATACTTAATACACTAACTGAAATGAGTATATTTTAGGTTATTTTTCATATAATTTAACGTTTTCTTGGAGGATATAGTATTTAAATTCATGTTTTATTCATGAAATAGTCCATATAAATATGTACAATTCGAGGTCTGACCCTCACTCCACTCGAGAATTAATTAATTAGGTCACAGGTGTTTGGATAATTCTCCACAAGAGCAGGTTTGTGCAAAAACTGAGTGTTTTACCTTGATGGGTCCTCCCCGGAACTTGCAATAAACCTTTGACCTAGGCACGTGCCGGTCCCGAGAACGTTATGACGCGTGGATCGGAAACTCGATAAAGCCGACCGCCCGACCGACCGACCGACTTCAAGGCGCGCATGCGTCACTTAGCGCTTGCCTTCGCTTTCATTGCAATTCAATGTGATGTGAGTATACATATCATGTAGAAATACCTACGTACAAACAACCTGTTTTACCTTTGTATTGTACTTTCTCTACTACGTGTAGTAAGTAGAGGAAGTATTGCATTAGACCTAAAAATTCGGTGTTGAGATTTCACCAGAAATATATGTTTTGAGACCCCCTGAATAAAAAGTCCTAGGTCTAGAAGCAACTGTTCTCTTTTCGTAACCGTTCACTCCATTCAGTGTCATAAACAGTTGGCAATATAATCACTTCAAGACTAACTCCGACGTGACGTATCTATGTCCCAAACTGTCCCAACTGTCGACACATGACGTGTATGTCGGACACTGCTGAGGTTCGCTGCGTATCCACCCTCAACCGCACATAGGAACTTTAGGGTGACTTGTTTTAAGGTTGATTAGGGGTTAACAAGGAAGCTTTTGCTTCTTCACAACTGTCTTTTAGAATACATACATTCTCTGCACCGTTGTAGTTTCATTGTCCCTGTAACGGCCTTTTTTCATCGTGTGTGACTTTTCATAGCTTAAGGGACCATTATGCATTTAATTTTGTATGACAGCCTTTATTAAAGTTTGCATTTACTATAATTGCATTATCATTTATTGTGCGGGTTGCGATGCAAATGAATCACGCGCGAAGCAGCTACTTCACTCGCTGGGGTGTCGAACACAGGGCTTCTCTTCGATCGATTGCAGAGCGGCATCTGCTGTACGTGGCAAGGGGAGTAAATGCGCTGGCGTCTCGAAGGCGTTTCTGACTTTACGTCACGCCGAGCGCTCCCTGACTGGCGCTGCTGCTCTCATCTCCATTATTTACAACAAACAAAAGAAATGTACGTTTTAGACCAGGGGAAGACAGGTATCGCTGCTGTGACGTCAGCTCACATGCTCGCAACGACGGCCAGTTGAACGTGTGACGTCACAGCGGGCAAGAGGAAAGGCAATTTTAATGCTGACTGTTTCAATTACGGAATAGTCACAGATTATAAATAATTACATTTCGGCTTTATGTTATAGCGCAAATAGAACTATGTTGCCTGAGCTAGAGGAGAGCTATACAGAACATTTATTAGGTGGACATTTTCCGACATGTGCCGTTTCGCTTTTCTTTTACTAGTTTGTCAATGTTAGGGCGTAATGTACGGCACATTTATAACGGAAGACTGCATGTTAGATTGTGATCTGACAATATGCTTCGGGATTTTGACTTAGAAAGCTTCATAACAGAAAAGAATTGTTTGCACACATACATAGAACCAAACATACATAATACCCGTGCAACAAGGGCATATAACCTCAGAAATTTGGTTTGAGGAACATTCTTATAACAATCAGCCAAGTCTTCCTTGTGTTTATATTTGTCCTTCAGCAAATCGTCAATTTGCTACTGCTAGAAACATTGTTAACATCCAATGAATACGGGGTCGCAAAGATCTGAAACGTAGCTGACAATGTTTCTACATCTTGAAGCCTGGTCTCAAACTGGTGTGAAACACGGGAAACTGAACACAAACACAAAACCACAACACTACACAACGTCAACAAAAACACAGAATACAAAACAAAATTCACACTAACGCCGTTAAGATCCCTCAAACAACAAATAAACACCCTCAGACTAGGTTGAAGAGAGTTCTCTCTGAACAGCCCGGGAAAGCTGTAAACATGCCCAAATAACATTCTTCATATTCATTCAATTTCCTGCAAGTAGCGCCGCTGATCTAGGCAGCATAGCAATACACCGCTCTCGCCTGACGTCACACGAACGTACAAGCTGGCTCTTCGTTTAAATACGTCACACGGCCCGAAGTTGTCTTCCCTTGTTTTAGACAGTTGATAGTAAAAGTCGATCTTTGAGCAGTTTATGACAGTGATAAAAGTATAAAATTGTTGCACTCAGGGCTCAAAAGCTTTTAACAGTGCGCTAATAGCAACTTTGGTTTCTTACAGATTGTGACCATGGCCTCATTCAGGTAAGCCACGAATCTTAGTTACACAATGCTTGTATAAAACGGCGAGTTATTTGAATATGGATGTGGACTATGCTGAACCTATTGAAGTTTTACAAGCAGCGGAGAGAGTGAAACTAAAATTGTTACCCAAAAAATCAAGAAACCAGTTGGATATTACATACAATACGTTTTCTCTTTTGCACTGCCTCGCTTATGGAGAATGATGTGGTTTTGTAAGTTATGTTGCCAACACCTAAAGCAAGGCAACAAGTGAACATCGCAGCCCGTAGACCATCATAACCATGAAAAGGTAAAACAGCACCATATATTTATATACTCGTATAATCTATAATATATCTATAGGTAAATATTCAGCATTGCCTAACAATAGTGTATGATGCAAGAGATAAAAGGAACATTTCATAATGTTCGTAGGTTTCCTCAAATCCTCGCCTGCAGCCTCGTTCTGGGATCACACCTACTCACAAAATAAAATGTTCCTTTTAACCCTTGTATCATCAGTAACTATTATAGCAACATTCATGGTATATATAGTATGATTAAATTTTATCAAAATCAGACAAAAATGTTTTATTTTAATTTTGTAAAGTAACCGCAAGATCCCTAAATGGTGAACACGCATAATTTGCATCCGGGCGCCATTTTAAATGCCCTACTGTATGTTTAAATGTCACGTGCATTTTAATGTGAGTTATTGATTGAAATGCTTTATCACTGTTTTATCACTATTGATATTTTCAACATTTGTCTTCATGTAAAATATTGATTGCCGAGCAGTTTTTGTATTGTGCTAATGAAATTTCTTAACAAGTAGAAATTGTACTAGGATTTACTGTCAGACATATGTAAGTACGTATATAGGTATTGTTAATTTTCAAATACAAAGCTACAGTTTTTAGGCAAAAATATATCTACTTGGAAACTTAAAATTGTTTGCAATTTACAGTATAATATTTAAAAAAATGTTATGTTATGCACTCACATGACTTTCTCAACTCTTGTAGTAATCATGCTTACAAACCCCTATATCCTATATCTTGTTAGTATTAGTTGAGATAAACGTTTTCAGAAATTATCTTATTGCTTATCTTCTTGTAGGTACAAGGGGAATATGGGAATACACTAAACTTTGAGTGATAGTAAAATCTTTTAAAGCTTTAAGATTCCGTTCTCTTTGCACGCTTAACATGTAAAAAACTGAACAACGATGTTCCATTTCACGAAAGTTTTAAGTATTGCAAAACTCACACGAATAACAAGGAATATCTCCGAAATGGTTCACTCTACAGAAAATGCATTTGAACATAACTTGTCTGTTCTAACGAGCTCTGAATTTTTTGTATAGTATGTCTTACGGTTTACCAGCTATGGAAAAGTCATAAAGAGTAAATAGGACTTCATGGGCGATAGCCAGAAAATTCAAGATATTTTATTTGCTATGACATGTCTTAAATATATGGCATTTTAGAGCCATTTTTGGGAATATCAAGATTTTCAAAAACATTTCCGTATAGAGGGTAGTTTAGGGTGGAGGAATTTGCTTCAAAATCTTCGTGTCGCATCCTTGGAAGACATTAAACTGATTTTTAACCAACTTTTCGTTTTTGAGCTATGCTGTCCACAGACTGACAGACTCTCTCTCTCTCTCTCTCTTTCTAAAAATGCTTTTTTTTTATACAGGGGGTCTCAAAATATATTTCTGGTGAAATCTGGTAATGAACTTTTGGGTGGAATGCCATACTACTTGCTGTGCGAGTAAAACAGTTGCATAGATAGTGATGATGTAGCGACTAAGAAACACAGAAGATGAAACTGTTTTCTACACTTGCTGAGAATACATACATTTATTGAGATAGGGCTGGCTGTCCCTGTCTACATTAGTGTGAGAAATGTTCATCTTGTTGGAGAGTGGGCTGGAATGTTGCTCGTCAGAAACAATCTTGTTGTAAACAACTAGGACCGGAGGGACGCAATGAACTTGCCCCGTGTTTGTCTCTACAGCACTGGCAGCGACACCTTTCACTAACGAATCTCGAATTTTAAGTGCAAAATGGAAATAAAAACTCTTTCATCGAACAGTGTTAGTTTCAACCCAGTGTTAAAAACTCGTGTTAAATTAACTCCCTGATGCCCCTGAGTCTAAAGAGTTTAACTCTTTTTAACCATATTTTCAAAAGAGGCACCTATATAAATAAACTTAAAAAGCAAAACCTTATGTGAATACAAAATTTTATCCAAATCGTTAACAGCCGTTTCTGAAATACGTGAAACACACATATATACAAGAATTGCTTGTTTAAAGATATTGGACAATTATTCTTTTTTAAGAGATAAACAATTTGTAGCCGTAGCTATTTCCAGCTGTCTCTTCATTTCTCAAGTGTATTTGTGTGGGAATCAGCAAACGACGAAACCAACCTCACACTAAGCAACTTATTATTTTTATTTCAACTTATTTTATTGACTAATATATTTGCCTGGTGCCGGTACAAAGGGGCCCGGCTTACAGGCTCAAATTTACATTATATACAGTTAACAGTTTTAAATGGGCACTCTGGTTTTCTTTTTTCACAACAAATAATGTACCATACGCTCACTCACTCCTGGGCATACCACACACACACACACACACACACACACACACACACACACACACACACACACACACACACACACACACACACACACACACACACACACACACACACACACACACACACACGCTCGTATATACATATTTACACTGCACTTTAAACACTTCACTATTTACAGTTTTTCCGCAGTTTTCCTGTGCGGCCAGGTTGCAGCTCCTGAGGCGTTTCCGAGGCACAGACCTCTTCCGGAGTGTGTGGCCTAGGGCCTGGGTTGCATGGGTGCGCATCAGTCGGCGAGCCATGCAATGTCTAGAACATTTTAATTCTAGCATGTTTGCGATGCTTTGGCTCGCCCTTGCCAATATTGGTGAGGGAGAGATCCCGAACCATGGACACTCCAGCACCTGTTCCTGCATCCAAACTCAGGTATGCATGAAGAAACCATTGCCCAGAGACACAAAAGCTTGAACATATTTGAGCACCTTCTTTACTGCACAGATAAAGTCGCACTAAGCGGCTAGGTGCTGTGCAGATGAACATACCGCACAGGAGAACCTGCACCAATGCTGAATGCTGCAATATGATTCAAGACACAGCCTATTTGTGTGTCTGTTAAGTAAAGTTCGGATTTCTAGGAAAAATGCGTAACTTTTTGCACACTTTAGGATAATCAGAAAGTTCATACTCTTAACGGTGTGTGTTTCTGCTTATTATTGTTATTTCGCATCAAAACATTTTTGCTAATTTTACGGTTTTTAATTTAAACAACATATTTTACCCAAAGTTAAATTTAAAGTGCACATTTCACTGTTATTTGTGATTTATCAGTGATTCAGTATTTACTCGGCTAAATGCGTACTAGGGTATAGTCAGGTGTTGTGAAATATAAAAGCTTGCAACGATTGGGTAGAAGGTCAACTCGTCAGTTGTCAGTTATGGCACTGATATCATGGACAAGGTCGCTGATTCCCCGAGCTCCAAGCTGCAGCATGTTGTGCAACAATGCTATTTCTCAAAAATATCCGACGTTTTAAAGCAGTTGGAAGCTCTAAACATTTCCTCACTTTCTCTGGTTAACGACATTTCACTAACATTGTCGTCAGAAACACACGGAGTTGCAAAAATTGCGTTTCACAATCTCAATCAGGTGCTACAGAACATTCTGTGTCGAAGTTCTAAAAAGCTTTCTGGCGAAGAAGACAAAGAACTGTAGCGCTTTTCTCATGCCTATGACGTCATGCGACGTTCACTATACAAATCATGTTTCAGTGATAGACGCAGCAGTTTTACACGATGTGTACTGCAACAAGTAGGACTTCTGTGAAACTATTTACTCTCATATTTGGGTATATTTGTTTTTGCTTATTTGCTTGCTATTTTACTATTATATTTTGCTTAGAAATCCGGGCTTAACTGATAATATGTGGAATAGAGACTATCGATAAACAATCCAGCATCTGTTTTGTACGAGTAGGTATCCTGAGGAAAAATTGTTCTTTGTATAAAAATTGAGACAATAGTGTAATAGTGAGTAACTGATAACACATCAGTTCCAAGGGGGGGGGGGTAGGGACCCCTCGCGACGCCCGTTGTTAGCGTCCCAAAAGACCAAGTGGCTGGCTGCATGCAACAGTAAGCACACGGAGTAGGGGAAGAAGACGAAGAGGGGGAACGAGAAGCGTGGCGGGGACCTCACTGCTAATGCATTACTTTGGGGCTGATGGTGAAGGGTGTTAAAATAGTGCTTTGGAGGTTGCACTCGGAAAAAGGTCGCACAAAGGTTATGTATAGTGACGTAGCATTGGTAGGTTTCATTTGTTTCTTGGCTCCACCACGGAGCTGGTGCTAACTGGTCTTCCTTTCAACATACGCACGCACACACACACGTATTATGTAAGTAATTGCTACTTTTAGTGCAAGTTCAACTGTTTTTCTACACTTTACAGTTTACTACAACTAGAACTGGTTTGTGCTCCCTGGAAACACTTCCCACTGATTTTGTTGCGCAACGCAAGTTTAAATTTAAACTACGTTTTTATGACGTGCTGCAATTTATTGCAACTTAATATTAACTATTCCTTTATAGATGAAGTATGTGACTATTTCATAGGTAGGTGTCCCATAAATCGCCGAAAAACGCCCATTACAATCGATTATCAATACAAGCATCACTACATTTCAATTTGAAAACTGTGTTTTAACAATTATTCTTCTAATAATTGATGTATTTTTTCAAGAAGAAAGGTTATTTGTTAATGTTACAAATAAAGTGAGATTTATTTAAGTTCATATTTTATTAATATTCTATATACATAAGTGTAATTCGACAGTCTGATTCTCACTCCGCTTAATAATTTATCTGCTAGGTCAGATGTCTTATGATAATTTGTAATTTGTTAATTTCTTAACGTTTTGTAACTATTTCTGTTAATCTGAGTAAAATCCAAAAGCATCGACTCCTAAAATAAGCAAGTATAACATAACCATGAAATAGCACGTCAAATTAAGTGCAGGTTCTCCAAAACAAGAATACTTTATAGTAAGCTATGGCTAATGTTGATTCTACTGAACCTGTATACCCAGTGTTCTACAAACAAGTCTTTCCGTAATTTAGATGAGCTTCCGTTATAAATTTGCATATTTCATTCATAAGAACGAGATAGTGGGCTAACGCGATATCCGAGTTTTTAAAAAGTAAACCATTAGCTGATGGCTTTGAGATTCCGTGTCTCTTCAAAGACCACGAGAAGAAACAAATAAGGACTTACCATTGAAAAAATCTGACGTGTTGCACTCACATGACTTTCTCTACTCTTGTACTAACCATTCTTACAAACTCTTATTCCTATATCTTCTTCGTGTTAGTTGAGGTAAACATTTGTACAAATTATCTTATTACTTATTTCCTTGTAGGTACAAGGGAAATATGAGAACACAGTAGACTTTGAGCGATAGGCAGATGTTTTAAAAATTTCAAATTCCGTTCTCTTTGCACGCATAACATATAAAAAGTAAACAGCGATGTTCCATTTGACAGAAGTATAAGTTCTCCAAAACAGTTCACTCTAAAATTTATGTGGACATAAATTGTGTGTTGTAGCAAGATCTACATTTTGTCTATAGTAAGATTTCGTCTCTGTCTTACGGCTTACCACTTAAGCAAAAGTCATAACGTCTGTTTTCAGTGATTACTTTCTCCAAACAGTTCTCTGCCCTTTATAGATACGTTACAGGGCGTTGTCCGTGGTTTGACGATTGTATCCATACTATGTACTTGGCAAAGCCATGAGACGTATCGGAAACAATGTGTTTACGCGAGCTTATCGCACATCACGGCGAGACAGTGTATGTACCTACACTATGTTCATGTCATGTAGGTATCACCGGGCGAGAGATGTCATTCATGCGCATTACTGACCGAGTGTACGCCAAGTCGCTCTTCTAACAAACAAGATAAGAAGCGATCGTAGCGCTCAACGCTCTGCCTGCCAAGTAGCAAACTCTCGATATCAAAATGAGTACTTTACATGTGACTGGCAGAGTAAATAAAGAAGGAAGAAAAGCATGGGGTTATGTACTAAATGTGACGTCATTATCAGCCGCACTCTTACCGAGTTGCTTATCTCTGGAAGCAGTACTGGAGAAAAATCTCTAATTCACTAATTAACGTCTCTTTCATTGTGTTGTTAAGTCAACTGTATCATATAATCGGCGAAAAAGAATTTATTACGCATTACAATCAAAATAACACCGCATTTCAATTTGTCAACTGTGTTTTTAACAATTGTTCTGTTAATAATTAATGTGTTTTTTTTTTTTTTTTTTTTTTTTTTGTAGAAGAAAGGTTATTTGTTAATGTCGAAAATAAAGAGAGATTTATTTGAGATTCTAAACTGGTTTTCTGTTACAACAACAATAGAAGATTGAAATACACGTAATTCTTGCGTTTCGTTTTCTTCAGTTGGCATGACTCAACTACACTAATCGAAATGAATATATGTTATTTCTTATATTTAACATTTTCCGGCATTTGGAGTATTTAAACCAAAAATTTCGACATCGAGATTTCACCGTAAATATTTTTGATGCCCCCTAAATAAAAAAAGATAACAACAACAACAACAACAATAATAATAATAATAATAATAATAATAATAATAATAATAATAATAATAATAATAATAATACTACTACTACTACTACTAATAATAATAATAATAATAATAATAATAATAATAATAATAATAATAATAATAATAATAATAATAATAATAATAATAATAATAATAATAATAATAATAATAATAATAATATTTACAAAAAGGTTTGCGCGTGTATATATGTGTCTGTGAACAGCAGACTCAAAAACCAAAAATCAGTCAAAAACCAAAGTTGGTATCTAAGTTTAATGTCTTTGAAGGATGCGACACGAAGATTTTGAAGAAAATAGCCCCACCCTAAACTGCCCTTTAGATAGAAAAATTTTCGAAAATTTTGATTTTCTTGAAAATGGCTCTAACGATTTTGATTAAAATACCATATGTTTGAGATATTTTTATGACAAATGAAATGTATATTTTGAATTTTCTGACTATAGCCCATAAAGTCCTACTTCCTGTGCATGACTTTTGCATAAGTGGTAAACCGTAACAGATAGACCAAATCTTACTATACAGAAAATGCAGATACCGTTAAGATATTTTGAGGTTGGCACCCATGAATATATTTCCCATATCACAATTTGGAAGGCTCCTTGATCCTATAAGATTTGGAATTGTTGGCATTTGGGCTTTCTCCAGTTCTCCTGTAGCACTTTATATGGGACACCCTGTTGGAATGAAATATCGTTAGAATAACACCAACCTTTCTCTACTCCACTTGGATACCTTCTTTACAAATATGGTGCTACGTGCGTTTTGGAAGTGCCAGTTAGGACACATAGTCGCCCATGTCCATTAGCAAGAACAGCGTTTTCCAATAGAGAAGCGATGATAGACATACATAGCTATAACGCTTCTCCCAGTATATATTTTCTGAAACATTCATTTAGTATTCCAATAGTGTCCAAAACCTGACTTCCTTTCTAAACCAGTTCTCACTTTAGTCACCAAGGATCGCAGTAGACATAAATAACTCGAGTCGTTCTTGTTTACTCACTCTATCTATCGGACAGCCTTCTCTGTCCCGTTCCTTTTTTATAAGAATGCCCGCTTAAACAATCAATCTTATCCGCTGCATATCAACATGATATAAACTCTTCACTAAAGCCTAATATACCTATTTACTTGTTAACGGACCTGGGACTCAACAATAATTACAGAACAAATATCAAATTGCTTATTTTTATGTTTTCAGATATAAATGTTGCCCAAATCTTCAGTCATCACTTGGCGGCGAAATACCTGATCCATGCACATTACATTTTGTGTTATGTACCTAGAATTTTTCTACCATATGTTCAATTTATGTGTATTTAACTTCAGCCTTTGGTTTCTAAATCTGAAAAATTGCTAGTTTAAAAAAAAATTAAATGCCCAAAAAGGTTTAAAAACATGTTTTCAATATATATGAAAACAAGAATTAATTAATTTAGAAGTAGTTTCAGGCTCTAATGACCTAGTTGACGACGGGCCTCGAACCCTAACACTCACTCTTTCACTCACTCACTCTTTCACTCACTCAGTCACTCACTCACTCTTTCACCCACTCACTCACTCAGCCACTTACTTACTTATTCATTCACTCACTCTTTCACTCACTCACTCAGTCACTAACTCACTGTTTCACTCACTCACTCAGTTACTAACTCACTCAGTCACTCGCTCAGTCACTCCCTCAGTCACTAACTCACTCTTTCACTCACTCACTCAGTTACTAACTCACTCAGTCACTCGCTCAGTCACTCCCTCAGTCACAAACTCACTCTTTCACTCACTCACTCAGCCACTCACACACTCACTCTTTCACTCACTCAGTCACTAACTCACTCTTTCACTCACTCTCTCAGTTACTCACTCACTCAGTCACTCACTCTTTCACTCACTCACCCACTCACTCTTTCACTCACTCTCTCACTCACTCAGTTACTCACTCACTCACTCAGTCACTCACTCACTCTTTCACCCACTCACTCACTCAGCCACTTACTCACTTATTCATTCACTCACTCTTTCACTCACTCACTCAGTCACTAACTCACTCTTTCACTCACTTACTCAGTTACTAACTCACTCAGTCACTCGCTCAGTCACTCCCTCAGTCACAAACTCACTCTTTCACTCACTCACTCAGCCACTCACTCAGTCACTAACTCACCCTTTCACTCACTCACTCACTCACTCAGTCACTCACTCTTTCACTCACTCACTCACACACTCACTCTTTCACTCACTCAGTCACTAACTCACTCTTTCACTCACTCTCAGTTACTCACTCACTCAGTCACTCACTCTTTCACTCACTCACCCACTCACTCTTTCACTCACTCTCTCACTCAGTCAGTTACTCACTCACTCACTCAGTCACTAACTCACTCTTTCACTCACTCACTCAGCCCGCCTCTGTGGCGTGTTTATCCCACACTATTTACACCCTGTTCCATTACAACAAAGGTAATGCTGTATGTATAATGTGCCTTGCTATGTTGTCCTTATATTTAAATTGATTGTTGTATCTAATACTTATGACTTCACGTGTTCCTTATATTATACTTGGATTGTTATAGTTATTTACTAATATATTGTTTCACTCATGTTTACTTACACTCTGCGATTTGTCTAGTTCTATTGATTTTAAGTACTCAGTAAGTTCCCTTGTATATTCAGTAATTAGTTTATGTTCTTCAAATGTAGGTTCATTTTGCCAATTTGTTGAATTGGTTTGTAATTACTCAAGCAGCAGGTGCACTACGCTCTGTGCCACACGAGCTAGGAAGGTGTGGCGTGGTGCTACACGTCCAAGAGGTCACGAGTTCGAACCGAGGCTTTCCCTTATCCTGAGAAGACGAATGTCAATCTCTATGGACCTCGGGCTCATTTGAGTAACATTTCATCCACTCAGCACCCGATGTGACGTATATACGGAGGAGGAATGCAGGATGACTATTTCACCTCAGAAACCTAACGAGGCTGAGTGCACTCCGTACCAGTCCTCCCAGCGGAGAAAAATCCCATATTGGTATTGGGTCCTCTATCTTCCTCATGTTCGTTGAGATAAACATTTGTACAAGCTTTCTTATTGTAGGTACAAGGGGGATATGGGAGAGATAGTCAAATGTTTTAAAGCTGGTCGCTATATCAAGGCTTTGAAATTTCGTCCTCTTTGCACGACCAAGAAATAAAAAAGTGAATAACGACGGTTCACTTGAGAAAAGTTTAAGTATTGCAAAACTCAAACAAATAACCAGAAATATCTCCGAAATAGTTCATTCCAGGAAAAAAAAAAAAAAAAAAAAAAAAAAAAAAGCATTTCGATATGACTTGTATGTTTTAACAAGATCTACATTTTTGTATAATAAGATTTGATCTCTCTCTTATTGTTTACCAGTTAGGTAGAAATGATCAAGAGTAAACAGGACTATAAGCACAAAACTCAAAACATACATTTCATTTGCCATATACATAAATGCCTTAAATATAGGGCATATAAATGTATGAGAAAATCAAGATATTGGAGACATGGTGCATGTAAAGGGTAGTTTACAGCGAAGGGATGTTCGCATTCTGGAAACACGTGTAGGTAGCTAGTAAGCGTGTCTTAACCACATGGGCCCAGGGCGACAAGCGGTGAGTAAACAGCAACTGGAGCAAAGTGCAGGGTATCTACCTGTGCTGTAGGAAATTTCCCGAATATACAAGAAGCCTATAAAGTAGGTATAGGTAAGGACATCCCGAGGGCAGTGGTTGTGTGCGACGCGTGCCAACGAGGTCATACCTACATCCCGGAATATTGGCTCAAGAACCTTCATTCGCATGATACCCACTTCCCAAAACAAGACCAACGATCGACCTTGTGTAACATTCGATACTGCGTATAGGAAGTATGGGAAGACATCCCACCGGAAATACCTACCTGCTCGTATCGTATATGTGTCGAGGTCTGGTCATAAACAGCATTGCTTGTTAAACATACGTCAGTGATTGTGTGAGTGAGTGAGTAGGTGAGTGAGTAGGTGAGTGAGTGAGTAGGTGAGTGAGTGAGTAGGTGAGTGATTGTGCGAGTGAGTGAGTAGGTGAGTGAGTGAGTAGGTGAGTGATTGTGTGAGTGAGTGAGTAGGTGAGTGATTGTGTGAGTGAGTGAGTAGGTGAGTGATTGTGTGAGTGAGTGAGTAGGTGAGCGATTGTGTGAGTGAGTGATTGTGTGAGTGAGTAGGTGAGTGATTGTGTAAGTGAGTAGGTGAGTGAGTGAGTAGGTGAGTGAGTAGGTGAGTGAGTGAGTAGGTGAGTGAGTGAGTAGGTGAGTGATTGTGTGAGTGAGTGAGTAGGTGAGTGAGTGAGTAGGTGAGTGATTGTGTGAGTGAGTAGGTGAGTGATTGTGTGAGTGAGTGAGTAGGTGAGTGATTGTGTGAGGAGTGAGTACGTGAGTGAGTGAGTAGGTGAGTGATTGTGTGAGTGAGTGAGTAGGTGAGCGATTGTGTGAGTGAGTGATTGTGTGAGTGAGTAGGTGAGTGATTGTGTAAGTGAGTAGGTGAGTGAGTGAGTGAGTAGGTGAGTGAGTGAGTAGGTGAGTGAGTGAGTAGGTGAGTGAGTGAGTAGGTGAGTGATTGTGTGAGTGAGTGAGTAGGTGAGTGAGTGAGTAGGTGAGTGATTGTGTGAGTGAGTGAGTAGATGAGTGAGTGAGTAGGTGAGTGAGTGAGTAGGTGAATGATTGAGTGAGTAGGTGAGAGATTGTGTGAGTGAGTGAGAAGGTGAGTGAGTGAGTAGGTGAGTGATTGTGTGAGTGAGTGAGTAGGTGAATGAGTGAGTGAGTGAGTGATTGTGTGAGTCAGTGAATAGGTGAATGAGTGGGTGAGTATGTGAGTGATTGTGTGAGTGAGTAGGTGAGTGATTGTGTGAGTGAGTAGGTGAATGAGTGAGTAGGTAAGTGAGTGAGTAGGTGAGTGATTGTGTGAGTGAGTGAGTAGGTGAGTGATTGTGTGAGTGAGTGAGTAGATGAGTGAGTGAGTGAGTAGGTGAGTGAGTGAGTAGGTGAATGAGTGAGTGAGTAGGTGAGAGATTGTGTGAGTGAGTGAGAAGGTGAGTGAGTGAGTGAGTAGGTGAGTGATTGTGTGAGTGAGTGAGTAGGTGAATGAGTGAGTGAGTAAGTGAGTGATTGTGTGAGTCAGTGAATAGATGAATGAGTGGGTGAGTATGTGAGTGATTGTGTGAGTGAGTGAGTAGGTGAGTGAGTGAGTGAGTAGGTGAGTGATTGTGTGATTGAGTGATTGAGTGAGTGAGTGAGTGAGTGAGTAGGTGAGTGAGTGAGTAGGTGAGTGATTGTGTGAGTGAGTGTTTGTGTGAGTAGGTGAGTGAGTGAGAAGGTGAGTGATTGTGTGAGTGAGTAGGTGAATGAGTGAGTGAGTAGGTGAGTGAATGTGTGAGTCAGTGAGTAGGTGCATGAGTGGGTGAGTAGGTGAGTGATTGTGTGAGTGAGTAGGTGTGTGATTGTGTGAGTGAGTAGGTGAGTGATTGTGTGGGTGAGTGAGTAGGTGAGTGATTGTGTGAGTCAGTGAGTAGGTGAATGAGTGGGTGAGTAGGTGAGTGATTGTGTGAGTGAGTAGGTGAGTGATTGTGTGAGTGAGTGATTGTGTGAGTGAGTAGGTGAGTGATTGTGTGTGTGAGTGAGTAGGTGAGTGAGTAAGTGAGTAGGTGAGTGATTGTGTGAGTGAGTAGGTGAGTGAGTGAGTGAGTAGGTGAGTGATTGTGTGAGTGAGTGAGTAGGTGAGTGGGTGAGTAGGTGAGTGATTGTGTGATTGAGTAAGTAGGTGAATGAGTGACTAGGTGAGTGATTGTGTGAGTGAGTGAGTGAGTGAGTGAGAAAGTGAGTGAGTGAGTAGGTGAGTGAGTGAGTAGGTGAGTAATTGTGTGAGTGAGTGAGTGAGTAGGTGAGTGATTGTGTGAGTGAAAGAGTAGGTGAGTCAGTGAGCAGGTGAATGAGTGGGTGAGTAGGTGAGTGATTGTGTGAGTGAGTGAGTAGGTGAGTGAGTGAGTGAGTAGGTGAGTGATTTTGTGAGTGAGTGAGTAGGTGAGTGAGTGAGTAGGTGAGTGAGTGAGTAGGTGAGTGATTGTGTGAGTCAGTGAGTAGGTGAATGAGTGGGTGAGTAGGTGAGTGAGTAGGTGAGTGATTGCGTGAGTCAGTGAGTAGGTGAATGAGTGGGTGAGTAAGTGAGTGAGTGAGTAGGTGAGTGACTGTGTGAGTCAGTGAGTAGGTGAGTGAGTAGGTGAGTAGGTGAGTGAGTGAGTAGGTGAGTGAGTGAGTAGGTGAGTAATTGTGTGAGTCAGTGAGTAGGTCAATGAGTGGGTGAGTAGGTGAGTGAGTGAGTAGGTGAGTGAGTGAGTAGGTGAGTAATTGTGAGTCAGTGAGTAGGTGAATGAGTGGGTGAGTAGGTGAGTGAGTGAGTAGGTGAGTGAGTAGGTGAGTGATTGTGTGAGTGAGTGAGTAGGTGAATGAGTGGGTGAGTAGGTGAGTGAGTGAGTAGGTGAGTGATTGTGTGAGTCAGTGAGTAGGTGAGTGAGTGGGTGAGTATGTGAGTGAGTGAATGAGTGAGTGAGTAGGTGAGTAATTGTGTAAGTCAGTGAGTAGGTGAATGAGTGGGTGAGTAGGTGAGTGAGTGAGTAGGTGAGTGAGTGAGTAAGTGAATGAGTGAGTGAGTAGGTGAGTGATTGTGTGAGTCAGGGAGTAGGTGAATGAGTGGGTGAGTAGGTGAGTGATTGTGTTAGCGAGTGAGTAGGTGAGTGAGTGGGTGAGTAGGTGAGTGATTGTGTGAGTGAGTGAGTAGGTGAGTGAGTGAGTAGGTGAGTGATTGTGTGAGTCAGTGAGTAGGTGAATGAGTGGGTGAGTGGGTGAGTGAGTGAGTGAGTAGGTGAGTGATTGTGTGAGTCAGTGAGTAGGTGAATGAGAGGGTGAGTAGGTGAGTGAGTATGTGAGTGAGTAGGTGAGTGATTGTGTGAGTCAGTGAGTAGGTGAGTGAGTGGGTGAGTAGGTGAGTGAGTGAATGAGTGGGTGAGTAGGTGAGTGAGTGAGTAGGTGAGTGAGTGAGTAGGTGAGTGATTGTGTGAGTCAGTGAGTAGGTGAGTGAGTGGGTGAGTGAGTGGGTGAGCAGGTGAGTGAGTGAGTGAGTAGGTGAGTGAGTGAGTAGGTGAGTAATTGTGTGAGTCAGTGAGTAGGTGAATGAGTGGGTGAGTAGGTGAGTGAGTGAGTGAGTAGGTGAATGAGTGAGTAGGGGAATGAGTGAGTGAGTAGGTGAATGAGTGAGTTGGTGAATCAGTGAGTGAATGAATCAGTGACTGAGTGAGTAGGTGAATGAGAGTGAGTGAATGAGTGAGTAGATGAATGAGTAAGTCAGTGAATGAGACAGTAAGTGAGTGAGTAGGTGAATGAGTGAGTAAGTGAGTGAATGAGTGAGTGACAAGGTGAATGAGTGAGTAGCTGAATGAGAGAGTGAGGGAATGAGTGAGTGAGTAGATGAATGAGTAAGTCAGTGAATGAGACAGTGAGTGAGTGAGTGAGTAGGTGAATGAGTGAGTGAGTAGGTAAATAAGTGAGTAACAGAATGAGTAAGTAAGTAAGTGGGCGAGTAAGTGATTGAGTGAGTGCGTGAGTGAATAAGTGATTGAGTGAATAAGTGCGTGAGTGAATAAGTGACTGATTGAGTGAATAAGTGAGAGTGAGTAAGTGAATGAGTGGGTGAATAAATGAGTGAGTGAATAAGTGAGTGAGTGAACAAATTTGTAAGTGAATGAGTGAGTGAATAAGTGAGTAAGTGAGTGACTCAACAAGTGAGTGAGTGATTGAGTGAGTAAGTGAATGAGTGGGTGAGTGAATAAGTGACTGAGTGAACAAGTGAGTGAGTAATTGAATCGGTGAGTGAGTGAATAAGTGAGTGAATAAGTGAATAAGTGAATAACTGAGTGAGTGAATAAGTGAGTAAGCGAATAAGTGAGTAACTAAATAAGTGAGTAGGTGAGTGAGTGAATAAGTGAGTAATTGAGTGAGTAAGTGAATGAGTGAGTGAATAAGTGAGTGAGTGAATAAGTGAGCGAGTGAATAAGCGAGTGAGTGAATAAATGAGTGAATATGTGAGTGAATGAATAAGTGAATGAATGAGTGAATAAGTGAGTGAATAAGTGAGTGAGTAAGTGAATGAGTGAATAAGTGAATGCGTGAGTGAATAAGTGAATGAGTGAGTGAATAAGTGAATGAGTGAGTGAATAAGTGAGTAAGCGAATAAGTGAGTAAGTGAATAAGTGAGTGAGTAAGTGAATAAGTGAGTGAGTGAATGAGTGAGTGAGTTGGTGAGTGAGTTAGTGAGTAAGTGAGTTAATGAGTGAGCGATTGAGTGAGTTAGTTAATGAGTGAGTAGAATTGTCAGAGTGAGCTGTTGACGGTCGAGCAGTGTTTGTTATGATAGAACACAACAGAACAGCTGTAAGTTGTGAGATCAGAAGTCGTGAATTCAGTTAAGGAAAATGAAGTGATATATAACTAACTGGACTTGTTAACTGCTACAATATACTTAACATATAATATTTTAATCGAAATCGTTGAACAGTCAGTTTTGATAAAATAGAATGTTTCGGAAAATCTTGACCGCAAAGAATGTTTTGTTAAAAACCTTCGTACTTTGGAAGAAACTATATCGAAATGGTACGTTTAGTATAAAGGAAACAGCTTATCCATAGTTCCCAAGAATACAACATGGCCGACGTTACACTAAACTGCAGACGACAGTAGGTTCACCAAAAAGCAGTACTGCCAACGTTCGCAACAAAAGCATTATTTCTAACCTCAAATATCACAGGGTTAAAGTAACATACTTTCAAACGATAATGTTTTAACATGGTTACCACACAATACTTGATGAATCTTCGACAAATCTTGTTCTGCAATAACACTTTTAGATAAAATCACTAGCGAACACTAAATATCGTAATACACTACTGTAACAATGGTAACTATAGCTGTATGTAATGCTCAAGACAAAATCAGGCAAACACGAGCAATACGTCCACAGATTAATTAATACGGCGTCTAAACAGAATCTTGTTTTAAAATCTATCGCTTGAGTTCTCTGCAACGGATTGAAAACAAGGGCTTCTGTGGCAACACCAACCATGGCCGTAGCTTTACCGTGGTTAACAGTTGGCGACAGTACTACAGATGGAATATAACGAGACCGCGCCATAATGGGGGAGATGTCATTTGTTTTCTGGGGTACCCAGTAAGTTGTGCTATTGGCTGGTTGTCACGCATGTCTCGGGAGCTGTCACACTTGGCAAGTTGCACCCGAGACAGACAGTAGTCAATCTGGGGAGAGGGAGAGGGAGAGGGAGAGAGAGAGGGAGAGGGAGAGAGAGAGGGAGGGGGAGAGGGAGGGAGAGAGAGGGAGAGAGAGTGATAGGGAGAGGGAGGGAGAGAGAGAGGGAGAGAGGGAGAGGGAGAGAGAGGGGGAGAAGGAGAGGGAGAGGGAGAGAGAGGATATTTGGGGTGTACAATTATCCTTCCCAGCATTGCCGTTGCGACCCGAGGAAACGTCCGTCCGAAAAGCGCATGAGTCAGTGGGATCGAACGCACGACCTGAGTGGGGCAGTGGACACATCCTTGGCCGCCTGAACTCGACCTTCATCCTGCTGCTGCACACGTGCATTGCCCCCCTGTAGCAACCCGTCTGACTAGTCATCTGTCTATTTGCTGCGACAATCGCCGCGCACGCCTCAAGTCCTTCTTTATACCACACACAAATGTTACTATAGCCCTATCCACATTAAGCTCTGACATAACTTATCACATGGCTATATTTATTAACTACACATAACATAGAAGAGGTGGTGGGTATGCTCAGCACGTGTGCAGTTGGGCCGCCTACAGCTTCAATCCTTTGTGCACCTTATTGCACCTAATGAAACAGAAAGACCTTCAACTGAGCCTCCACGTGCAGTCAAAGAATTGCTATTGGTGTTCAAGGACACACTTTCTCTACTGGCACGTACGTAGGAGACGTATTGTATTCCATCCAAAAATTCCATGTCGAGAATTCACCGGAAATATGTTTTGAGACCCCCTGAATTAAAAAAAAAAAAGCATTTTTAAAAAAAGGTCCGTGTGTGTGTGTCTGTGGACAGCATAACTTAAAAACGAAAAGTCGGTTAAAAACCAAAATGTCTTTCAAGGATGCGACACGAAGATTTTGAAGAAAATAGCCCCACCCTAAACTACCCTTTACATGGAAAATTTTTCAAAAATCATGATGTTCTTGAAAATGGCTCTAACGATTTTGATTAAAATGTCCTGTGTTTGAGATATTTGTATGTCAAATGAAATGTATATTTTGAATTTTCTGGCTATAGCCCATGTAGTCCTGTTTAGTCTGGATGAGTTTTGAATAACTGGTAAACAGTAAGAGATAGACAAAATCTTACTGCACAAAAAATGTAGATCTTCCTAAAACACAGAACTTAGGTATAAATAACTTTTTGTAGAGTGAACCATTGCGGAGATATTCCTTGTTATTTATGTCAGTTTCGGAAAACTTAGAGCTTTCGTGAAATGGAACATCGTTGTTCATTTTTTATATGTTAAGCGTACAAAGGGAACGAAATTTGAAAGCTTTAAAAGATTTGACTATCGCTCAAAGCCTACTGTATTCTAATATTCCCCTTGTACCTACAAGGAAATAAGCAATAAGATAATTTGTACAAATGTTTATCTCAACTAACATGAAGAAGATATAGGAATAAGAGTTTGTAAGAATGGTCAGTACAAGAGTAGAGAAAGTCATGTGAGTGCAACACATGAGATTTTTGTAACTTACACTGCCACTCGTGATGAAACGAAGGCATACTCGCCACTGAGTGAAGCTGAACAGCAGTGAAGGGGAGGGATGGCTGGTGGAGTGAGGCAAGGACGCGTCTCAGTAGAGAGCTAATTTTACGCATGCGTGATCTGGTATCTGAACAATAACTTCCTTCTGCCATTCATTAACAAAGGAGTTTCGCTCTGCCTCACGTGACATGACAGAACAATACCATACCGGACTCTCATTCATTCTTACGATAAATGAAACGTCCTTTATATGTGTTGTCTTTCTCCACGACATTTTTGAACAACGCAATAACAGATTCAGTAGTTGAGTTACCAACTGAAGATGGAATAAGTTCAAAACATACTTCAATGAATATAAAATAGTAGATTAGTAGTTGTAAAATGAGGTGTTAGTGAATGTACTACACAAGCTATAGGTAGCTACTTCTCTCGTCTGGACTGGAGGTGGTATGCGTTCACTGAGATCATAAGTACCCATAAAGCCCCGTGAACATTGAACATGTCGTCAATGGAAACGTATAGCGTAGAACATATCTAAAACTATGTATACCCAATGTGATGGGATAATTCACAAACAACATCAAGTCTTCCCTGCAGTTACAACACTAACATAATATATACCTATTTAACTTTGTTTTAAACATTCACAGTCACCTCTCATAATGTTATTTGATTAGCAACACTAAGCAGTAACCTGTGTAACTGTACACACAAGCCAAGCAAATGGATGTTTGTCCTAGCTCACGTTATCCTTCCCAACACTCGCCTACCGATCCGAGAAAACTAAAAAAAGATCTGACGTGTTACACTCACATGACTTTCTTTCCTCTTGTACTAACCATTCTTACAAACTGTTATTCCTATATCTTCTTCGTGTTAGTTGAGATAAACATTTGTACAAATTATCTTATTGTTTATTTCCTTGTAGGTACAAGGGGAATATGGGAATACAGTAGGCTTTAAGCGATAGTCAAATATTTTAAAGCTTTCAATTCCCTTCTGTTTGCACGGCTGACATATAAAAGATGAATAACCACGTTCCATTTGACGAAAGTTTGTTTTCCAAAACTCATACAAATAACGAGGAAGATTGCTTTATCTCTTACGGTTTGCGAGTTATTCCAAAGTCATCAAGACTGAACAGGACTATATTGGTACAGCCAAAAAATTCAAAATATACATTTCATTTGTCATACAAATATCTTAAATCGTTTGAGCCATTTTCGAGAAAATCAAAATTTTACAACACTTTTCCATGGCAAGGGTAGTTTAGGGTGGAGGCATTTTCTTGACATCTTCGTGTCAAGTCTTTAAAATATTTGAAACTTAAATACCAACTTTGAATTTTAAGTGACGTTTCGTTTTTGAGTTATGTTGCCCACAGACAGACAGACACAGATTTTTTTAAATGCTGTTTTTGATTCAGGGGGCCTCAAAACATGTATTTCCGGTGAAGTCTCGACATGGAAATTTTGAGTGGAGTAGAATACTTGCTATCTATACGTAGTAGAGGAAGCCAGCATCTCGGTTACATAACAGCCAAACACTGGTTCACCTTCATGCACTTGCACATGACCTTCACCTCAACTTGCATTCCATAAGGATGACCATACTTCCATATAGGTAGGTACATATGTACCTAATGGACGCAATTGGCATCGACAGACGACAAACTAGGGGATCAATTCTTGGCGCTACAATCCGATTTGAAAAAATCGACACCAAATTAAGGATATTGACAAGGGAAAAACCTCATTTTGAGTCTTACATTCCTTATTTAAGAGAAAAATACAACATTGCAAATTGGGAAGCCTTTGGTCTATGTTTGGTGCTCGTGGAGGGATTAGTAAATTTACTGTTAATTCAATTTGCTTCGACGTTCTGAATTGCAAATAAGTGTTTTAAAAGATTTTGGTTTACACGTTATATATGATTCGTTATATATTATTATACACATTATATATAATGAAGAGACTACAGGCAGGTTGGGCGACAAAGATACCAAAGTGGAGGACACGGGGGGGGGGGGGGGGGAATCGACACTTTCCAACGAGCAATCATCAGCGATACTATGTACATATATCTGAAATATTAAAGTGGAAAGGAAATGAGACACCATTCCAGCACTCGTCTAGACAACCAGGGAAAACCATGAAAAACAGACAGTCTTAACTGTAGTTAAGTTCATCACTAGAACCTGCAACTGTTGAACTCTTATATTTACGGACAAAACTTTTAGTGAATCGCAGTAACACGAAACTTCTTAATACGGAATAAAAAGGTTTTAGAGTAAATGTTATAGGAATTTCCCGCATAATTAGCAACGTTTACTCTGGCGATTAAACGCGAATTCTAACGCAGCTCACGAAATGAGCGGTTACGATACGACTGACAACGAAATAGTGAAGGATTCCACAAGTTCATGATTTTGGTAAATCCTAGATAGGTATTATTCTAGAACAAGTTGTAACAAGATTATCCATTAGTGGGCTTAAAGTGTCTCCAGTCTATGTACGTATATTGAAATTCACAGTACAATCATATTTTGTCAGATAAAAGGATCAATAACACTGCAGGAAACCTAGGCATTATGCTTGTTATTTCAAGGAGCATTCTAAATAAATAATATGAAACGTAAATTATAACAGCAATATTTGATATTTTATTTCACAGCTTTGAGCCTTCTTTTTATACCAACATTCACAGTTTTTATTCACCCTAAAATTGTGTTCCTATTATATTATACAAAAGCACATTCAGAATGTTGTATTTGTGTTGGTGTTTGCTATTATGCAGATGTCAGTTTAGTTCTATGGCAGTATGTGTGTATGTGTAAATGGGTTTCTAAGAAAGCTTTGAGGGACTCACAACTACTTCAAACATGAACAATTCTAACACTAGGATTGCCAGATTATTTCACACAAATGTAGGATACAAGGATAAAAATCTGTGTTACACTCACATGACTTTCTCTACTCTTGAACTAACCATTCTTACAAACTCTTATCCCTATATCTCCTCCGTGTTAGTTGAGATAAAAATTTGTACAAATTATCTTATTGCTTATTTCCTTGTAGGTACAAGGGCAATATGGGAATACAGTAGACTTGGTGTATATTTTGTTCAAATACTGCGTACCTAAAGATTAACCAGAAAATGTAGCACACATGACAGTTAAGGTCCCCGCTAGAACTTTAAAAAGATGGAATATAAAAAATGTTACTACTAATCGATGACTGAACTTTTGGGCAACATTTATGTACATAAACCAAAAAATCGTCAATTTGATAATTCGTCGGTCATTTTACAGTTCCAGAGTCCGTTCTGTTTTATTCCATATGGGTATAATGTGCAAGCTGACCTCTGAAGGAGTGAACCCACGTGCTCTTTAGAAACATTGACTCCTGCATTTGCATGTAATTGCAGCTGACCTACCCCAACATCAAACCTGTCTAACCACTTCATTTCCAGAGAGGAGTAGCTTAAGAAAGAGAAGTCCCACTTTATACCGTAAGGTTGCACTTAAGAAGCCATAAATAGCGTACAATATTCTCAATGTGCCAAAATAAAATGTAGACAGTAAGTAAATGAGCTGCAGTTGATACCGACGAGTGTTGAAGAGGCTCCGGGAGTGTAACACGACCCAAGCATAATTTCCAGCTTTATGAATATACAGTCCTCGCTTGTTTGTATTACGTTGTTCTTCAAGGTTTAACCCAGCAACGGGCAAAATCGGCTCAACTGGTTAATAACAGTCACGCAGGTGGAAAGATCCCACCACTGCACGTGTTGTATACAAACAAACTGTCACTCGGCAAGTTCAATCGCTACCTCTCTCTCGTGCCCATACCTGCTTACCCCTTTCATGGGCTGTTATATTCCCTCACTGTTACAAGTTTGCTGCTCTACTTACATATATGCGTAATAATACTTTACACAAACCTTTCTTCAAATGTTTATTTTCACTATTTTCGAAAACATCAGGGTCCCATATGAAAGTATATACCAGGTGAGTCAGCTGCCCCTTATTCTCGAGTTTTATGCAATCCGCATTTTATAGTCCAACATGAAAACATCGACCCCATTACCAGGTTCTACCCGCGTATTTAACATGGAGGTTAAACACTCGATGAAATTACTACTAATATAGATGTTATCACATCGCTTTTTAAAATATTCGTAGTTAGACAACTGACGTTTGCACTTCTGCAAATGTTCACTGGAACCAGCGAATATTACATCTTAAACCGAATGTTTACCTCACACGTTACTAGGTAGCTCAGTTGGAACGAGCGCAAGACTCCGAAGTAATCTGTCTGTTGTGAAGGTGATTCGAATCACCTACCGTGCAATCCTCACAATTTACAAACTATAGTTCTGAAAACTGTTATTATATTCATTTTTATTGTTTTATTTATGTTTAATGACATTGATGTTTCTTTATTGGTGAACTACAATTATGTAGTTGTTTAAACACACCTATAGGTAGGTGCAATTGAAATAAGGATCATTCATACACATCTGAACACAGAAAGCAAGGAAATTACATTGTCAGAGTTTAACATGGAAGTTAAACTCAATTTTACACACAATGAATTATTGTGCTATTAAAAATGCAGACAACCAAAAACGATTTAAATTATAATGTCCTAAACCCTCAGGGACTTCATAATTAGATTATTGTGAATTCGGTTTCCAAGTTTTGATGAACATAAAAAAAATATTTACAATGCTGAGACTCGAACCTGGGTTATTGGGGACTAAGCACAGAAGACCCGTCACAATCCTATTCAGCTATTTCGAGACTTCCTTCAAGCACGTACCACGTCCAATAGTAGGACTTGTATGCCTGGCGCTATGCCATTGCCACCTCGCAAGTTTACGAGCTTGATTTAGCCTTTTAAGACAGTTTTAATCACTTACTGGGCGTTTTAATATTATTACTTAAATGGCAAAAGCTGTTATACATATTGAGATGCACGACGCGTAGTTCACGCAAAAATGTAAATAAACTGTTGTTTAATAATATGTCCGTTTTGACTGTACGGGTCCATGATGGATGAGGCGTGTCTAAATTTGTCCTAATTTTTGGCAGCCAATCCCTGCTCTAAGTACAAGAATCCACCATTTTCTTTTTAGCTGACGTTGTTAGTGTACTCATGTGAGAGGTCCATTTTTTCCGAGGCGTTTACTGAATTACGTTGCTATGTATACTCTAATAAAATGTTTGTAAAATCGGCCGGAAAGCAGAATTCGCTCTTAGTAAACGAGTCGTATGTTTTTGAGGTGTACTTTAGCGAGAAGTACGTTCTGTCCCTTAAAGCACTGTTGCTCTCAATTTTGTGCATTCCTCTCTTTAAGAACGTCAAGCAATACATTTTAGTAAGCGCAAAACTGGACTAAGGCGCACATGTCGTTAGATGGGTGGCCTACCTTCCAAAAAAATAAGGCGCGGCTGACTCACCTGGTATAATAAGTTAGGTGTTTCCTTGTTGATTCTGCCATTTATGGCATCGTCTAATTAGATATTTGTTGTTCTTTATAACAGAGTGAGGAGAACCATGAACAAGTTCAACAAGTTTATCCTGCCTCAGGATTCGAGCCTGGGACCTCCTGTATAAAGTTCCAGGAACCAGCACCTGAGCCTTATGCTAGATCTTCAAGACCGAGGTAACTTATATTTTAATAATTATCATACAGTACATTTAAGGATGGAACATGAAAATCACGTGCACATTCACACGATTCTCTCTACTCACATTTCTTTTACCAAACAAAATCACACTTCTCTCTTTACCCGCCCTTGAACATACACTTCATACAATTTTCTAGGATTCCAATACAAATGCAGCATGTCACATTCACACGATTCTCTCTACTCACTTTTATTTACGAAACAATCATTTCTACGCTCTGCTCTACACAGAATACATATAATATCCCATATGTTTAAAATAGAAATGCAACGTGTTTCATTCACATGGTTTTCTCTATTCAGTTTTCTTTTACGGAACACAGCCACATTTCTTTCTCTACACTCTCTTCTACAAAGAATCCATACAATTTTCTATATGACTGGAATAGCAATGCAACATTCACACAGTTTTCTCTACTTGCCTTCCTTCCTCTGGTATTTCAGCTTGTTCAGGAGTTGTTCTTTATTTCCTTTATTTTGTGTTTGTTTTAGTATCCAACATAGGTAAGTGTAAAAGCTGCAGGAAGGAAATGTTCAAATGACGGACAAGGCGGCCGGGTATTTCACCTAGAGGTTTTATTTGTTGTGCTATCCACGTTTGTACTGTGCCTATTGCGTAACCCAGTTACTTAGATGCAATTACTGTCACGTTTCACTGTTTTATCGTTACTTAGCGTAGCTACGTGATCTGTTAGTTGGTGCACGTTTTCCTCATTACAAATCCTTGCAACTGTAAATCACTACTAATAATACACGAACAGAGGAAAATATGTGTGTAAGTTAATGTCGAAAACCAAACCGATTGAAAGGTCACATTGCTGAAGATTGCCACAGGTATATAGTGCTTCCAAAATGTTAAAAAACTGGCCACTTAGGGATATCTCTTTCATATTCATGGCATAATCCCGTTTCGTAGAACACAAATACCAGAGCCCACTTTTGTTACCATTTGCACAAGAGACAGATTTTTAATTTGATCGAGTCCCAAGGTGTAAATGAACAAGCTTAGGATATTTTAAACTTGAATTATTTTGGTGGTTTTTAGCTCATATCGCCACATCTACCTCATATTACCTTCCAATATGATAAGGAGTATGGCAAGCTGAGTGAGTCAGACCACGAATTATATTTATATGAGCTATTTCATAAATAAAATATGAATTTAAATACATCTGATCAAAAATTTTAAATTATATAAAAGATAACATAAAATATATCCATTTCGGTTAGTGTAGTTCAGTACTGCCAACTGAGGAAACCCAAGTCCGTAAGTTACACGTATTTCGATATTCTCTTGTTATAAAAGAAAACCAGTTTATAATCTCAAATAAGTTTCACTTTATCTTTAACATTAACAAATAACCTTTCTTTTGGAAAAAAATACAATAATTATTAAAAGAACAATTGTTAAAAACGCAGTTGTCAAATTGAAATAGTGATATTTTATTGTAGTGTGTAAACAAATTGTTTTTCAGCGATTTATGGGATGCGGATGGCTACACTGACAAAACAAAAGAATGACAGGGTGATAATTCCAGTTAGATCTTTCTCAAATGTAAAGCCGTTATTGTTTCATTTTAATGTATGTCCACATAAATAGAATGAAATGTTAAAGCTCTCCCGTAGCGACTAGCTTTAAAAGCATTGACCATCACTTGAAGTTACTGTATTCCCCTTGTACCTTCAAGAAAATTAGTAACAAGATAAGTTGTACAACTGTTTACATGTATTAACGTGAAGTAGATATGGGAGTTAGTGCCTGTACAACAGTAGAGAAAGTCATATGACTGTAACAACTCAGGCTTTTATAAATATGTCACATTAGGCTAATGAACCCGCCCAAGCAGCTGTACAAGAGTGAGTAGAGAAATGATGTGAATGGAACACGTGGGTAGTTAAAGACGTAGCACATTCAAGAAGTACAAATAAATGTAAATGTTATTCTGTTCTACCTACACGAAGAGACGGTACAATAAATAGCGGTAATTATGTATCTTAGAGGGCTGTCATTAGAAGCTCGCATAATAAGTGTTTAAGTAAATTAGTACTCGAAAGGTACAATTTGTCATACGTAGGTATAAGGAAGTTAATCAAATAGCCACAGTCGGGGTAAGCAATAGTTGCGAAACTCTTACACATATATCACTCATGTGTTTGTGATGAAGAGAACAAACACGGGCTAAGTTTCCATATCCCAGGACCCTGTCATATAGACAAACGTAACCTAACAAGGGCTAAATTTGGCTGTATGTGTAACCACGATGTCATGGAGTCGGTCTGGGTGTCTCAGTTGGTCACACGCAGGACCCTGTCATATAGACAAACGTAACCTAACAAGGGCTAAATTTGGCTGCATGTGTAAACCACGATGTCATGGAGTCGGTCTGGGTGTCTCAGTTGGTTAGACGCAGGACCCAGTCATATAGACAAACGTAACCTAACAAGGGCTAAATTTGGCTGTATGTGTAAACCACGATGTCATGGAGTCGGTCTGGGTGTCTCAGTTGGTTAGACGCAGGACCCAGTCATATAGACAAACGTAACCTAACAAGGGCTAAATTTGGCTGTATGTGTAAACCACGATGTCATGGAGTCGGTCTGGGTGTCTCAGTTGGTCACACGCAGGACCCAGTCATATAGACAAACGTAACCTAACAAGGGCTAAATTTGGCTGTATGTGTAAACCACGATGTCATGGAGTCGGTCTGGGTGTCTCAGTTGGTCACACGCAGGACCCTGTCATATAGACAAACGTAACCTAACAAGGGCTAAATTTGGCTGTATGTGTAAACCACGATGTCATGGAGTCGGTCTGGATGTCTCAGTTGGTCACACGCAGGACCCTGTCATATAGACAAACGTAACCTAACAAGGGCTACATTTGGCTGTATGTGTAAACCACGATGTCATGGAGTCGGTCTGGGTGTCTCAGTTGGTCACACGCAGGACCCTGTCATATAGACAAACGTAACCTAACAAGGGCTACATTTGGCTGTATGTGTAAACCACGATGTCATGGAGTCGGTCTGGGTGTCTCAGTTGGTCACACGCAGGACCCTGTCATATAGACAAACGTAACCTAACAAGGGCTAAATTTGGCTGTATGTGTAAACCACGATGTCATGGAGTCGGTCTGGGTGTCTCAGTTGGTCACACGCAGGACCCTGTCATATAGACAAACGTAACCTAACAAGGGCTACATTTGGCTGTATGTGTAAACCACGATGTCATGGAGTCGGTCTGGGTGTCTCAGTTGGTCACACGCAGGACCCTGTCATATAGACAAACGTAACCTAACAAGGGCTAAATTTGGCTGTATGTGTAAACCACGATGTCATGGAGTCGGTCTGGATGTCTCAGTTGGTTACACGCAGGACCCTGTCATATAGACAAACGTAACCTAACAAGGGCTAAATTTGGCTGTATGTGTAAACCACGATGTCATGGAGTCGGTCTGGGTGTCTCAGTTGTTTACACACAGGACCCTGTCATATAGACAAACGTAACCTAACAAGGGCTAAATTTGGCTGTATGTGTAAACCACGATGTCATGGAGTCGGTCTGGATGTCTCAGTTGGTTACACGCAGGACCCTGTCATATAGACAAACGTAACCTAACAAGGGCTAAATTTGGCTGTATGTGTAAACCACGATGTCATGGAGTCGGTCTGGGTGTCTCAGTTGTTTACACACAGGACCCTGTCATATAGACAAACGTAACCTAACAAGGGCTACATTTGGCTGTGTGTGTAAACCACGATGTCATGGAGTCGGTCTGGGTGTCTCAGTTGGTCACACGCAGGACCCTGTCATATAGACAAACGTAACCTAACAAGGGCTACATTTGGCTGTATGTGTAAACCACGATGTCATGGAGTCGGTCTGGGTGTCTCAGTTGGTCACACGCAGGACCCTGTCATATACACAAACGTAACCTAACAAGGGCTAAATTTGGCTGTATGTGTAAACCACGATGTCATGGAGTCGGTCTGGGTGTCTCAGTTGGTCACACGCAGGACCCTGTCATATAGACAAACGTAACCTAACAAGGGCTACATTTGGCTGTATGTGTAAACCACGATGTCATGGAGTCGGTCTGGGTGTCTCAGTTGGTCACACGCAGGACCCTGTCATATAGACAAACGTAACCTAACAAGGGCTACATTTGGCTGTATGTGTAAACCACGATGTCATGGAGTCGGTCTGGGTGTCTCAGTTGGTCACACGCAGGACCGTGTCATATAGACAAACGTAACCTAACAAGGGCTAAATTTGGCTGCATGTGTAAACCACGATGTCATGGAGTCGGTCTGGGTGTCTCAGTTGGTTAGACGCAGGACCCAGTCATATAGACAAACGTAACCTAACAAGGGCTACATTTGGCTGTATGTGTAAACCACGATGTCATGGAGTCGGTCTGGGTGTCTCAGTTGGTCACACGCAGGACCCTGTCATATACACAAACGTAACCTAACAAGGGCTAAATTTGGCTGTATGTGTAAACCACGATGTCATGGAGTCGGTCTGGGTGTCTCAGTTGGTCACACGCAGGACCCTGTCATATAGACAAACGTAACCTAACAAGGGCTACATTTGGCTGTATGTGTAAACCACGATGTCATGGAGTCGGTCTGGGTGTCTCAGTTGGTCACACGCAGGACCCTGTCATATAGACAAACGTAACCTAACAAGGGCTACATTTGGCTGTATGTGTAAACCACGATGTCATGGAGTCGGTCTGGGTGTCTCAGTTGGTCACACGCAGGACCGTGTCATATAGACAAACGTAACCTAACAAGGGCTAAATTTGGCTGCATGTGTAAACCACGATGTCATGGAGTCGGTCTGGGTGTCTCAGTTGGTTAGACGCAGGACCCAGTCATATAGACAAACGTAACCTAACAAGGGCTAAATTTGGCTGTATGTGTAAACCACGATGTCATGGAGTCGGTCTGGGTGTCTCAGTTGGTTAGACGCAGGACCCAGTCATATAGACAAACGTAACCTAACAAGGGCTAAATTTGGCTGTATGTGTAAACCACGATGTCATGGAGTCGGTCTGGGTGTCTCAGTTGGTTAGACGCAGGACCCAGTCATATAGACAAACGTAACCTAACAAGGGCTAAATTTGGCTGTATGTGTAAACCACGATGTCATGGAGTCGGTCTGGGGGTCTCAGTTGGTCACACGCAGGACCCAGTCATATAGACAAACGTAACCTAACAAGGGCTAAATTTGGCTGTATGTGTAAACCACGATGTCATGGAGTCGGTCTGGGTGTCTCAGTTGGTCACACGCAGGACCCTGTCATATAGACAAACGTAACCTAACAAGGGCTAAATTTGGCTGTATGTGTAAACCACGATGTCATGGAGTCGGTCTGGATGTCTCAGTTGGTCACACGCAGGACCCTGTCATATAGACAAACGTAACCTAACAAGGGCTACATTTGGCTGTATGTGTAAACCACGATGTCATGGAGTCGGTCTGGGTGTCTCAGTTGGTCACACGCAGGACCCTGTCATATAGACAAACGTAACCTAACAAGGGCTACATTTGGCTGTATGTGTAAACCACGATGTCATGGAGTCGGTCTGGGTGTCTCAGTTGGTCACACGCAGGACCCTGTCATATAGACAAACGTAACCTAACAAGGGCTAAATTTGGCTGTATGTGTAAACCACGATGTCATGGAGTCGGTCTGGGTGTCTCAGTTGGTCACACGCAGGACCCTGTCATATAGACAAACGTAACCTAACAAGGGCTACATTTGGCTGTATGTGTAAACCACGATGTCATGGAGTCGGTCTGGGTGACTGAGTTGGTCACACGCAGGACCCAGTCATATAGACAAACGTAACCTAACAAGGGCTAAATGTGGCTGTATGTGTAAACCACGATGTCATGGAGTCGGTCTGGGTGTCTCAGTTGTTTACACGCAGGACCCTGTCCTATAGACAAACGTAACCTAACAAGGGCTAAATTTGGCTGTATGTGTAAACCACGATGTCATGGAGTCGGTCTGGGTGTCTCAGTTGGTTACACGCAGGACCCTTTCATATAGACAAACGTAACCTAACAAGGGCTAAATTTGGCTGTATGTGTAAACCACGATGTCATGTAGTCGGTCTGGGTGTCTCAGTTGTTTACACACAGGACCCTGTCATATAGACAAACGTAACCTAACAAGGGCTAAATTTGGCTGTATGTGTAAACCACGATGTCATGTAGTCGGTCTGGGTGTCTCAGTTGTTTACACACAGGACCCTGTCATATAGACAAACGTAACCTAACAAGGGCTAAATTTGGCTGTATGTGTAAACCACGATGTCATGGAGTCGGTCTGGGTGTCTCAGTTGGTTACACGCAGGACCCTGTCATATAGACAAACGTAACCTAACAAGGGCTAAATGTGGCTGTATGTGTAAACCACGATGTCATGGAGTCGGTCTGGGTGTCTCAGTTGTTTACACGCAGGACCCTGTCATATAGACAAACGTAACCTAACAAGGGCTAAATTTGGCTGTATGTGTAAACCACGATGTCATGGAGTCGGTCTGGGTGTCTCAGTTGGTTACACGCAGGACCCTGTCATATAGACAAACGTAACCTAACAAGGGCTAAATTTGGCTGTATGTGTAAACCACGATGTCATGTAGTCGGTCTGGGTGTCTCAGTTGGTCACACGCAGGACCCTGTCATATAGACAAACGTAACCTAACAAGGGCTAAATTTGGCTGTATGTGTAAACCACGATGTCATGTAGTCGGTCTGGGTGTCTCAGTTGGTCACACGCAGGACCCTGTCATATAGACAAACGTTACGTAACAAGGGCTAAATTTGGCTGTATGTGTAAACCACGATGTCATGGAGTCGGTCTGGGTGTCTCAGTTGTTTACACGCAGGACCCTGTCATATAGAGAAACGTAACCTAACAAGGGCTACATTTGGCTGTATGTGTAAACCACGATGTCATGGAGTCGGTCTGGGTGTCTCAGTTGTTTACACGCAGGACCCTGTCATATAGACAAACGTAACCTAACAAGGGCTAAATTTGGCTGTATGTGTAAACCACGATGTCATGGAGTCGGTCTGGGTGTCTCAGTTGGTCACACGCAGGACCCTGTCATATACACAAACGTTACGTAACAAGGGCTAAATTTGGCTGTATGTGTAAACCACGATGTCATGTAGTCGGTCTGGGTGTCTCAGTTGGTCACACGCAGGACCCTGTCATATACACAAACGTTACGTAACAAGGGCTAAATTTGGCTGTATGTGTAAACCACGATGTCATGGAGTCGGTCTGGATGACTCAGTTGGTTACACGCAGGACCCAGTCATATACACAAACGTAACCTAACAAGGGCTAAATTTGGCTGTATGTGTAAACCACGATGTCATGGAGTCGGTCTGGATGTCTCAGTTGGTTACACGCAGGACCCTGTCATATAGACAAACGTAACCTAACAAGGGCTAAATTTGGCTGTATGTGTAAACCACGATGTCATGTAGTCGGTCTGGGTGTCTCAGTTGGTTACACGCAGGACCCTGTCATATAGACAAACGTAACCTAACAAGGGCTAAATTTGGCTGTATGTGTAAACCACGATGTCATGGAGTCGGTCTGGGTGACTCAGTTGGTTACACGCAGGACCCTGTCATATAGACAAACGTAACCTAACAAGGGCTAAATTTGGCTGTATGTGTAAACCACGATGTCATGGAGTTGCTCTGGGTGTCTCAGTTGGTTAGACGCAGGACCCTGTCATATACACAAACGTAACCTAACAAGGGCTAAATTTGACTGTATGTGTAAACCACGATGTCATGGAGTCGGTCTGGGTGTCTCAGTTGGTCACACGCAGGACCCTGTCATATACACAAACGTAACCTAACAAGGGCTAAATTTGACTGTATGTGTAAACCACGATGTCATGGAGTCGGTCTGGGTGTCTCAGTTGGTTAGACGCAGGACCCTGTCATATACACAAACGTAACCTAACAAGGGCTAAATTTGACTGTATGTGTAAACCACGATGTCATGGAGTCGGTCTGGGTGTCTCAGTTGGTCACACGCAGGACCCTGTCATATAGACAAACGTAACCTAACAAGGGCTACATTTGGCTGTATGTGTAAACCACGATGTCATGGAGTCGGTCTGGGTGTCTCAGTTGGTCACACGCAGGACCCTGTCATATAGACAAACGTAACCTAACAAGGGCTAAATTTGGCTGTATGTGTAAACCACGATGTCATGGAGTCGGTCTGGGTGTCTCAGTTGGTCACACGCAGGACCCTGTCATATAGACAAACGTAACCTAACAAGGGCTAAATTTGGCTGTATGTGTAAACCACGATGTCATGGAGTCGGTCTGGGTGTCTCAGTTGGTCACACGCAGGACCCTGTCATATAGACAAACGTAACCTAACAAGGGCTAAATTTGACTGTATGTGTAAACCACGATGTCATGGAGTCGGTCTGGGTGTCTCAGTTGGTTACACGCAGGACCCTGTCATATACACAAACGTAACCTAACAAGGGCTAAATTTGGCTGTATGTGTAAACCACGATGTCATGGAGTCGGTCTGGGTGTCTCAGTTGGTCACACGCAGGACCCTGTCATATAGACAAACGTAACCTAACAAGGGCTAAATTTGGCTGTATGTGTAAACCACGATGTCATGGAGTCGGTCTGGGTGTCTCAGTTGGTCACACGCAGGACCCTGTCATATAGACAAACGTAACCTAACAAGGGCTAAATTTGACTGTATGTGTAAACCACGATGTCATGGAGTCGGTCTGGGTGTCTCAGTTGGTCACACGCAGGACCCTGTCTATACACAAACGTAACCTAACAAGGGCTAAATTTGACTGTATGTGTAAACCACGATGTCATGTAGTCAGTCTGGGTGTCTCAGTTGGTCACACGCAGGACCCTGTCATATAGACAAACGTAACCTAACAAGGGCTAAATTTGGCTGTATGTGTAACCACGATGTCATGTAGTCGGTCTGGGTGTCTCAGTTGGTCACACGCAGGACCCTGTCATATAGACAAACGTAACCTAACAAGGGCTAAATTTGACTGTATGTGTAAACCACGATGTCATGGAGTCGGTCTGGGTGTCTCAGTTGGTCACACGCAGGACCCTGTCATATACACAAACGTAACCTAACAAGGGCTAAATTTGACTGTATGTGTAAACCACGATGTCATGTAGTCTGTCTGGGTGTCTCAGTTGGTCACACGCAGGACCCTGTCATATAGACAAACGTAACCTAACAAGGGCTAAATTTGACTGTATGTGTAAACCACGATGTCATGGAGTCGGTCTGGGTGACTCAGTTGGTCACACGCAGGACCCTGTCATATAGACAAACGTAACCTAACAAGGGCTAAATTTGGCTGTATGTGTAAACCACGATGTCATGGAGTCGGTCTGGGTGTCTCAGTTGTTTACACGCAGGACCCTGTCATATAGACAAACGTAACCTAACAAGGGCTAAATTTGGCTGTATGTGTAAACCACGATGTCATGGAGTCGGTCTGGATGTCTCAGTTGGTCACACGCAGGACCCTGTCATATAGACAAACGTTACGTAACAAGGGCTAAATTTGGCTGTATGTGTAAACCACGATGTCATGTAGTCGGTCTGGATGTCTCAGTTGGTCACACGCAGGACCCTGTCATATAGACAAACGTAACCTAACAAGGGCTAAATTTGGCTGTATGTGTAAACCACGATGTCATGGAGTCGGTCTGGGTGTCTCAGTTGTTTACACGCAGGACCCTGTCATATAGACAAACGTAACCTAACAAGGGCTACATTTAGCTGTATGTGTAAACCACGATGTCATGGAGTCGGTCTGGGTGTCTCAGTTGGTCACACGCAGGACCCTGTCATATAGACAAACGTAACCTAACAAGGGCTAAATTTGGCTGTATGTGTAAACCACGATGTCATGGAGTCGGTCTGGATGTCTCAGTTGGTCACACGCAGGACCCTGTCATATAGACAAACGTAACCTAACAAGGGCTAAATTTGGCTGTATGTGTAAACCACGATGTCATGTAGTCGGTCTGGGTGTCTCAGTTGTTTACACACAGGACCCTGTCATATAGACAAACGTAACCTAACAAGGGCTAAATTTGACTGTATGTGTAAACCACGATGTCATGGAGTTGGTCTGGGTGTCTCAGTTGGTCACACGCAGGACCCTGTCATATAGACAAACGTAACCTAACAAGGGCTAAATTTGACTGTATGTGTAAACCACGATGTCATGGAGTCGGTCTGGGTGACTCAGTTGGTCACACGCAGGACCCTGTCATATAGACAAACGTAACCTAACAAGGGCTAAATTTGACTGTATGTGTAAACCACGATGTCATGGAGTTGGGCTGGGTGTCTCAGTTGGTCACACGCAGGACCCTGTCATATAGACAAACGTAACCTAACAAGGGCTAAATTTGACTGTATGTGTAAACCACGATGTCATGGAGTCGGTCTGGGTGACTCAGTTGGTCACACGCAGGACCCTGTCATATAGACAAACGTAACCTAACAAGGGCTAAATTTGACTGTATGTGTAAACCACGATGTCATGGAGTCGGTCTGGGTGTCTCAGTTGGTCACACGCAGGACCCTGTCATATAGACAAACGTAACCTAACAAGGGCTAAATTTGGCTGTATGTGTAAACCACGATGTCATGGAGTCGGTCTGGGTGTCTCAGTTGGTTAGACGCTGGCCTACTGATCCCAAGGACGCGGGTTCAAATCTGGCACAGACCTATGGTTTTTAAATGTTTTATATTCAAGAGCGAAGGTAGTGGGGGTAAATACGTCATTGCAGAGGGTGGTCACGATGGGAGGTTGAAAATGGAGGGGAAATTTTAAGCGATGGGCAGGGGCCTCACGATTCCTCTTGTTACATTTTGTTGAACAATACTAAAAATTGAGTGGAGAAATGGTTTATCCCAGTGAGTGGAAAAATGATTCTGACCTGTACTTGGTTTACACAACTAGTCACCAGTTGCAAATACCGCATTGTCAGTCAATTTGAGTTTTTCATGGAATATCTTGTTTATTTACACTTCTTTTTTCTAAGATTAAAGCAAGATTCACGCAACTGTGGTAGAATAAACTTACATATTTTCAATAAATCTGCTTCTTTTTGCTCTCTCCTCTACTTGGCACTGTAAAACGACACGGCGTTGTCCTCACACCCACTCAAATATGTTCAATTTACCTGGAGAACTTTACAATATTGAAATCCTCAAACAAATTCCTCGAGTTTTGCCAAACACATTTTGTGGTTAGGCCTAAGCCTGCCCTAATTTTCGTGTCTCGCTAACACAAAATTGAATGAGTTCTTTTGTTTATTTTTAAGGCTGCAAAGTCAATTTACCTTAATAGAATGGCTGATCAAAATGAATGTTCGCAATATGTAATTAGATTCGATTTAACCAAATCTTTTCTCAAAATCCACTGCCTTTTTTATGGAAAATGATTTTAAATGTAATAGATTTAGTTGTGAAACGATATGTCCGTCACAAACACTATATCTTAAAAGTAATTCGAAGTGACAATTCCCATACAAAATTATGAATTTCGATTTTTTTCATACTTTTCGACTGTTTCTTTGAATTTTTCCTAATGTTTGTTCCCTCTAAACCATCGGAGTATTGAGGCGAACAAAATAAAAATAAATTATTCAAATTGGTAGAGCCATTTTTGAGTTTTTGCGAGACTAACGCACGGCAGTTAATTTATACAGGGTGGAAGTGAAACAATCCGCCAGAGTGTAACAGCGAGCTTCTCGTATTGTGAATAACAAAAAAACTTATACTAAAAGGCTGACAAGTTTGTACTTTTCTAGGAAAGAATACTTTTGGAAAAAAATATTATCATCACCTGGCTGAATTATTATTGATTAGAGGTTCTTCATTTATGGCTATATTCACAGAAAATTGAATAAACGACCTTTTCCTTTGGGGTATTTCAATCGAATCAACGGTTTCTGTGTAAAGTAAGTTTTAAAACCCCACAATTGTGTTGCTTTTTCAACTCTGTTAGAACTGGCAACATCGCATCAGCTGTGTTTACTTTCTTCCGTCATCAGTGTATGCTTACTTAACTGCATTCAATTGTTTTTTGTTTAAGCATATTGCGGTGGATAGTAAATTTGCATTATAAATCATGCTTTACTAAAGATTTAGCAATTATTAGTGCCACGTGGTTAAATGCGACACAGAATAACGCTATTGTAATGTAAGAGGTGTTTCACACATGTATGAGTAACATAACCTATGAAATGTAATAGTTACAGCGCATGCGCACATACGTCTGGCAGACGATATTGAAACTCTACCTATACGTATGTGTTGACTCCAGGTGTCGGTGTTGGAAGCAACCAGCTTTACTATTTATTGTGAACTGGTCCCTGCTATTCAGTAAATAAACATGTGTTTGACTCGTTAATAATGTCGATCTCGCAACATTGTTTCACGATGATGAACAATGCGTGCAGTTCCTATACGAGAAGGACTAGTAAGAACGTGCAGGTTATGTACGGATTTGCAGGTAACTTTCACCAGTTTATTTAACTACAGTGTATTGATGTTCTTGATGTTAGCGACAAACACTTGGGTATCATCAAGCAGGGGCAATGTTGCTAGCAACTGTTAATTTTGGTGAAATCCGAACTTTGATTGAAAAATCCTCGCGCACGCCATCTTGTCCTTTTGTCTACTACATATGAACTTGTAACAAAGAATCCATTTGCTCCTTTTATAAAATAGTGCCAAAAGTTTGCCGGAACAACCGTCAAGTGTAGGTAAATACGTAAGAGCTTTGTTTTGTTGCAGTACCCAGAGACGAAGGAGCAAACATGATCCAAGAATTTGATGACTGGGATCCTCAGCGGGATGGAGTCACCCTAACTTGGAGAGATCTCAGTGTGTACGCCTTGGACAGGAACAATCACAGGTTCTTCCAACCTGGGCATGTGTCGTACAAGAGGATCATCAACAATGGTGAGATATCCTACACAACTACAGTTAATAGAGGGTGGGGAGGCGGGGGGGGGGGGAGTCCTCTTGGAACACAACATTGGTCCGCAACTTTCTGGCCCTGACCAAATAATCATTTTGTGTGCGTCACCATTGATAAGGTTTACAATATCTGAGCCCTTGTTGATCCTGCTGCCAACTGATCCATTGGTGAGAACGTTTTTTCAGGGATTGCGGAGGTGCGTGAAACATCTGTTAAGTTGGTTAATAAATGAGCTATTTGAAAGGAGTCTGCTGGCTACTTGAGCATGCTCTGACAAATGACAGGCTCCAGTTATTTCAGGTCACTTTACTTCCCCTTCTAAAACTTAAGTACAAAAACACAGTCCTGTTTTATAGTTAACACAATTTACAATTCGTTGTGATCTTGCAACTCATACCTGCTCTGTGGCTTATACCCTTGACCCACTCCTTTCACTGTCTTTCTTCTCTTTCTCTGCCACAGGAATATATAAACCTTGACGACACAAACACACAACACTCATTAACTACTACACAATCTTCCTTTCGCCATGACCGTTCTCACAGACTAAAAGTAAAAAGTGAACGAACTCAAATCTCTTTCTCTCGCCTCTTTATGTAGCCAGGATGACGGACCTTCTTCCAACTTCACCTTTCTGGGAGTTCTACAAATACGCTTTCCGCCGGACACTTTCAAATAGTCTCGAAAAACCCCTTTGTTTACAGCTCTACACTTTCTGAAAGTATTCTCCCTGGTATTGTATGTAGTGTTGCATCCTCCTGAACCACTTCTGGAAGTATCCACGTCACTGCAGATAACTCTTCTTCAAACTGCTTCTTCAGGACTAGAAAATCGGTGACCTCTTCACCACAGGGAACAGGAAGAAATCACATGGTGTGACTATAGGGTGGATGTCTCAGTTGCTTACATTGTTACATTAGCGGTGTGAAGGTGTTGATGAAGGATGGTTAAAACCTAATCCCTAATGTCCTTGTAGGTTAGTCTTGGATCTTCCCTAATCATTGTGCTGATGTTGGTCTCTTCATCTTTAAGAGATTGTCGCCCCCTCTTAAATTCTACAAACCAGTGTCACGTGACAGAGAATAGTCCCCAAAAGTCCCTCTCAAACACTCAAGTGACTGTGTTTCATTTAAGTCACATTTGAAGTCGTACAAAATCATTACACGAAAATGTTCTCTCGGAATCTCCGTTGTACTTGAAAAAACGTTCTCACTTTCCGGACTTCAAACTGAACCATAATGTGTGACGCAACAATGGTGTGCATGTTACCATTTCATTAGCAATGAGTCAGCTATTTTGACAAAGCAACAATACTTTCATCAGAGGTGAGCAACTTTGCGTGTCTCAATAAATATCTAGGGACCGTCATTTGTCTTATTTGAAATACTTAAGTGACATTCAGAGATGAAGTGAGTTAGCACAGTTCTGTTTTGCTTGCTACATACATATACTATGTGTGTGTGATTTTGGATGTGTTTACTAGTTACCGGAGCAGTTCGGGCCGGGAGTCTGGTGGCCATCATGGGCGCAAGTGGATCTGGCAAGAGCACCCTCATGTCTGCACTGGCCTACAGGATCAGTGGTAACTTCACTACTACCTTAACGAATGCACTGCATGGGACATTTGTAAACAATTATTTAATTTGATACTAAGCGGTTGATGTGTTCATATCAACTGAAATTGCAAGGCTATGAACTTGCGAAATACATACAAATCTGCAACTTAAATTTGAGTAACCTGGAATGTTTATCACAGTGTAATAATGTATAACTATCACACAGAATTTCAATCAGATATATTTATTTATTTTAGAGATATGGATATTTTTGTTTGGGATTAAATATACCTGTCACACAGCTTTTTACATCCTACTAAAGATGTTATCTTTCCTTTAATAGACTACAACACAAGTGTACAGCCATTTTGCTATTTGAGGTTCTGAAGCTATTTCTGCTGATTCCAGAAACAAAGTTCATTTTGTTCCATCACATACTGTTTCTTTGAAAAGGTATAACTACCTACCGGTAATTTTTATTTATTTGTATAAATACGAACTATTGTTCCCTTATATGATCATTCAAATTGATCTGCATGGTATTAGAACGGAAACAGGACTATTGAGTGAATGCGATATTAGAGTAGGAGACAAACATTGGAAATAATACAGTAAGATGTAGCCTACTAGACCATGACCGAGTGTGGTTATGTGTGACCGAGGTTTCCCTGGGTCGCCAGGGGAATGCTGGCATCCTGCAAATTTGCTGTCCCTCATTTCCTTAAATTAATCATTTCATTTCAACATTATTGTTGTTGTTATGAGGCAAATGAAATATTTACAAACGTCATCTTTGTCACAATAACAATAATAATAATAATAATAACAATAACAATAACAATAATAATAATAATAATAATAATAATAATAATAATAATAATAATAATAATAATAATAATAATAATAATAATAATAATAATAATAATAATAATAATAAATGACAATTATTAAGAACAGTAACAAAAGTTAGAATAATAAGGGTAATGGAGTAATAGTAATAACAGTAGTAACAATGGTAGTGGTGGTGATGATGATGATGATGATGATGGTGATGGTGGTGATGATGATGGTGATGGTGGTGATGATGATGGTGATGGTGGTGATGATGATGGTGATGGTGATGATGATGATGGTGGTGATGATGATGGTGGTGGTGATGATGATGGTGATGATGATGATGATGATGGTGGTGGTGGTGATGGTGGTGGTGGTGATGATGGTGATGGTGGTGATGATGATGGTGGTGGTGATGGTGATGGTGGTGGTGATGATGATGGTGATGGTGGTGATGATGATGATGATGGTGATGATGATGGTGATGGTGGTGGTGATGATGGTGGTGGTGGTGGTGATGATGATGATGGTGGTGATGATGATGGTGGTGGTGATGATGGTGGTGGTGGTGATGATGGTGATGATGGTGTTTCCATTAGCCACGCTGTGACCACGTGACAGGTAACTAACTGATGTGTTGATGTGACACCAGGCAGCGCTGTTCTTGCTGGTGACGTGCGTGTGAACGGCAGATCGCTTGGTGGATACATGCAGCGTCTCTCAGGATTCATGCACCAGGACGACCTGTTTGTGAACACACTCACTGTCCGAGAGCATCTCATCTTTACGGTAACTATCCACAACTGAAGCTTCTCTAAATGGAAAACAGCATTTGTATGTATGTCAGGGTTGCCAACCCGTACGATAATTTTGATACCGGCGAATTATCATTTTCACTGGTTTGTCACACCAGCGAAATGAAACTAATTAATTCTAAATATCCTCATGACCTGTCTCCACCCCTCTAAGGCAACCATTTCATATCCTACCAATCCTCATACCGTTTATCCTCTTATTGCCAGTGTGCCCAGATCTGGTAATCTCAATGAAGAAGGCACTGTTGAGGAAATTGATGATCAATAGAGAAAACTCGGAATACGTGAAATAAAGAACATACCTGAACCTGTAATGCTGTTAAACACACGTGTCACCTTGGTGGAAATACTGATTTCAAACAACTGGTGGAAGTTGCACTATCAGTGATTTCATTGTCCTACAGAAACACTTCTTGTGAAAGTGTTTTTTTCTAAACTAGGTTTAATAAAAACCAAAATTAGAAACAGATTGGCGCTAGATACGGTAAATGGACTTATCCCGTCGTCTCAGCTTATGAAAGAATGTGGTGGGTCCGAAAATGTGCAAGTCACCGAGAAGGTGTTAAACTTTATCTCAACAACACATTTGTGTAATGCTGCAACAGTTGAGCAAGATGATGAATAGTGCGAGATACACAAATACTACAGTTGTAATCAGTGTTGTAAGTGGATTCCATAAACATCAATAATATTACTTTTTCATAAGTGTTATACTGTTACATTTATTGTTGTAGTATTTGGTTTATGATGTTCGATAATTTTGAATCCAAATCTATAATTTTGAGTGGCCGGTACGATAATTTTACTTTTAAACATTGGCAACCCTGATGTCTGTGCATATGTCCATGTGTGTCTCAACAGTATATACGAAAAAATCACATTAAAATATTTGGTGTGTTGCACTCACATGACTTTCTCTACTTCTGTACTAACCATTCTTACAAACCCTTATTCCTATCTTCCCTTCTTCCTACACCTCCTTCGTGTTAGTTGAGATAAACATTTGCATTCTCCCGGAAGAAATAACGAATTGGTTTGAAAATTCAATGTCAATCCTGCAGGTTGTCACAGCAGCTTAATGGTTAGAGCACCTGCCTGGTAAGTGAAGGTCTGTGGTTCAAATCCCAGCTGTGGCATTGATTTTTTAGTTCCAATTCTACCTCTCAATCATTAATTAGGTCATTTGGATTGTTCACTTTATTAGTATTGAATTTCTGTTTTAAGAATAAAATATTTAGCTTCTTTGTATTCTCGTTGTTTTACCTTTCATGCTCAAATTTAAATACTCAAATAATATAGATTCCAAATTAACCAAATTATGTTTCTCACACTTCAGACTCGCAAAATTATCGCTATACAAAACACTTGCGTGGAATTACTACAGATAATGCATATGTATATAAGTAGTATCTAGATTTTTTTAGTAACAAATCACTGTTAATTACATTTTATGACTGCTCAAAAGTTACTTTAATGTATGTTTCTTGAAGAAGTGATAATATATGCTAGGCATTGCTGATCAAATAACAAAATGATGAGAGGTGGCAATTAAAGTGTATTGAAAGTTTAAAACAAAACTAAATGCTTCTACTTGTGAAGACACATTGTGTTTGCTGTATATAGGTAATGTGCTTGTTACACAGTACGCTTTCACTGACGTAATGTGGAAAGTGTTTTGTCGTAGGCCAGGTTGAGACTAGATCGCCGAATGAACAGCAAGGTACGGCTACGTCACGTAAACACACTTCTGGCTGAGATGAGTTTGTCTGCAAGAGCAGATACTCTCATAGGATCTACAGGACAAGATAAGGTGCTCTCAGGCGGCGAGAGGAAGCGCTTGTCATTTGCTACTGAGGTAGGTATGTTAGTTAACACTTACCTACCTGCAATGTACCTCACACCACTACGCGGCGTCCTTAGACCGGCCGGGTTGCCCCGTTGCAGTACCGTAGCATGTCACGGCTACGGAACACTAACTACTTATATTAGACATGACAACAAATGTTTAAATTGATGAACACACTCCCTATATCTGTGAAAAGAATTCAGGCTTACCGAAAATCCCCATATTATCCAATAGGGTACAAAAGTTGGGCTTTGGTGCGCAGTGAGTGCGTGTAGAGTCATCGGTCCCATGCTTTACGACACAACAATTGATTTAAATTCTATTTTAAATAATAGTTTTCCCGCAAGTAACAAGAAATTGATGATTGAGTTGCTGAAGCTATAGCTGGGTATGAATTGTGAAGTCTGTATGGTAACAGAATAAATAGTCATTGACTATTGTCACCTCGTTCCCCTGACCTACCTCCATGCGAGTTTTACATATGGGGAACGTTATTTTCGGAGATATAGGTAATGCATTAAAGGTTATCAATTTCAACATCTGTTGTGATGTGTAATGTAAGTTAGTACAGTAGTTATGTATGTTCTGCACTCATGACGTGCCGGTCGTTTACGTGTAACTCCTCGCCCTCGCTCCGGGGCGCTCCGGCCGATCTACGAACGTAATGTATGTGTTGAATTTTCTGGGAATATCTTGTGAACTCTTTTTAGTTCTGGACGAATTTTGCATAATTGGTAAGCCGTAAGGAATAGAACAAATCCACACAAAGTGTAGATCTTCTTAAAGCTCACAACTTATTCTACTAGACTTAGACATTTCCTCGTTATGATTTGAATTTGACAATACTTAATGTGAAGCCGTTACTCGTTTTATTCCTTCTCATTCAAGGAGAATGGAATTTTAAAGCCATTAAATAGCAACCAAGTCTTAAAACATTTGACGATTACTTTTGATTTGTAGCGTGTATTTTTGCAGATGTTGACGAATCCGCCACTATTATTCTGCGACGAACCAACGACAGGTCTAGACTCTTCCTCTGCACACACATTGGTGGAGAAGATGAAGGAGATGGCTGCCCATGGTCGAACTGTGCTCTGTACCATCCATCAACCTTCTTCAGACATATTCAACATGTTCCATCAGATTATTCTCGTTGCTGATGGTCGTATAGTTTTCGTTGGCGAAGTTACAGATGCTCTCAAATTCTTCAGTAGGTATGTATGTAGTCATTAACTTATTTAATTTCACAAACATATGTATTTATGTAATTATTATATTGTCTGGCATGAATTAGGATATATTCTTCACCACTCTGTCCTCTATGTGATCTGCAAGAGGAACTGGACCAAGACCACCTTCAAATATGCCCGGCCACTTCTAGCACCCTTCCCTTCCATCAGAGAGAGCAAGAGGAACTGGACCGAGACCACCTTCAAATATGCCCTGCCACTTCTAGTGCCCCATCCATCAGTGAAAAATATTGGAGAGCAAGAGGATTAATGACTTCATTGTCAGAAATCCAGCATTAGCTAACAACAACACATTGCATCAATTTCTCCATCATAAGGTGTAGTGTTTTTCCCATATTTTAGTAAAAGGGGAAAACTGATATGTACCGACCGACTGCTCCAGCTCCATCATCATCATTATCATCATCATCGTCGTCGTCGTCGTCATCGTCATCGTCACCATCATCACCATCACTTACGTCTGTACGTATATGAGCCGTGTGTATTCTTCTTCTTCTTCTTCTTCTTCTTCTTCTTCTTCTTCTTCTTCTTCAGGATATTTGATTTGCACTCTTAGCAATATCTGAACTTGTTTGTTTCCTGAACATTTCACAAAGGTTTAAATTATATTCTATGTCAAAGCTTTCTATTGCATTAATGGGATGTAATAGACTTTCTTTTGTAATAGGGATGTGTAGTTTCTCTTTCAGCTGTTTTACTTCTTGTAATCTCTAAGTTGTTATTATTACAATTATATATTTAGGTTGCTTCCCTGCTAATATCTCATTTTAGAAGGTTATTGGTTGTATTTATGTGTACGTTGGTGCACTTAGACCTGAAGCAGTATTTGGCTTATTGTCTCTTAGTCAAGGAGGAAGAGAGTCAAATAATCCTGCGCTGAGTTGCTGGTGTCAACTTGATGAACAACATGAACCTGCAACTTGTCTGTAAGCTAATAGCGTTCACTGCGCTGCAGATTGTGCTACTTACATATTACCTACATTTTAATTAGTGGTTCATGTACCTACATACATGTGTACTGCCTTGGTCAATTTGGAATGTCTATCCTTTTACTTCAAGGACACTCTTAGGTTCATGCCATGACAATATAACGCTTCTTCAAATGGACTTTTGCCCGCTTTAGACGTTATATTCTACTGTTTTATTGCAAAAGTATTAATAATACACATTTATAAACAATAATTGACGCACATAATAGTTATTTTCTTGTCTAAATGTTTGCAAACTGTACTTAAGGCAAGCTTCACGCTTCACGCAAGGCATGATGGGAGCGTCTCTGTCCAGCTCATCCCTTCCCTCTCCTACAGAGATGTTACCAACATGGGCACTCGAAACAGAAGCATGTTCGTGCCATTTCAAGCATATGTTGGCAGTACCACTTTCTTCGCTTTTGTCCCTACTGTGTTCCTTCTGGAGACAATGTCATGATATAAAAGCAATAGTAATATAGTGACGTTATTTATCAAGGTATCCAACATTCCGTAATGTAAGTATTTGTGACGAAAACTGAATTTTGGTATACGTACTTATAGTATGTCTCATTTGGGTACTTTACCTTACATAAAGTAAACAAATAATTGATAAATGAATAACGTAGATTGATTACATTTCGATGTCACGTTTAGATGTGTTGGTTTCAGCCAGGGGTACGTGTGTCCAGAAGCATACAATCCTGCAGACTTCCTGATCCGCACACTTGCAGTTACACCAGGAATAGAAGGAGGCAACCAAGCGCTCATCAAGAGACTGTGTGACGAGTTTGCTGTCACCGAGGAGTCTCGGGAGATAGACCGACTCATACGAACACAGTATCGGAAACACTACGACTTACAGGTGCGAGTATTACTTGCCTTCGATACTACGAGGGCAATTTGTAAAGTAAGTCATCGCGCATGCGCAGCGACAGTGGCAGTATAGCAGTGAGTTGTACACAGTGTCGATGTTTGGTTGAGCAAGGAACGTGTAGCGGGAAAGCGGTCCCATAAATGACTCAGTGAATCTGGACTCCTTCCCCAGAGACAGTCAACTTTAGTAGCTCCGAAAAAAAGGTGAAATAAACCTTAGGAAAAGTATTTGCTCTATTTAACAGGTTTCGGAGAAAATAAATTACATAATGAAATATACAGTCATCTTTTTCATCATAATAGCAAGTAGGTAATTGTTAAGCACAACTATGTACAAAAGTTGACTGTTTCTACCGATTCTCACGTGTACAACACAATCGAGTAACAAATAGTGACAGTAGCATGCAGTGTGCAATATTACAAACATTTTACAAACATGTTCAAGTTGTACGTATAATGATGACAACTCGCTCGCTGTCGCTCGGATTCATGAAATATACCCGTATTTTAACTCCTACCAACAACATTGAAATTCTAACACTACACACTGTATTGTTTTTTTCCTTTTTGACTCTCTACTTAAACAACAACTATCCATGCAACGTTAGGCAGTGTGCTTAGCTACGTGGAAACAAGGCAACAACTGCACATTGCAGCATGGTGCTTCAACTAACCGAGTGAAATGGTTCACTGGATTCCAGTATCCCACACTTAGTGTTGCTCAGAGGCACTTTTATCACAACTGACGTGCCGTAAATGTACCACCGGCTTTACTTCCCTTCTCAACAACATGATTCTTACTTTAAAAATAATCGGCCAGGTGACCTCGGCAACCAGAAGCTAGCAGCATGTTACGTCTAGAGGTTAACGTAGGTAATTAGCTGCTATTCAGTCAGTATCCAGTGACGGACACTAACACACCATTCCATGGCAGTTTCTAACTCATACCTTGAATTTTCTGGGAATTTCTCAAGAAAGCTCTTCCTTCTAGATGTTTTTTTGTATAAATGATTAACAGTAAGAAACAAAATTTTACTAAATAAAAATTGTGTATCTCGGTAAAACACAAAATGTATGTCATATAAGCATTTTTGAGTAAAACATTTCCGAGATATTCTTTATCATCTGTGTAAATATGGTAATACTTACACTTTTCTCAAATATGAAATATGTCATTCTTTTTTATCTCTTGGCCTTGCAAAGAGAACGCGATTTCAAAAGTATCCCATAGCAACAAGCTCTTAAAACATGTCACTATCGCTTAAAGCCTACTGTATTCGCATATTCCCCTTACACCTAACAAAAAAATTAATAATAACATACTTTTTGAAAATGTTTATCTCGATTAAAAATGTGCTACTATATAGAAAAATAAGTATTTTAAAATTAGTTTGTATAACATATTTGAAACAGAGTTTCTCTAAATTAAACTACACTGAAATTTAAACGATGGTCACTTGTTTCTATGCACGTGACCATATATTGATACACTTGTTAAATGTAAGTCACTAATGAGTAGGTGTTCATCACATAAGATTTGAAAGTACTTTTGTAAATCACACATAATGTATATGTAACCAAACCGTCACGCATGTCTGAGTTAGTAGTAGAGTCTGCGTATAGCGGAGGGAGGTAAACCCTGTGCTAGAGGGAAGGATATGAAACTTGGTACGCTGTGCCTGTGCTCATACGCCACTAATAATGTGTTTCCTTCTTTTTTCAGGACGAGGTGTCTTTTAAAATGAACAATCAGTAAGTACCATGCACTTACTCATACATTCAGAATCACTAAAATGGAATAGCACATTTAAAATTAATCCATATTGTTAAAAATGCTTGTATTTAAAACCTAACAGTTATATATAATCTAAACTAAGAACAAATTAGAAACTAAAAGCTCCACTTCTCTTATTAATATTGCAAGTTGTACTAGTTTCAGATTGTATCCAACTTATTGTCAAAGCTATCCAAACTAGTTACCATAGTCACCGATGCTCAACTAAAAAGATCTATTTGACCCAATCTTTGAAAACAAAGGCTTATAAATACAATCTATTGCTGGTATTTCAAAATTCATAACGTGGTTCTTATTCTTTTAAATGAATATCTTCCCAAACCATTAAATCTATTGCTCCAATTAAATGTTTTAGTAATTTAACTTCTGGATTTATTTCATGATTAAATGATGAAAAAATGATCTGCCACAGTTGATTTATCAATTTGTTTATATTTAATATTTCTAAAATGCTGTTTTATTCTGGTTTCTAAATGACATTTAGTTTTACCCATTTAAACCCTATCACAATCCAAAAAGCTAAATTGATAAATGGCAGATATTCTTTACCTATAGTTTTGGAATTTTATCCTTTTTAGAAAACTTTATTAAATTTGCATATTCAATTTATTTTGAGGCACCAAAGTTATTCCATATTCTTTCAAAATGTTGTAAATGTTTTATTAGCTAACGAACGGTAAGTAAACTTTTTAGAAATAAATTTTTTTTGGAGGGTAGAGATCTGTTTAACAGCTTTTTGATATTTAAATTGCTATATCTTTTTATATATAAAATCTTTATAAAAACCATTTATTACTGCAGGTTAGTAATGTGTTTAATCGGTTGTATTCATCCTTATTAAGGGGTACATATTTATTAACCTACATATTTTTCAATGTCTTTCTCCAGTTTCACTGTCTCTTATATCTTTACTATTACTATACAATCACTCGACGACACATACATACTCACTGACAGGCTGGTCGACTCACTTTCAATGCCTTTCTCCAGTTTCACTGTCTCTTATATCTTTACTATTACTATACAATCACTCGACGACACATACATACTCACTGACAGGCTGGCCGACTCACTTTCAATGTCTTTCTCCAGTTTCACTGTCTCTTATATCTTTACTATTACTATACAATCACTCAAAGACACACACATACTCACTGACAGACTGGCCGACTCACTTTCAATGTGTTTCTCCAGTTTCACTGTCTCTTATATCTTTACTATTACGATACAATCACTCGACGACACATACATACTCACTGACAGACTGGTCGACTCACTTTCAATGTGTTTCTCCAGTTTCACTGTCTCTTATATCTTTACTATTACTATACAATCACTCGACGACACATACATACTCACTGACAGACTGGCCGACTCACTTTCAATGTCTTTCTCCAGTTTCACTGTCTCTTATATCTTTACTATTACTATACAATCACTCAAAGACACATACATACTCACGGACAGACTGGCCGACTCACTCTCAATGTCTTTCTCCAGTTTCACTGTCTCTTATATCTTTACTATTACTATACAATCACTCAAAGACACACACATACTCACTGACAGACTGGCCGACTCACTCTCAATGTCTTTCTCCAGTTTCACTGTCTCTTATATCTTTACTATTACGATACAATCACTCGACGACACATACATACTCACTGACAGACTGGCCGACTCACTTTCAATGTCTTTCTCCAGTTTCACTGTCTCTTATATCTTTACTATTACTATACAATCACTCGACGACACATACATACTCACTGACAGGCTGGTCGACTCACTTTCAATGTCTTTCTCCAGTTTCACTGTCTCTTATATCTTTACTATTACGATACAATCACTCGACGACACATACATACTCACTGACAGGCTGGTCGACTCACTCTCAATGTCTTTCTCCAGTTTCACTGTCTCTTATATCTTTACTATTACTATACAATCACTCGACGACACATACATACTCACTGACAGACTGGCCGACTCACTTTCAATGTCTTTCTCCAGTTTCACTGTCTCTTATATCTTTACTATTACTATACAATAACTCGCCGACACATACATACTCACTGACAGACTGGTCGACTCACTTTCAATGTCTTTCTCCAGATTCACTGTCTCTTATATCTTTACTATTACTATACAATCACTCAACGACACACACATACTCATTGACAGGCTGGCCGACTCACTTTCAATTTCTTTCTGCAGTTTCACTGTCTCTTATATCTTTACTATTACTATACAATCACTCGACGACACATACATACTCACTGACAGACTGGTCGACTCACTTTCAATGTCTTTCTCCAGTTTCACTGTCTCTTATATCTTTACTATTACTATACAATCACTCGACGACACATACATACTCACTGACAGGCTGGTCGACTCACTTTCAATGTCTTTCTCCAGTTTCACTGTCTCTTATATCTTTACTATTACTATACAATCACTCGACGACACATACATACTCACTGACAGGCTCACTGACTCACTTTCAATGTCTTTCTCCAGTTTCACTGTCTCTTATATCTTTACTATTACTATACAATCACTCGACGACACATACATACTCACTGACAGACTGGCCGACTCACTTTCAATGTCTTTCTCCAGTTTCACTGTCTCTTATATCTTTACTATTACTATACAATCACTCGACGACACATACATACTCACTGACAGACTGGTCGACTCACTTTCAATGTCTTTCTCCAGTTTCACTGTCTCTTATATCTTTACTATTACTATACAATCACTCGACGACACATACATACTCACTGACAGACTGGCCGACTCACTTTCAATGTCTTTCTCCAGTTTCACTGTCTCTTATATCTTTACTATTACTATACAATCACTCGACGACACATACATACTCACTGACAGACTGGTCGACTCACTTTCAATGTCTTTCTCCAGTTTCACTGTCTCTTATATCTTTACTATTACTATACAATCACTCGACGACACATACATACTCACTGACAGACTGGCCGACTCACTTTCAATGTCTTTCTCCAGTTTCACTGTCTCTTATATCTTTACTATTACTATACAATCACTCGACGACACATACATACTCACTGACAGGCTGGCCGACTCACTTTCAATGTCTTTCTCCAGTTTCACTGTCTCTTATATCTTTACTATTACTATACAATCACTCGACGACACATACATACTCACTGACAGGCTGGCCGACTCACTTTCCATGTCTTTCTCCAGTTTCACTGTCTCTTATATCTTTACTATTACTATACAATCACTCGACGACACATACATACTCACTGACAGGCTGGTCGACTCACTTTCAATGTCTTTCTCCAGTTTCACTGTCTCTTATATCTTTACTATTACGATACAATCACTCGACGACACATACATACCCACTGACAGGCTGGTCGACTCACTCTCAATGTCTTTCTCCAGTTTCACTGTCTCTTATATCTTTACTATTACTATACAATCACTCGACGACACATACATACTCACTGACAGACTGGCCGACTCACTTTCAATGTCTTTCTCCAGTTTCACTGTCTCTTATATCTTTACTATTACTATACAATCACTCGACGACACATACATACTCACTGACAGGCTGGTCGACTCACTTTCAATGTCTTTCTCCAGTTTCACTGTCTCTTATATCTTTACTATTACTATACAATCACTCGACGACACATACATACTCACTGACAGACTGGCCGACTCACTTTCAATGTCTTTCTCCAGTTTCACTGTCTCTTATATCTTTACTATTACTATACAATCACTCGACGACACATACATACTCACTGACAGACTGGCCGACTCACTTTCAATGTCTTTCTCCAGTTTCACTGTCTCTTATATCTTTACTATTACTATACAATCACTCGACGACACATACATACTCACTGACAGACTGGCCGACTCACTTTCAATGTCTTTCCCCAGTTTCACTGTCTCTTATATCTTTACTATTACTATACAATCACTCGACGACACATACATACTCACTGACAGGCTGGCCGACTCACTTTCAATGTCTTTCTGCAGTTTCACTGTCTCTTATATCTTTACTATTACTATACAATCACTCGACCACACATACATACTCACTGACAGGCTGGCCGACTCACTTTCAATGTCTTTCTCCAGTTTCACTGTCTCTTATATCTTTACTATTACTATACAATCACTCGACGACACATACGTACTCACTGACAGGCTGGCCGACTCACTTTCAATGTCTTTCTCCAGTTTCACTGTCTCTTATATCTTTACTATTACTATACAATCACTCGACGACACATACATACTCACTGACAGGCTGGTCGACTCACTTTCAATGTCTTTCTCCAGTTTCACTGTCTCTTATATCTTTACTATTACGATACAATCACTCGACGACACATACATACTCACTGACAGGCTGGTCGACTCACTCTCAATGTCTTTCTCCAGTTTCACTGTCTCTTATATCTTTACTATTACTATACAATCACTCGACGACACATACATACTCACTGACAGACTGGCCGACTCACTTTCAATGTCTTTCTCCAGTTTCACTGTCTCTTATATCTTTACTATTACTATACAATAACTCGCCGACACATACATACTCACTGACAGACTGGTCGACTCACTTTCAATGTCTTTCTCCAGATTCACTGTCTCTTATATCTTTACTATTACTATACAATCACTCAACGACACACACATACTCATTGACAGGCTGGCCGACTCACTTTCAATTTCTTTCTGCAGTTTCACTGTCTCTTATATCTTTACTATTACTATACAATCACTCGACGACACATACATACTCACTGACAGACTGGTCGACTCACTTTCAATGTCTTTCTCCAGTTTCACTGTCTCTTATATCTTTACTATTACTATACAATCACTCGACGACACATACATACTCACTGACAGGCTGGTCGACTCACTTTCAATGTCTTTCTCCAGTTTCACTGTCTCTTATATCTTTACTATTACTATACAATCACTCGACGACACATACATACTCACTGACAGGCTCACTGACTCACTTTCAATGTCTTTCTCCAGTTTCACTGTCTCTTATATCTTTACTATTACTATACAATCACTCGACGACACATACATACTCACTGACAGACTGGCCGACTCACTTTCAATGTCTTTCTCCAGTTTCACTGTCTCTTATATCTTTACTATTACTATACAATCACTCGACGACACATACATACTCACTGACAGACTGGTCGACTCACTTTCAATGTCTTTCTCCAGTTTCACTGTCTCTTATATCTTTACTATTACTATACAATCACTCGACGACACATACATACTCACTGACAGACTGGCCGACTCACTTTCAATGTCTTTCTCCAGTTTCACTGTCTCTTATATCTTTACTATTACTATACAATCACTCGACGACACATACATACTCACTGACAGACTGGTCGACTCACTTTCAATGTCTTTCTCCAGTTTCACTGTCTCTTATATCTTTACTATTACTATACAATCACTCGACGACACATACATACTCACTGACAGACTGGCCGACTCACTTTCAATGTCTTTCTCCAGTTTCACTGTCTCTTATATCTTTACTATTACTATACAATCACTCGACGACACATACATACTCACTGACAGGCTGGCCGACTCACTTTCCATGTCTTTCTCCAGTTTCACTGTCTCTTATATCTTTACTATTACTATACAATCACTCGACGACACATACATACTCACTGACAGGCTGGTCGACTCACTTTCAATGTCTTTCTCCAGTTTCACTGTCTCTTATATCTTTACTATTACGATACAATCACTCGACGACACATACATACCCACTGACAGGCTGGTCGACTCACTCTCAATGTCTTTCTCCAGTTTCACTGTCTCTTATATCTTTACTATTACTATACAATCACTCGACGACACATACATACTCACTGACAGACTGGCCGACTCACTTTCAATGTCTTTCTCCAGTTTCACTGTCTCTTATATCTTTACTATTACTATACAATCACTCGACGACACATACATACTCACTGACAGGCTGGTCGACTCACTTTCAATGTCTTTCTCCAGTTTCACTGTCTCTTATATCTTTACTATTACTATACAATCACTCGACGACACATACATACTCACTGACAGACTGGCCGACTCACTTTCAATGTCTTTCTCCAGTTTCACTGTCTCTTATATCTTTACTATTACTATACAATCACTCGACGACACATACATACTCACTGACAGACTGGCCGACTCACTTTCAATGTCTTTCTCCAGTTTCACTGTCTCTTATATCTTTACTATTACTATACAATCACTCGACGACACATACATACTCACTGACAGACTGGCCGACTCACTTTCAATGTCTTTCCCCAGTTTCACTGTCTCTTATATCTTTACTATTACTATACAATCACTCGACGACACATACATACTCACTGACAGGCTGGCCGACTCACTTTCAATGTCTTTCTGCAGTTTCACTGTCTCTTATATCTTTACTATTACTATACAATCACTCGACCACACATACATACTCACTGACAGGCTGGCCGACTCACTTTCAATGTCTTTCTCCAGTTTCACTGTCTCTTATATCTTTACTATTACTATACAATCACTCGACGACACATACATACTCACTGACAGGCTGGCCGACTCACTTTCAATGTCTTTCTCCAGATTCACTGTCTCTTATATCTTTACTATTACTATACAATCACTCGACGACACATACGTACTCACTGACAGGCTGGCCGACTCACTTTCAATGTCTTTCTCCAGTTTCACTGTCTCTTATATCTTTACTATTACTATACAATCACTCGACGACACATACATACTCACTGACAGGCTGGCCGACTCACTTTCAATGTCTTTCTCCAGTTTCACTGTCTCTTATATCTTTACTATTACGATACAATCACTCGACGACACATACATACTCACTGACAGGCTGGTCGACTCACTTTCAATGTCTTTCTCCAGTTTCACTGTCTCTTATATCTTTACTATTACGATACAATCACTCGACGACACATACATACTCACTGACAGGCTGGTCGACTCACTTTCAATGTCTTTCTCCAGTTTCATTGTCTCTTATATCTTTACTATTACTATACAATCACTCGACGACACATACATACTCACTGACAGGCTGGTCGACTCACTTTCAATGTCTTTCTGCAGTTTCACTGTCTCTTATATCTTTACTATTACTATACAATCACTCGACGACACATACATACTCACTGACAGACTGGCCGACTCACTTTCAATGTCTTTCTCCAGTTTTACAGTCCCTTGCATCTTGAGTGTTAGGATATAATCACTCGACGACACATACATACTCACTGACAGGCTGGCCGACTCACTCACGTAACTAAAGCTAACTGTACACGACGATAACTACTTTGACACCAAAAGCTAAACTCTAACTCTAAAAAGACCCACTGTAAAGCACTGCTCATTGTCCTATTTATGGCGGAGCCTACGTGACGTAGCCTCCTTGGAGTTATTTCCTCACACCTGCATGACTGCATGACTCAGCAAACAAGATTCTAGAGCTTGCTGGATACTACGGTGTTGTCACGCAGTTTGATCTCACACATACAGTCGCTAATTGTCCCGTAGCCCCAGACCCCCTCAGTATTGTTTATTGTCGTGTATCCAAGGTCACCCGGTGCCCTCTCGTTGAACGACCCAATGTCACACTATAGATATCCCAATTCTGCCAGAGAACCGTGTCTGGTATTGAACCTGAAGCTTGAGGATACTGAGCAGTTACTGTTTGAACGTATGGTAGTTCCCATCTTTTAGTTTTTGATTTCCCTAGTAATAGTTTAAATAATGTTCTTTTAGTTCAGGGGTGACTAATCTTTTAGCTACATAAAATGGTAGATGAACTATAGATTTGTGGTAATGAAATTAATGTTGAAATAGTGAAACCCAAGTATAGGGCATACGCAGTATAGCAGTAGCCGAAAACATGGTTGTTGTTGTTGTTGTTATTTTAAGAAAGTAACTGTAAGATATTTTGTTCGACAGCAAAGATCCTCTATGGACCACGAAGTTCATGTGGCTGACATACAGAACGATGCTGCAAGTTTTGAGAGATCCATCAGTGCAGTACATTAGAATAGTTCAGAAAATTGTAAGTATATAATATGTTACTGTTTCTTCATTTATGGCAATCACAGCAGCATATTCCGTATACGTTGTGATGATTACATACGATCCACAAGAATGCATTACCTTATCTGTTTCTGGAAGTCTTCAACTTGGAAAAAGCATGTTAGTATAATACAGTATAAGCACAAATAAATGGAACCACTTCAAATATTTATTATAGACACTAATTCTGATAGAAAAACGTATGGAACAACTCTCAAAGTTTGCTGATATTAAGAGTATCTATACTGATAATTGCATTTTTTAATGTTTTCAGACAATTTAGCTAGAAATTTCTATTCGATGTTCTCTTATATAAACACTAAATGGTGTTAAAAATTTCAGTATACTATCTCTTTCAGTTTCCTAGTTATTATTTTATTATTTTCTCCAGTTTAAAACATAATTTTTTTAATTCTGTGATTTACTAGACTATAGTGCTTAAATATATCGTATAATTTTGTTTTACCAACTTTAGTTCAAAAGAAATTAATTTTTATCGTCTGTCATTTGAAATTTCTAGTTTTCTTAATGTTTCATATAGCTTTTAAACTTCACTTAGAAACCATTGAAAAGCAAACCAGTTTATGTAACAGATTTGATTTGTTGAGTTTTAACGAATCTACATACCACTACTATCTGCTTCACGTCCAAGAGGTCCGCAGATCGAATCTCGCTCAGGGCGAGTTATCAGGATAAGGTTTTTTCCGAGGTTTCTTCATATCCTAAAAAGACGAATGTTGGGTAACTTTAATCTAAATGTGGAACATGTCCGGATGTATGTATATTGTAGCCTTGCAGTGCTTCTCTTTCAAGACTACACGTGATGCATTCCTATCCGTCCGTCCGTCCGTCCCTCCATCCGTCCGTCAGTCCGTCCGTCCCTCCATCCGTCCGTCAGTCCGTCCGTCCGTCCCTCCATCCGTCCGTCCGTCCGTCCGTCCATCCATCCGTCAGTCCGTCCGTCCGTCCCTCTATCCGTCCGTCCGTCCGTCCATCCATCCGTCCGTCCGTCCGTCCGTCCGTCCATCCATCCATCCGTCCCTCCATCCGTCCGTCCATCCGTCCGTCCGTCCGTCCGTCCATCCATCCATCCGTCCATCCGTCCATCCGTCCGTCCGTCCGTCCATCCGTCCGTCCGTCCGTCCGTCCATCCATCCGTCCGTCCATCTATCTGTCTGTCTATCTCTGACTGTCTGTCTATCTCTGTCTATCTCTGTCTGTCTGTCTATCTCTGACTGTCTATCTCTGACTGTCTGTCTATCTCTGACTGTCTATCTCTGACTGTCTGTCTATCTCTGACTGTCTATCTCTGACTGACTGTCTATCTCTGACTGACTATCTCTGATTGTCTGTCTATCTCTGATTGTCTGTCTATCTCTGACTGTCTATCTCTGTCTATCTCTGACTATCTCTGACTGTCTATCTCTGACTGTCTGTCTATCTGTGACTGTCTGTCTATGTCTGTTTGACTGTCTATCTCTGACTGTCTGTCTATCTCTGACTGTCTGTCTATCTCTGACTGTCTGTCTATGTCTGTCTGTCTATCTCTGTCTGTCTGTCTGTCTGTCTATCTCTGACTGACTGTCTATTTCTGACTGTCTGTCTATGTCTGTCTGTCTATCTCTGACTGTCTGTCTATCTCTGACTGACTGTCTATCCGTCTCTGTCAGTTTGTCGGTCTGATAGAACTTCTCGGGTGGTAGAGCTATTAGTAGCCTTGTGCAATAAGCTCATTAAAGGTGAACTAATTACACCGCATTTTTATTCCAATTAAACCCATTATTGAAGCGGCTAACGAGTTGTTCCCTTTTGAGTGATTAACTGTGAATCAAGGTTGCAGTTACTTGACATATTGCATGTCTCTCTCCCACCAATCACAACTGGCAGCAAGTTAGCTCCTGGAAAGGCGAACCTTCTTGTATATCCAATCTCTATTCTCATTAGTTCCTTTATTTTGATCATTAACCAATAACGGTTCTTCTGTAAGAGGACATTAATTATTAAAAGAAGAATTGTAAAAAACACAATTGCCAAATTGAAATGGAGTGTTATTTTAATGTATAAGAAATTGTTTTTCAGTGATTTACGGGATTCAGTTGACAACAATGACGAAACAAAACAATTACCTACTAATAAAGGGTCTTTCAACAAGAGTGTTCTACCTTTAACGTGATAGCTGCCATTGTTATTGAGTTACAGCAGTCTTTTTTTTAATGTGGTTACAGTTATTATTGACAAATAGCCGTACAACATTACAACATTCAGCAACGTGTACAAATTGTGAAAATTTATTATCAAAATGGATCATCTGTTTGCCAAACCTTCCGCGCCGCTCGTGAGAGTGTGCGAGAGAACGGGCGCAAGAATTGGGGCTTTCGCCGACCACAACTTGGAGAATTCTGCACTCAAGAACTAAAGCCCAACGACCATACCTTGCGCCGTGTATTCGCTCACTGGACTATCGAACAATTGGAAGTTGACCTGGACTTTTGTCCAAAAATCATCCTCAGCGACGAAGCCCACTTTTGAATGGATGGTTTTGTTAACAAACAAAATTACCGCTATTGGAGCAATCACAATCCAATGCAGATTCAAGAACGACCACTTCATCCCCAAAAGGTTACTGTGTGGTGTGCATTTTGCTATGGTGCAACTATTGGTCCATATTGTTTCCAAGACGACGATGCACAAGCTGTAACTGTCAATGGAGAAAGGCACTGGGCTCTTATAAGGGACTATTTTGGCCTCAGGTGGATGGTACGGATCTCAGCAACATCTGGTTCCAGCAAGATGGTGCCACATGTCATACTGCTCTCGAAACAATCGATCTTTTGCAGGAGAAGTAGAGAGGCTTCATCATTTCCCGTGATGGTGATGCTAACTGGCCCCCGAGGTCATGTGATTTAACGCCCTTGGATTATTTCTTGTAGGGTTATGTTAAATCTCGAGTTTATGCCAACAAGCCAGAAACAGTAAATGATCTTATGAATAACATCACGCGTATTATTCGTGAAGTTGCACCTAAGTTACGTTGTTCTATCATTGAATATTGAGTCAACTTTATACGCGCAACCCAACGAAGTCGCGGCGGTCACTTAACTCATCTTCTCTTCCACACGTAATGTCTAATTATGTTCCAAAAGAAAAAAGAAATAAACCTCTTATCATTTATAGAACGTGTTTTATTTAATTTCAAAGATAGGACACTTGTTGAAGGACACTTTACCTTACACAAAACAATGTTCCTCATACACGACCAACATTTTATAATACAACTTCTTTACCGTGTTTGATCATATTATTAATTGCATTTCTATGGTAATTAGCAATTTGCTCATATTTACAATACTTGAGGAGTATCGTTGTAAGGCGTATTATGTACAAAAAACTTATTTTACAGCAGAGGTCACAAATGACTTGTACTGAAAATAAGCGATAATCACATCTTTTAAAGCTTTGTGATTCAGTTCTCTTTGCACGGCTAACATGTAAAAAATTAATAATTATGTTCCACGTGACGAAAGTTCCAAAACACACACACACACACACACACACACACACACACACACACACACACACACACACACACACACACACACACACACACACACACACACACACACACAAATAACAAGGAATATCTCCAAAATGGTTCACTCTAGAAAACTTTCTTTGCACATAAATTGTGTGTTTCAGAAAGATCTACATTTTGTACAGTAAGATTTGGTCTATCTCTTACGGTTTACGAGTTATGCAAACATCATCCAGAGTAAACAGGACTACATAGGCTATAGCCAGAAAATGCAAGATATACGTTTCATTTGTCATAAAACTATCTTAAAACACATGGCATTTTAATCGAAATCGGTAGAGCATTTTAAAAAAAAGTCAAAATTATTTATTTTCTTATTTATGTACTGAGTGACTGACCTGACCTGGCTTAGCCTGACCTGACCTGGTCTCACCTGTTATTGTCAATAAAAGAGAATTGTATTGTTGTGCATTGAGTTAGAAGAAAATAAAGTGAACATAAAAAGTAATTAGATTCGCCTTTTGTTGTGTTTGTCACACTGGTGTCAGCAGTGGGATTTGTGACACTATTATGCGGGGCCTCTGTCCTACAGAGTGGTCCACCGTTGGGTATGTGTGTTGCAAACAAGAAGGGGAGGGGTTGGCAAGTCATGTTTCCTTGTGTGTTTGTCACACTGGTGTCAGCAGTGGGATTTGTGACACTATTATGCGGGGCCTCTGTCCCACAGAGTGGTCCACCGTTGGGTATGTGTGTTGCAAACAAGAAGGGGAGGGGTTGGCAAGTCATGTTTTCTTGTGTGTTTCAGGTAATTGCTCTGATAATAGGACTGTGTTACATAGAGTCCACAACACTGTCTCAGGGTGGGATCCAGGCTGTTCAGGGAGCTCTGACTCTCTTCGTCACTGAGAACACCTTCACTGCCATGTACTCGACGCTCGCCATGCTCCCTGCGGAACTACCTCTATTCCTGCGAGAGTACCGGTCCGGACTTTATGGTACTCATCTCTACTACCTGTCCAAGATGATCGCACTGGTGAGTCTACTGTACCCATATACTATCTGAAACACCCGGCCGGCCTTGTCTCTGCTCTCAACATTTCATCCCTACAACTTACATTCGATACTATAAGGAACATAAAATAAATAATAAAGAAAGTAATGAATGAATTAATTAATGAATTAATGAATACATAAATGTATAAAAACACGGGAATACACAACACAAAAGCACTGTTGAACAACCCCGAATACTACAGGAAGAAAAGAGAGTAGAGAAAGCTGTGTGAATGTATTACATTGCATTTCTGTTTCAATCGTAGAAATGTGTATGAATTGTATGTTCATGGGTGAGTAGAGAAGTATATGTGAATGTGTTAGCTGAAAGAAAAGCGAGTAGAAAAAATCATGTAGTATGTTGCATTTCTATTTCAATCATAAAAAGGTGTGCGAGTTGTATGTTGAAGGGCGAGTAGAGAAGTATGTGTAAATGTGTTACTTAAAAGAAAAGCGAGTAGAGAAACCATGTGAATATCACACGTTGGATAGTAAAATAGCACAGAAACCTTCTCCATGAAGACATACATATAAGCGCCGAATTTCGCGATGATTCGGTTTAGGAGATCAGTGATTGCATATATGTATATGCACAGTAAGCAACACTTACCTAGCTACCAAGTACAGAAAAACGATTATGTTATTAGTGTTTTACCATATGCAAGAATAAAGTCAATTGAAAAGATACAGGCAAAACACAGTGCACCCGGTTCAATGTCTTTTGGGTCACCCGTTTGAATGCAGTGACTGCAACAACCCATGAAGGTCCAACGCTTGCCGCCCAGCCGCTGCGTCCCCCACCTCTGCCCACTTCAGGCGTCATTGCTGGGGTACAGTACTGGAGGGTGGACGTGGTCAGCGCCCCAATCCCTCCCGGCCAGTTATGCGGTCTTCAGGACCTGGGGCCGCTACTTCTCCATCAAGCAGCTCCTCGGGACCTAACGAGGCTGAGTGCACCCCATGCCAGACTGGTACCGGGGATCGAAACCGGGTGCTCCGTACCAATGGCAAGCGCGCTACCAACTGCGCTACACCGCTAGTGTGTTTAAAAACACCAGCGGTAAGTTTGCTGGCAGAAATAAAATAAGGAAATCATCAGTTTTATTTCAACTCGGTAATCCACAAAAGAATGCAATTACTTCAAGAGCATGAGGGAGACCATTGTTTCTTCTTGTATTAAAAGCAATTATTGTATTAGCTCGTAATGGGTGATGATAATGATGATAACGATAATGATGATGATTATGATGATAATGATGATGATAATGATCATGATAATGATGATCATGATAATGATGATGAAGATGATTCATAATAATAATAATAATAATAATAATAATAATAATAATAATAATAACAATAACAATAACAATAACAATAATAATAATAATAATAATAATAATAATAATAATAATAATAATAATAATAATAATAATAATAATAATAATAATAATAATAATAATAATAATAATAATAATAATAATAATAATAATAATAATAATAATAATAATAATAATAATAATAATAATAATAATAGTGTGCATTATTTGGGAAAAACTCTTCCTTTATGTCTCCATTGTTTTAATCCTAAAATACATGTTTATTGTTATTGAAGAAATACAGAATTTGAGTAACATTCACACATAACATTGTTATTGGTGTAGATTTGCCCAGGGTGGTGACCGTCTCGGCGGTACGGTAAACTCACTGCACGAGTGTTTTGTTTGTATGTGAGTGAGTGCAGTGCCCACACCGGTCAGGTGCTGGGATGCGACAGGGCTAATCCTAATGTGCTGAAAAAGTGAGTTTTACTAATCTACTGAAACGAAACTTGATATTTTACAGCTGCATCTATTATCCATGTTATTGTGGCCGAATGTGAGTAAAGATATGTTTTTGTAGCTTCCAGGTCTAATAGTGGAACCGTTGCTGTTCACTCTGGTGGCGTACTGGTTAGTGGGACTACGCAATACGGCGTACACAGTGAGCATGACCACGGTCATCCTAGCCTTCACCATGAACGTGTCGGCTGCTTGCGGTAAGTTGTACATTCCTTTGTTTAGCCAACTGTAGGGATCCCACAAATCACTACAATCGGACCATGAACCAGCTCCTTGTGGTGTGTTGTACATTCCTTTGTTTAGCCAACTGTAGGGATCCCACAAATTACTACAATCGGACCATGAACCAGCTGCATGTGGTGAGTTGTACATTCCTTTGTTTAGTCAACTGTAGGGATCCCACAAATCACTACAATCGAACCATGAACCAGCTGCATGTGGTGAGTTGTTCATTCCTTTGTTTAGTCAACTGTAGGGATCCCACAAATCACTACAATCGAACCATGAACCAGCTGCTTGTGGTGAGTTGTACATTCCTTTGTTTAGCCAACTGTAGGGATCCCACAAATCACTACAATCGAACCATGAACCAGCTGCTTGTGGTGAGTTGTACATTCCTTTGTTTAGTCAACTGTAGGGATCCCACAAATCACTACAATCGAACCATGAACCAGCTGCTTGTGGTGAGTTGTACATTCCTTTGTTTAGTCAACTGTAGGGATCCCACAAATCACTACAATCGAACCATGAACGTGTCAGCTGCTTGTGGTGAGTTGTACATTCCTTTGTTTAGCCAACTGTAGGGATCCCACAAATCACTACAATCGAACCATGAACGTGTCAGCTGCTTGAGGTGAGTTGTACATTCCTTTGTTTAGTCAACTGTAGGGATCCCACAAATCACTACAATCGAACCATGAACGTGTCAGCTGCTTGTGGTGAGTTGTACATTCCTTTGTTCAGTCAACTGTAGGGATCCCACAAATCACTACAATCGAACCATGAACGTGTCAGCTGCTTGTGGTGAGTTGTACATTCCTTTGTTCAGTCAACTGTAGGGATCCCACAAATCACTACAATCGAACCATGAACGTGTCGGCTGCTTGTGGTGAGTTGTACATTTCTTTGTTTAGTCAACTGTAGGGATCCCACAAATCACTACAATCGAACCATGAACCAGCTGCATGTGGTGAGTTGTTCATTCCTTTGTTCAGTCAACTGTAGGGATCCCACAAATCACTACAATCGAACCATGAACCAGCTGCTTGTGGTGAGTTGTACATTCCTTTGTTTAGTCAACTGTAGGGATCCCACAAATCACTACAATCGAACCATGAACCAGCTGCTTGTGGTGAGTTGTTCATTCCTTTGTTTAGTCAACTGTAGGGATCCCACAAATCACTACAATCGAACCATGAACCAGCTGCTTGTGGTGAGTTGTACATTCCTTTGTTTAGTCAACTGTAGGGATCCCACAAATCACTACAATCGAACCATGAACCAGCTGCTTGTGGTGAGTTGTACATTCCTTTGTTTAGTCAACTGTAGGGATCCCACAAATCACTACAATCGAACCATGAACCAGCTGCATGTGGTGAGTTGTTCATTCCTTTGTTTAGCCAACTGTAGGGATCCCACAAATCACTACAATCGAACCATGAACCAGCTGCATGTGGTGAGTTGTTCATTCCTTTGTTTAGTCAACTGTAGGGATCCCACAAATCACTACAATCGAACCATGAACCAGCTGCTTGTGGAGAGTTGTTCATTCCTTTGTTTAGTCAACTGTAGGGATCCCACAAATCACTACAATCGAACCATGAACCAGCTGCATGTGGTGAGTTGTTCATTCCTTTGTTTAGTCAACTGTAGGGATCCCACAAATCACTACAATCGAACCATGAACCAGCTGCTTGTGGTGAGTTGTTCATTCCTTTGTTTAGTCAACTGTAGGGATCCCACAAATCACTACAATCGAACCATGAATCAGCTGCTTGTGGTGAGTTGTACATTCCTTTGTTTAGTCAACTGTAGGGATCCCACAAATCACTACAATCGAACCATGAACGTGTCAGCTGCTTGTGGTGAGTTGTACATTCCTTTGTTTAGTCAACTGTAGGGATCCCACAAATCACTACAATCGAACCATGAACCAGCTCCTTGTGGTGAGTTGTACATTCCTTTGTTTAGCCAACTGTAGGGATCCCACAAATCACTACAATCGAACCATGAACCAGCTGCTTGTGGTGAGTTGTACATTTCTTTGTTTAGCCAACTGTAGGGATCCCACAAATCACTACAATCGAACCATGAACGTGTCAACTGCTTGTGGTGAGTTGTACATTCCTTTGTTTAGCCAACTGTAGGGATCCCACAAATCACTACAATCGAACCATGAATCAGCTGCTTGTGGTGAGTTGTACATTTCTTTGTTTAGCCAACTGTAGGGATCCCACAAATCACTACAATCGAACCATGAACCAGCTGCTTGTGGTGAGTTGTTCATTCCTTTGTTTAGCCAACTGTAGGGATCCCACAAATCACTACAATCGAACCATGAACCAGCTGCATGTGGTGAGTTGTTCATTCCTTTCTTTAGCCAACTGTAGGGATCCCACAAATCACTACAATCGAACCATGAACCAGCTGCTTGTGGTGAGTTGTACATTTCTTTGTTTAGCCAACTGTAGGGATCCCACAAATCACTACAATCGAACCATGAACCAGCTGCTTGTGGTGAGTTGTTCATTCCTTTGTTTAGCCAACTGTAGGGATCCCACAAATCACTACAATCGAACCATGAACCAGCTGCTTGTGGTGAGTTGTACATTTCTTTGTTTAGCCAACTGTAGGGATCCCACAAATCACTACAATCGAACCATGAACGTGTCAGCTGCTTGTGGTGAGTTGTTCATTCCTTTGTTTAGTCAACTGTAGGGATCCCACAAATCACTACAATCGAACCATGAACCAGCTGCTTGTGGTGAGTTGTTCATTCCTTTGTTTAGTCAACTGTAGGGATCCCTCAAATCACTACAATCGAACCATGAACCAGCTGCTTGTGGTGAGTTGTACATTCCTTTGTTTAGTCAACTGTAGGGATCCCACAAATCACTACAATCGAACCATGAACGTGTCAGCTGCTTGTGGTGAGTTGTTCATTCCTTTGTTTAGTCAACTGTAGGGATCCCACAAATCATTACAATCGAACCATGAACGTGTCAGCTGCTTGTGGTGAGTTGTACATTCCTTTGTTTAGTCAACTGTAGGGATCCCTCAAATCACTACAATCGAACCATGAACCAGCTGCTTGTGGTGAGTTGTACATTCCTTTGTTTAGTCAACTGTAGGGATCCCTCAAATCACTACAATCGAACCATGAACCAGCTGCTTGTGGTGAGTTGTACATTCCTTTGTTTAGTCAACTGTAGGGATCCCACAAATCACTACAATCGAACCATGAACCTGCTGCTTGTGGTGAGTTGTTCATTCCTTTGTTTAGCCAACTGTAGGGATCCCACAAATCACTACAATCGAACCATGAACCAGCTGCTTGTGGTGAGTTGTACATTCCTTTGTTTAGTCAACTGTAGGGATCCCTCAAATCACTACAATCGAACCATGAACCAGCTGCTTGTGGTGAGTTGTACATTCCTTTGTTTAGCCAACTGTAGGGATCCCACAAATCACTACAATCGAACCATGAACCAGCTGCTTGTGGTGAGTTGTACATTCCTTTGTTTAGTCAACTGTAGGGATCCCACAAATCACTACAATCGAACCATGAACCAGCTGCTTGTGGTGAGTTGAACATTCCTTTGTTTAGTCAACTGTAGGGATCCCACAAATCACTACAATCGAACCATGAACGTGTCAGCTGCTTGTGGTGAGTTGTACATTCCTTTGTTTAGCCAACTGTAGGGATCCCACAAATCACTACAATCGAACCATGAACGTGTCAGCTGCTTGTGGTGAGTTGTACATTCCTTTGTTTAGTCAACTGTAGGGATCCCACAAATCACTACAATCGAACCATGAACGTGTCAGCTGCTTGTGGTGAGTTGTACATTCCTTTGTTCAGTCAACTGTAGGGATCCCACAAATCACTACAATCGAACCATGAACGTGTCAGCTGCTTGTGGTGAGTTGTACATTCCTTTGTTCAGTCAACTGTAGGGATCCCACAAATCACTACAATCGAACCATGAACGTGTCAGCTGCTTGTGGTGAGTTGTTCATTCCTTTGTTTAGCCAACTGTAGGGATCCCACAAATCACTACAATCGAACCATGAACCAGCTGCTTGCGGTAAGTTGTTCATTCCTTTGTTTAGCCAACTGTAGGGATCCCACAAATCACTACAATCGAACCATGAACGTGTCAGCTGCTTGTGGTGAGTTGTTCATTCCTTTGTTTAGCCAACTGCAGGGATCCCACAAATCACTACAATCGAACCATGAATCAGCTGCTTGTGGTGAGTTGTTCATTCCTTTGTTTAGCCAACTGTAGGGATCCCACAAATCACTACAATCGAACCATGAACCAGCTGCTTGTGGTCAGTTGTTCATTCCTTTGTTTATTCAACTGTAGCGATCCCACAAATCACTACAATCGAACCATGAACCAGCTGCTTGTGGTGAGTTGTACATTCCTTTGTTTAGTCAACTGTAGGGATCCCACAAATCACTACAATCGAACCATGAACCAGCTGCTTGTGGTGAGTTGTACATTCCTTTGTTTAGTCAACTGTAGGGATCCCACAAATCACTACAATCGAACCATGAACGTGTCAGCTGCTTGTGGTGAGTTGTTCATTCCTTTGTTTAGCCAACTGTAGGGATCCCACAAATCACTACAATCGAACCATGAACCAGCTGCTTGTGGTGAGTTGTTCATTCCTTTGTTTAGTCAACTGTAGGGATCCCACAAATCACTACAATCGAACCATGAACGTGTCAGCTGCTTGTGGTGAGTTGTTCATTCCTTTGTTTAGCCAACTGTAGGGATCCCACAAATCACTACAATCGAACCATGAATCAGCTGCTTGTGGTGAGTTGTTCATTCCTTTGTTTAGCCAACTGTAGGGATCCCACAAATCACTACAATCGAACCATGAACCAGCTGCTTGTGGTGAGTTGTTCATTCCTTTGTTTAGTCAACTGTAGGGATCCCACAAATCACTACAATCGAACCATGAACCAGCTGCTTGTGGTGAGTTGTACATTCCTTTGTTTAGTCAACTGTAGGGATCCCACAAATCACTACAATCGAACCATGAACCAGCTGCTTGTGGTGAGTTGTACATTCCTTTGTTTAGTCAACTGTAGGGATCCCACAAATCACTACAATCGAACCATGAACCAGCTGCTTGTGGTGAGTTGTACATTCCTTTGTTTAGTCAACTGTAGGGATCCCACAAATCACTACAATCGAACCATGAACCAGCTGCATGTGGTGAGTTGTTCATTCCTTTGTTTAGTCAACTGTAGGGATCCCACAAATCACTACAATCGAACCATGAACCAGCTGCTTGTGGAGAGTTGTTCATTCCTTTGTTTAGTCAACTGTAGGGATCCCACAAATCACTACAATCGAACCATGAACCAGCTGCATGTGGTGAGTTGTTCATTCCTTTGTTTAGTCAACTGTAGGGATCCCACAAATCACTACAATCGAACCATGAACCAGCTGCTTGTGGTGAGTTGTTCATTCCTTTGTTTAGTCAACTGTAGGGATCCCACAAATCACTACAATCGAACCATGAATCAGCTGCTTGTGGTGAGTTGTACATTCCTTTGTTTAGTCAACTGTAGGGATCCCACAAATCACTACAATCGAACCATGAACGTGTCAGCTGCTTGTGGTGAGTTCTACATTCCTTTGTTTAGTCAACTGTAGGGATCCCACAAATCACTACAATCGAACCATGAACCAGCTCCTTGTGGTGAGTTGTACATTCCTTTGTTTAGCCAACTGTAGGGATCCCACAAATCACTACAATCGAACCATGAACCAGCTGCTTGTGGTGAGTTGTACATTTCTTTGTTTAGCCAACTGTAGGGATCCCACAAATCACTACAATCGAACCATGAACGTGTCAACTGCTTGTGGTGAGTTGTACATTCCTTTGTTTAGCCAACTGTAGGGATCCCACAAATCACTACAATCGAACCATGAATCAGCTGCTTGTGGTGAGTTGTACATTTCTTTGTTTAGCCAACTGTAGGGATCCCACAAATCACTACAATCGAACCATGAACCAGCTGCTTGTGGTGAGTTGTTCATTCCTTTGTTTAGCCAACTGTAGGGATCCCACAAATCACTACAATCGAACCATGAACCAGCTGCATGTGGTGAGTTGTTCATTCCTTTCTTTAGCCAACTGTAGGGATCCCACAAATCACTACAATCGAACCATGAACCAGCTGCTTGTGGTGAGTTGTACATTTCTTTGTTTAGCCAACTGTAGGGATCCCACAAATCACTACAATCGAACCATGAACCAGCTGCTTGTGGTGAGTTGTTCATTCCTTTGTTTAGCCAACTGTAGGGATCCCACAAATCACTACAATCGAACCATGAACCAGCTGCTTGTGGTGAGTTGTACATTTCTTTGTTTAGCCAACTGTAGGGATCCCACAAATCACTACAATCGAACCATGAACGTGTCAGCTGCTTGTGGTGAGTTGTTCATTCCTTTGTTTAGTCAACTGTAGGGATCCCACAAATCACTACAATCGAACCATGAACCAGCTGCTTGTGGTGAGTTGTTCATTCCTTTGTTTAGTCAACTGTAGGGATCCCTCAAATCACTACAATCGAACCATGAACCAGCTGCTTGTGGTGAGTTGTACATTCCTTTGTTTAGTCAACTGTAGGGATCCCACAAATCACTACAATCGAACCATGAACGTGTCAGCTGCTTGTGGTGAGTTGTTCATTCCTTTGTTTAGTCAACTGTAGGGATCCCACAAATCACTACAATCGAACCATGAACGTGTCAGCTGCTTGTGGTGAGTTGTACATTCCTTTGTTTAGTCAACTGTAGGGATCCCTCAAATCACTACAATCGAACCATGAACCAGCTGCTTGTGGTGAGTTGTACATTCCTTTGTTTAGTCAACTGTAGGGATCCCTCAAATCACTACAATCGAACCATGAACCAGCTGCTTGTGGTGAGTTGTACATTCCTTTGTTTAGTCAACTGTAGGGATCCCACAAATCACTACAATCGAACCATGAACCAGCTGCTTGTGGTGAGTTGTTCATTCCTTTGTTTAGCCAACTGTAGGGATCCCACAAATCACTACAATCGAACCATGAACCAGCTGCTTGTGGTGAGTTGTACATTCCTTTGTTTAGTCAACTGTAGGGATCCCTCAAATCACTACAATCGAACCATGAACCAGCTGCTTGTGGTGAGTTGTACATTCCTTTGTTTAGCCAACTGTAGGGATCCCACAAATCACTACAATCGAACCATGAACCAGCTGCTTGTGGTGAGTTGTACATTCCTTTGTTTAGTCAACTGTAGGGATCCCACAAATCACTACAATCGAACCATGAACCAGCTGCTTGTGGTGAGTTGAACATTCCTTTGTTTAGTCAACTGTAGGGATCCCACAAATCACTACAATCGAACCATGAACGTGTCAGCTGCTTGTGGTGAGTTGTACATTCCTTTGTTTAGCCAACTGTAGGGATCCCACAAATCACTACAATCGAACCATGAACGTGTCAGCTGCTTGTGGTGAGTTGTACATTCCTTTGTTTAGTCAACTGTAGGGATCCCACAAATCACTACAATCGAACCATGAACGTGTCAGCTGCTTGTGGTGAGTTGTACATTCCTTTGTTCAGTCAACTGTAGGGATCCCACAAATCACTACAATCGAACCATGAACGTGTCAGCTGCTTGTGGTGAGTTGTACATTCCTTTGTTCAGTCAACTGTAGGGATCCCACAAATCACTACAATCGAACCATGAACGTGTCAGCTGCTTGTGGTGAGTTGTTCATTCCTTTGTTTAGCCAACTGTAGGGATCCCACAAATCACTACAATCGAACCATGAACCAGCTGCTTGCGGTAAGTTGTTCATTCCTTTGTTTAGCCAACTGTAGGGATCCCACAAATCACTACAATCGAACCATGAACGTGTCAGCTGCTTGTGGTGAGTTGTTCATTCCTTTGTTTAGCCAACTGTAGGGATCCCACAAATCACTACAATCGAACCATGAATCAGCTGCTTGTGGTGAGTTGTTCATTCCTTTGTTTAGCCAACTGTAGGGATCCCACAAATCACTACAATCGAACCATGAACCAGCTGCTTGTGGTCAGTTGTTCATTCCTTTGTTTATTCAACTGTAGCGATCCCACAAATCACTACAATCGAACCATGAACCAGCTGCTTGTGGTGAGTTGTACATTCCTTTGTTTAGTCAACTGTAGGGATCCCACAAATCACTACAATCGAACCATGAACCAGCTGCTTGTGGTGAGTTGTACATTCCTTTGTTTAGTCAACAGTAGGGATCCCACAAATCACTACAATCGAACCATGAACGTGTCAGCTGCTTGTGGTGAGTTGTTCATTCCTTTGTTTAGCCAACTGTAGGGATCCCACAAATCACTACAATCGAACCATGAACCAGCTGCTTGTGGTGAGTTGTTCATTCCTTTGTTTAGTCAACTGTAGGGATCCCACAAATCACTACAATCGAACCATGAACGTGTCAGCTGCTTGTGGTGAGTTGTTCATTCCTTTGTTTAGCCAACTGTAGGGATCCCACAAATCACTACAATCGAACCATGAATCAGCTGCTTGTGGTGAGTTGTTCATTCCTTTGTTTAGCCAACTGTAGGGATCCCACAAATCACTACAATCGAACCATGAACCAGCTGCTTGTGGTCAGTTGTTCATTCCTTTGTTTATTCAACTGTAGCGATCCCACAAATCACTACAATCGAACCATGAACCAGCTGCTTGTGGTGAGTTGTACATTCCTTTGTTTAGTCAACTGTAGGGATCCCACAAATCACTACAATCGAACCATGAACCAGCTGCTTGTGGTGAGTTGTACATTCCTTTGTTTAGTCAACTGTAGGGATCCCACAAATCACTACAATCGAACCATGAACGTGTCAGCTCCTTGTGGTGAGTTGTTCATTCCTTTGTTTAGCCAACTGTAGGGATCCCACAAATCACTACAATCGAACCATGAACCAGCTGCTTGTGGTGAGTTGTTCATTCCTTTGTTTAGTCAACTGTAGGGATCCCACAAATCACTACAATCGAACCATGAACGTGTCAGCTGCTTGTGGTGAGTTGTTCATTCCTTTGTTTAGCCAACTGTAGGGATCCCACAAATCACTACAATCGAACCATGAACCAGCTGCTTGTGGTGAGTTGTTCATTCCTTTGTTTAGTCAACTGTAGGGATCCCACAAATCACTACAATCGAACCATGAACGTGTCAGCTGCTTGTGGTGAGTTGTTCATTCCTTTGTTTAGTCAACTGTAGGGATCCCACAAATCACTACAATCGAACCATGAACCAGCTGCATGTGGTGAGTTGTTCATTCCTTTGTTTAGCCAACTGTAGGGATCCCACAAATCACTACAATCGAACCATGAACCAGCTGCTTGTGGTGAGTTGTTCATTCCTTTGTTTAGTCAACTGTAGGGATCCCACAAATCACTACAATCGAACCATGAACCAGCTGCTTGTGGTGAGTTGTACATTCCTTTGTTTAGTCAACTGTAGGGATCCCACAAATCACTACAATCGAACCATGAACCAGCTGCTTGTGGTGAGTTGTACATTCCTTTGTTTAGTCAACTGTAGGGATCCCACAAATCACTACAATCGAACCATGAACCAGCTCCTTGTGGTGAGTTGTTCATTCCTTTGTTTAGCCAACTGTAGGGATCCCACAAATCACTACAATCGAACCATGAACCAGCTGCTTGTGGTGAGTTGTTCATTCCTTTGTTTAGTCAACTGTAGGGATCCCACAAATCACTACAATCGAACCATGAACCAGCTGCTTGTGGTGAGTTGTTCATTCCTTTGTTTAGCCAACTGTAGGGATCCCACAAATCACTACAATCGAACCATGAACGTGTCAGCTGCTTGTGGTGAGTTGTTCATTCCTTTGTTTAGCCAACTGTAGGGATCCCACAAATCACTACAATCGAACCATGAACCAGCTGCTTGTGGTGAGTTGTTCATTCCTTTGTTTAGTCAACTGTAGGGATCCCACAAATCACTACAATCGAACCATGAACCAGCTGCATGTGGTGAGTTGTACATTCCTTTGTTTAGTCAACTGTAGGGATCCCACAAATCACTACAATCGAACCATGAACCAGCTGCATGTGGTGAGTTGTTCATTCCTTTGTTTAGTCAACTGTAGGGATCCCACAAATCACTACAATCGAACCATGAACCAGCTGCATGTGGTGAGTTGTTCATTCCTTTGTTTAGTCAACTGTAGGGATCCCACAAATCACTACAATCGAACCATGAACCAGCTGCTTGTGGTGAGTTGTACATTCCTTTGTTTAGTCAACTGTAGGGATCCCACAAATCACTACAATCGAACCATGAACGTGTCAGCTGCATGTGATGAGTTGTTCATTCCTTTGTTTAGTCAACTGTAGGGATCCCACAAATCACTACAATCGAACCATGAACGTGTCAGCTGCTTGCGGTGAGTTGTACATTCCTTTGTTTAGTCAACTGTAGGGATCCCACAAATCACTACAATCGAACCATGAACGTGTCAGCTGCATGTGGTGAGTTGTTCATTCCTTTGTTTAGTCAACTGTAGGGATCCCACAAATCACTACAATCGAACCATGAACGTGTCAGCTGCTTGTGGTGAGTTGTACATTCCTTTGTTTAGTCAACTGTTGGGATCCCACAAATCACTACAATCGAACCATGTACGTGTCAGCTGCATGTGGTGAGTTGTTCATTCCTTTGTTTAGTCAACTGTAGGGATCCCACAAATCACTCCAATCGAACCATGAACCAGCTGCTTGTGGTGAGTTGTTCAATCCTTTGTTTAGCCAACTGTAGGGATCCCACAAATCACTACAATCGAACCATGAACCAGCTGCTTGTGGTGAGTTGTTCATTCCTTTGTTTAGCCAACTGTAGGGATCCCACAAATCACTACAATCGAACCATGAACCAGCTGCATGTGGTGAGTTGTTCATTCCTTTGTTTAGCCGACTGTAGGGATCCCACAAATCACTACAATCGAACCATGAACGTGTCAGCTGCATGTGGTGAGTTGTACATTCCTTTGTTTAGTCAACTGTAGGGATCCCACAAATCACTACAATCGAACCATGAACAAGCTGCTTGTGGTGAGTTGTACATTCCTTTGTTTAGTCAACTGTAGGGATCCCACAAATCACTACAATCGAACCATGAACAAGCTGCCTGTGGTGAGTTGTTCATTCCTTTGTTTAGCCAACTGTAGGGATCCCACAAATCACTACAATCGAACCGTGAACCAGCTGCTTGTGGTGAGTTGTACATTCCTTTGTTTAGTCAACTGTAGGGATCCCACAAATCACTACAATCGAACCATGAACAAGCTGCTTGTGGTGAGTTGTACATTCCTTTGTTTAGTCAACTGTAGGGATCCCACAAATCACTACAATCGAACCATGAACGTGTCAGCTGCTTGTGGTGAGTTGTACATTCCTTTGTTTAGTCAACTGTAGGGATCCCACAAATCACTACAATCGAACCATGAACAAGCTGCCTGTGGTGAGTTGTTCATTCCTTTGTTTAGTCAACTGTAGGGATCCCACAAATCACTACAATCGAACCATGAACGTGTCAGCTGCTTGTGGTGAGTTGTACATTCCTTTGTTTAGTCAACTGTAGGGATCCCACAAATCACTACAATCGAACCATGAACGTGTCAGCTGCTTGTGGTGAGTTGTACATTCCTTTGTTTAGTCAACTGTAGGGATCCCACAAATCACTACAATCGAACCATGAACCAGCTGCTTGTGGTGAGTTGTACATTCCTTTGTTTAGTCAACTGTAGGGATCCCACAAATCACTACAATCGAACCATGAACGTGTCAGCTGCTTGTGGTGAGTGGTTCATTCCTTTGTTTAGCCAACTGTATGGATCCCACAAATCACTACAATCGAACCATGAACCAGCTGCTTGTGGTGAGTTGTACATTCCTTTGTTTAGTCAACTGTAGGGATCCCACAAATCACTACAATCGAACCATGAACCAGCTGCTTGTGGTGAGTTGTTCATTCCTTTGTTTAGTCAACTGTTGGGATCCCACAAATCACTACAATCGAACCATGAACGTGTCAGCTGCTTGTGGTGAGTTGTTCATTCCTTTGTTTAGTCAACTATAGGGATCCCACAAATCACTACAATCGAACCATGAACCAGCTGCCTGTGGTGAGTTGTGCATTCCTTTGTTTAGCCAACTGTAGGGATCCCACAAATCACTACAATCGAACCATGAACGTGTCAGCTGCTTGTGGTGAGTTGTTCATTCCTTTGTTTAGCCAACTGTAGGGATCCCACAAATCACTACAATCGAACCATGAACGTGTCAGCTGCTTGTGGTGAGTTGTACATTCCTTTGTTTAGTCAACTGTAGGGATCCCACAAATCACTACAATCGAACCATGAACGTGTCAGCTGCTTGTGGTGAGTTGTACATTCCTTTGTTTAGTCAACTGTAGGGATCCCACAAATCACTACAATCGAACCATGAACGTGTCAGCTGCTTGTGGTGAGTTGTACATTCCTTTGTTTAGTCAACTGTAGGGATCCCACAAATCACTACAATCGAACCATGAACCAGCTGCTTGTGTTGAGTTGTACATTCCTTTGTTTAGTCAACTGTAGGGATCCCACAAATCACTACAATCGAACCATGAACGTGTCAGCTGCTTGTGGTGAGTGGTTCATTCCTTTGTTTAGCCAACTGTAGGGATCCCACAAATGACTACAATCGAACCATGAACCAGCTGCTTGTGGTGAGTTGTACATTCCTTTGTTTAGTCAACTGTAGGGATCCCACAAATCACTACAACCGAACCATGAACCAGCTGCTTGTGGTGAGTTGTTCATTCCTTTGTTTAGTCAACTGTAGGGATCCCACAAATCACTACAATCGAACCATGAACCAGCTGCTTGTGGTGAGTTGTTCATTCCTTTGTTTAGTCAACTGTAGGGATCCCACAAATCACTACAATCGAACCATGAACCAGCTGCTTGTGGTGAGTTGTACATTCCTTTGTTTAGTCAACTGTAGGGATCCCACAAATCACTACAATCGAACCATGAACCAGCTGCTTGTGGTGAGTTGTACATTCCTTTGTTTAGTCAACTGTAGGGATCCCACAAATCACTACAATCGAACCATGAACCAGCTGCTTGTGGTGAGTTGTACATTTCTTTGTTTAGTCAACTGTAGGGATCCCACAAATCACTACAATCGAACCATGAACGTGTCAGCTGCTTGTGATGAGTTGTTCATTCCTTTGTTTAGTCAACTGTAGGGATCCCACAAATCACTACAATCGAACCATGAACGTGTCAGCTGCTTGTGGTGAGTTGTTCATTCCTTTGTTTAGCCAACTGTAGGGATCCCACAAATCACTACAATCGAACCATGAACGTGTCGGCTGCTTGTGGTGAGTTGTTCATTCCTTTGTTTAGTCAACTGTAGGGATCCCACAAATCACTACAATCGAACCATGTACCAGCTGCTTGTGGTGAGTGGTTCATTTCTTTGTTTAGCCAACTGTAGGGATCCCACAAATCACTACAATCGAACCATGAACCAGCTGCTTGTGGTGAGTGGTTCATTTCTTTGTTTAGCCAACTGTAGGGATCCCACAAATCACTACAATCGAACCATGAACCAGCTGCTTGCGGTGAGTAGTTCATTTCTTGGTTTAGCCAACTGTAGGGATCCCACAAATCACTACAATCGAACCATGAACCAGCTGCTTGTGGTGAGTGGTTCATTTCTTTGTTTAGCCAACTGTAGGGATCCCACAAATCACTACAATCGAACCATGTACGTGTCAGCTGCATGTGGTGAGTTGTACATTCCTTTGTTTAGTCAACTGTAGGGATCCCACAAATCACTACAATCGAACCATGTACGTGTCAGCTGCATGTGGTGAGTTGTTCATTCCTTTGTTTAGCCAACTGTAGGGATCCCACAAATCACTACAATCGAACCATGAACCAGCTGCTTGTGGTGAGTTGTTCATTCCTTTGTTTAGCCAACTGTAGGGATCCCACAAATCACTACAATCGAACCATGAACGTGTCAGCTGCTTGTGGTGAGTGGTTCATTTCTTTGTTTAGTCAACTGTAGGGATCCCACAAATCACTACAATCGAACCATGTACGTGTCAGCTGCTTGTGGTGAGTGGTTCATTTCTTTGTTTAGCCAACTGTAGGGATCCCACAAATCACTACAATCGAACCATGTACGTGTCAGCTGCTTGTGGTGAGTTGTACATTCCTTTGTTTAGCCAACTGTAGGGATCCCACAAATCACTACAATCGAACCATGAACAAGCTGCTTGTGGTGAGTTGTTCATTCCTTTGTTTAGCCAACTGTAGGGATCCCACAAATCACTACAATCGAACCATGAACCAGCTGCTTGTGGTGAGTTGTTCATTCCTTTGTTTAGCCAACTGTAGGGATCCCACAAATCACTACAATCGAACCATGAACGTGTCAGCTGCTTGTGGTGAGTTGTACATTCCTTTGTTTAGTCAACTGTAGGGATCCCACAAATCACTACAATCGAACCATGAACGTGTCGGCTGCTTGTGGTGAGTTGTACATTCCTTTGTTTAGTCAACTGTAGGGATCCCACAAATCACTACAATCGAACCATGAACGTGTCGGCTGCTTGTGGTGAGTTGTACATTCCTTTGTTTAGTCAACTGTAGGGATCCCACAAATCACTACAATCGAACCATGACGTGTCGGCTGCTTGTGGTGAGTTGTTCATTCCTTTGTTTAGTCAACTGTAGGGATCCCACAAATCACTACAATCGAACCATGAACGTGTCGGCTGCTTGTGGTGAGTTGTACATTCCTTTGTTTAGCCAACTGTAGGGATCCCACAAATCACTACAATCGAACCATGAACCAGCTGCTTGTGGTGAGTTGTTCATTCCTTTGTTTAGTCAACTGTAGGGATCCCACAAATCACTACAATCGAACCATGAACCAGCTGCTTGTGGTGAGTTGTACATTCCTTTGTTTAGTCAACTGTAGGGATCCCACAAATCACTACAATCGAACCATGAACCAGCTGCTTGTGGTGAGTTGTACATTCCTTTGTTTAGTCAACTGTAGGGATCCCACAAATCACTACAATCGAACCATGAACCAGCTGCTTGTGGTGAGTTGTACATTTCTTTGTTTAGTCAACTGTAGGGATCCCACAAATCACTACAATCGAACCATGAACGTGTCAGCTGCTTGTGATGAGTTGTTCATTCCTTTGTTTAGTCAACTGTAGGGATCCCACAAATCACTACAATCGAACCATGAACGTGTCAGCTGCTTGTGGTGAGTTGTTCATTCCTTTGTTTAGCCAACTGTAGGGATCCCACAAATCACTACAATCGAACCATGAACGTGTCGGCTGCTTGTGGTGAGTTGTTCATTCCTTTGTTTAGTCAACTGTAGGGATCCCACAAATCACTACAATCGAACCATGTACCAGCTGCTTGTGGTGAGTGGTTCATTTCTTTGTTTAGCCAACTGTAGGGATCCCACAAATCACTACAATCGAACCATGAACCAGCTGCTTGTGGTGAGTGGTTCATTTCTTTGTTTAGCCAACTGTAGGGATCCCACAAATCACTACAATCGAACCATGAACCAGCTGCTTGCGGTGAGTAGTTCATTTCTTGGTTTAGCCAACTGTAGGGATCCCACAAATCACTACAATCGAACCATGAACCAGCTGCTTGTGGTGAGTGGTTCATTTCTTTGTTTAGCCAACTGTAGGGATCCCACAAATCACTACAATCGAACCATGTACGTGTCAGCTGCATGTGGTGAGTTGTACATTCCTTTGTTTAGTCAACTGTAGGGATCCCACAAATCACTACAATCGAACCATGTACGTGTCAGCTGCATGTGGTGAGTTGTTCATTCCTTTGTTTAGCCAACTGTAGGGATCCCACAAATCACTACAATCGAACCATGAACCAGCTGCTTGTGGTGAGTTGTTCATTCCTTTGTTTAGCCAACTGTAGGGATCCCACAAATCACTACAATCGAACCATGAACGTGTCAGCTGCTTGTGGTGAGTGGTTCATTTCTTTGTTTAGTCAACTGTAGGGATCCCACAAATCACTACAATCGAACCATGTACGTGTCAGCTGCTTGTGGTGAGTGGTTCATTTCTTTGTTTAGCCAACTGTAGGGATCCCACAAATCACTACAATCGAACCATGTACGTGTCAGCTGCTTGTGGTGAGTTGTACATTCCTTTGTTTAGCCAACTGTAGGGATCCCACAAATCACTACAATCGAACCATGTACGTGTCAGCTGCTTGTGGTGAGTTGTACATTCCTTTGTTTAGCCAACTGTAGGGATCTCTCAAATCACTACAATCGAACCATGAACCAGCTGCTTGTGGTGAGTTGTTCATTCCTTTGTTTAGTCAACTGTAGGGATCCCACAAATCACTACAATCGAACCATGAACCAGCTGCTTGTGGTGAGTTGTTCATTCCTTTGTTTAGCCAACTGTAGGGATCCCACAAATCACTACAATCGAACCATGAACGTGTCAGCTGCTTGTGGTGAGTTGTACATTCCTTTGTTTAGTCAACTGTAGGGATCCCACAAATCACTACAATCGAACCATGAACGTGTCGGCTGCTTGTGGTGAGTTGTACATTCCTTTGTTTAGTCAACTGTAGGGATCCCACAAATCACTACAATCGAACCATGAACGTGTCGGCTGCTTGTGGTGAGTTGTACATTCCTTTGTTTAGCCAACTGTAGGGATCCCACAAATCACTACAATCGAACCATGAACCAGCTGCTTGTGGTGAGTTGTACATTCCTTTGTTTAGTCAACTGTAGGGATCCCACAAATCACTACAATCGAACCATGAACGTGTCGGCTGCTTGTGGTGAGTTGTTCATTCCTTTGTTTAGTCAACTGTAGGGATCCCACAAATCACTACAATCGAACCATGAACCAGCTGCTTGTGGTGAGTTGTACATTCCTTTGTTTAGTCAACTGTAGGGATCCCACAAATCACTACAATCGAACCATGAACCAGCTGCTTGTGGTGAGTTGTTCATTTCTTTGTTTAGTCAACTGTAGGGATCCCACAAATCACTACAATCGAACCATGAACGTGTCAGCTGCTTGTGGTGAGTTGTTCATTCCTTTGTTTAGTCAAGTGTAGGGATCCCACAAATCACTACAATCGAACCATGAACCAGCTGCTTGTGGTGAGTTGTTCATTTCTTTGTTTAGTCAACTGTAGGGATCCCACAAATCACTACAATCGAACCATGAACGTGTCAGCTGCTTGTGGTGAGTTGTTCATTCCTTTGTTTAGTCAACTGTAGGGATCCCTCAAATCACTACAATCGAACTGTATTTCAATTTGACAACTGCGATTTTTAATAATAAATTCGTCTTTCTAAAAGAAAGGTTATTTGTTTATGTTACAAACAAAAGTGGAGTTTATTTGAGATTATGAGCTAGTTTTCTTGTATAACAAGAGAAGGTCGAAATAGATATAATTCTTGAGTTTTAATTTCGTTAGTTGGTAGTGCTGAACTACACTAATCTAAATTAATATATTTTATGTAATTTAACATTTCTGGTCAGATATAGTACGAGTAAATTTGCATTTTCCCGTAGGTGATTACACGTGGGTGACATTTTCTCCAAAACTATTGAATCTAGGAATTTTCTGAACCAATAAGACATCGTATGAACTTTAAGGTGACCGAAACAATTTTGGCAAATTTTACATACAATTTAGAAACTATCGTATTATGTTCACAAAGGTTGAGCTATTTTTAGTACAAATTAATAATTTTGAATAACTAATCCATTAATTTTCTCACAAATATTGTTTTCTGGGTTCGCCACAAGTTTAAACTCATTGGAACAGACGGTTCTTCAAAGTGAACATCAGCTCACCAAAATTACTGTTTCTGTGCATTAATGTCGTGGAATGTTTACGTAATGTTTACATTACTATATGAGACGTTTTACACTTATAGATCAGAATGTTTAAATGCGTTGTGCCCTTAATCTTATGCATAAATTAGGTTTTTTCAGAGAGAAGTTCTTTTTCCGTTATTTGTTTCAGGTTGCTTTTTTGGATGTGCCTTTGAGTCGGCATCAATAGCAATGGCATATTTGGTACCTTTTGATTATGTTCTGATGATAACCTCTGGCCTCTTCATCAAGCTAAGGTAAGAAAGGTTTCTTATTTATTACATACAGGGTGGAAGGTGCACGGTCAATAAACAACCGTCTAGCTTCCTGAGGAATGGCTGTAAACGGTTTATTATTCCACAAACATTCTGTGTGAGCAATACTGTAATGCATTTATATCACAATTCGAATATATTTAGTCATAATTTAATGGTAAAATGTGATGCCAGGTTTAATTTCTAAGAGAAACGTGGCAAGAGGCAGTCGTGTGTTCTCTCCTTGGTTGAACGAATGGAGGGGAGGTATTGCCTGGCGTTGCCAATAGTGAGGGGGAGGGAAGGGAAGGGCAGGTGTCAAGTTCATGCCTTAGGTATAACATTGATGGCATTTATGAGATTATGAATTTTATTTCAGCCCAGTAATGTGCAAAAGATCGTAATTGTTTTATGAAAGTGAAGAGGAAGACTTTTATTTAATTGTGTATTGAAAACAGTTAATATTGCTGTAGCTTGTAGTAAATAACATTAATTTACAATACTAGGAAAATGTGTATCTCTTTATGTTAGCGTTGTTTTAATTGTAAAATACGTGCTTTCGACTGTTTTATTTTCTGTTTTGTTAACTATGTAAAACTTAAACTTCATTATTATTAAACGAATACATCATTTCAGTTACATTCACACATAACATTGGCCGCCTCAGCGGTACGGTAAACGCACTGCACGAGTGTTTTGTTTATATGTGAGCGAGTGCAGTGCCCACACGGGTTACTCTGGTCGAAGTAGTGCGTGGTGAGAATCCCGTGTGATAGTAACTTGCATTCAAAAACAATAAATTCCACTGGAAACAAGGATTGCTTTAAATGTTATCTAATTCACGTGAACTGCACTTTATAACATATAAATAGCACTGATCCCTACTTATGCAAACTTGTGCCAACTTGCCAATCCATTGACAAAGTACCAATTTTCCTGCCCGTTTGTGAGCAGCAGCTTTCACTCATATTTCAATACAAATTAATCCAGTACTACGAGTATTTGAAATGATTACAATGTTAATTTAAAGAGCGACAAAGACTCTGACAATATATTGAGGGGCAAGTCAGTACATATATAAGGAAGAGTTGTGCTTCTTCTTGGCTGTATCCATGCAAAGTTTTCTCTACCTTATGGTCAAGTACCATGAGAGCAAGAATTTTGAACGGTGTGTTGCCTGTCCGCATCCTCGGCGCTCTGTCGCTATGATAGTAAGACGCGGATGAAACCATACAACATTTTAAAAACTGCTTTTGAAAGCTTTACTCACCAACTTTATTAAAGGAGATGACACTGTCGTTGTCCATGCCCGTCTTTAGGAAACTATCCATCACTCGCCGTAGTTCACGTTGAGAAATGCTGGCAATTTCCTGACGCATATTTTGTTTTAATTCTTCCAGGGTGTGTGGGTTTTTTCTTGTACACTTTGTTACCCCAGGTACAGAAATCGCAGGGTGTTAAGTCGGGGGACCACACACACTTTCAATTATTGTCATTGGCCGTGTTTCAGAGCTGTTTCAGTCTTGTTGAAAAAAGGAAAATGGCGTTCCCTGTTTGTTAGTTCTGTAAACAAAAGGGAGGGAGTTATGTCCTCTTATTAAGAGGAATAGTGTGTTGGTTAATGAGTAGACAAGTCTGCACGCACGTGATATTCAACTGTTTGTTTGTTGCAGTACATTGCCCACCTACATTGCCTGGGTGCAGTACCTCTCTTGGCTCATGTATTCCAACGAGGCCCTGTCTATCATACAATGGAATGGAATTCACAACATAAGTAAGTAAACATTGTTCACCATTTTCTGCTAGGTAAAGTAAGTATTCCACGCCAACATCCGATGTCGAAATACATATCACTGGAAATATACTCGTAGCTATGCTTAGGGACTCCTTTTACACAAAAACGGCATTTTAAAAAAGGTCCCTGTGAACAGCATAGCTCAAAAATGAAAAGTCGCTTAGTATTTAAATGTGCTGTGCTCCAAGGATGCGATACAAGAAAGGTCCCTTCCTCAGACTAGCTTTTCCATGGAGAAATGTTCCCAGATATTTTATTTGCTGAAACATGGTTCGAACAGTAGGTATTGTTTAAAACAAGACATTGTGAGCAGGATAAACACACACACACACGCGCGCGCGCGCACACACACACACGCGCACGTACACGCACACACGCGCACACACTCGCACACGCACACGCACACACGCGCACGCACACACACACTCGCACACACACACACACTTACACGCACACGCGCACACACACCCGCACACACACGCACACACTCGCACACACACACACACACACACACACACACGTACTTCAGTGATGGACATATCGATACCTTCGCTCTGAACTATTCGTATAATTGTAGATTAAAACCTTAGTAAACTTTGCTTATTCGATGAAAGTAAATAAATGGGAACAAACATTGACTGATTATTGTTGTAGGGGGATGACCAGGGGCTCATTGTGGTTCACCACCGTCATTTATTACGAACATTTCTGTGTCACTGTCCTTCCAAATTTAAAATCTCTTGTTCAATAAACTCACTTCCCTGTGTTTAATATAGACGACTGCTTTGCTCCCTTGTTACCTTGGCAAGTGTGATTGTGTTGTTCCTGACAGCAAGTTAACCCTACTTGAACACACACTGCCCATGTTGATACAATTCATACGCACAAAATACATTTAAATTATGACTGAGCTTTTTTCCTGCACACTTGCACGATCATTCTATGACACGCGTGTAAACTTGTAATAAACTGATAATATCCGAGAGTTAATCAGTAATTACTAAGTGAGACGAAGTTAGTTGTGATTAGCCATGTGCTTTCTCAAGGTCATATGCACGAGCTTCGGCTATTCGGCTATAAATATACCAGGAAATGTGTTTATGTCGATTAACAAGATGAAGACAGCAGCATAAACTTTGTACAACGGTTCCTAAACCAATCAGTACAGCAATAATGTAAGTGCAACACTTCAATTTTTCCTTTACGTAAAGTATAAATCGTGAAATGAAAATTGTTCATAAAATGTTAAAAGTGTTTTCTGGCCGCCGAATAAACAACTCAGGTTCTATTCCCTTCTAGCCAATACTCTGGTGGTTTTTACGGAGCACCCCCCCCCCACCCCACCACAATCCTTTATTTCTTTCCCCCACCAATAAAGGACTGGTGACGGTGGTCGGTATGTTGTGGCTGGGCGGTAGATATGCGCTTACACTCCCAGACGTCACGTTAGAAGCAAACTTAGCTACTATAGCCCTGTTTCATGATTCGTGAACTCTTGTGATGCGCTCGTTCCTCACAATTGTTCTTTCCACTTTCTTGGGGAACTCCTGTATTTATTTTTACTTTCCATAATTTATCATAGTTTTTCCCCATTCACAAAGTCAAGCGCCTTTTTGAAGTCTGAGGATGTCAGATGTGTTTATAAATTATACTCTTGCCTTTTTTCAGTTATTTGCTGCAAAATAAATGTATTATTTGTTTGAGAGGTAGAGCTGGAACCTAAAAATTCAATGTCACAGCTGGGATTTGAACCATAGACCCTCCGTTTACTAGGCGGGTGCTCTAACCATTAAGCTACTGTGACAACCTGCCAGAATGACATTGAATTCTCAAACCAGTTCGTATTTCTCCCGGTAAACCACAAAGGCAGTCTCACATTAGACTACCTCTCAAGCATTGCCCACACACCAACAGTAAGCTTGTTGGCATGAATAAATAAAATTATTTGTTGTCGATCGTCGCAATTCTACTAATGTGAGTTATGTTTCAGGTTGCGATCTAGGCCGCACTAAAATTGAGGAATCCGATTTGCCTTGTTTAACGGAAGGTTGGGAGGTGCTGAACGAGTACAGCTTCTCCAGCAGCAACTTCGGCAGAGATCTGCTCGCTATGGGAGTGCTCTATGTGCTCTTCCATCTGCTGGGATACTTCTGTCTAAACTCCCGAGCAAGAAGAGCATAGATAGACATGGTCATCATGTCCACAACAAGTCACTCTGTACACACACACACACACACATGGGAGTGCTCTATGTGCTCTTCCATCTGCTGGGATACTTCTGTCTAAACTCCCGAGCAAGAAGAGCATAGATAGACATGGTCATCATGTCCACAACAAGTCACTCTGTACACACACACACACACACATGGGAGTGCTCTATGTGCTCTTCCATCTGCTGGGATACTTCTGTCTAAACTCCCGAGCAAGAAGAGCATAGATAGACATGGTCATCATGTCCACAACAAGTCACTCTGTACACACACACACACACACATGGGAGTGCTCTATGTGCTCTTCCACCTGCTGGGATACTTCTGTCTAAACTCCCGAGCAAGAAGAGCATAGATAGACATGGTCATCATGTCCACAACAAGTCACTCTGTACACACACACACACACACACACACACACACACACACATGGGAGTGCTCTATGTGCTCTTCCATCTGCTGGGATACTTCTGTCTAAACTCCCGAGCAAGAAGAGCATAGATAGACATGGTCATCATGTCCACAACAAGTCACTCTGTACACACACACACACACATGGGAGTGCTCTATGTGCTCTTCCACCTGCTGGGATACTTCTGTCTAAACTCCCGAGCAAGAAGAGCATAGATAGACATGGTCATCATGTCCACAACAAGTCACTCTGTACACACACACACACACACACACACACACACACACACACACACACACACATGGGAGTGCTCTATGTGCTCTTCCATCTGCTGGGATACTTCTGTCTTAACTCCCGAGCAAGAAGAGCATAGATAGACATGGTCATCATGTCCACAACAAGTCACTCTGTACACACACACACACACACACATGGGAGTGCTCTATGTGCTGTTCCATCTGCTGGGATACTTCTGTCTTAACTCCCGAGCAAGAAGAGCATAGATAGACATGGTCATCATGTCCACAACAAGTCACTCTGTACACACACACACACACACACATGGGAGTGCTCTATGTGCTCTTCCATCTGCTGGGATACTTCTGTCTAAACTCCCGAGCAAGAAGAGCATAGATAGACATGGTCATCATGTCCACAACAAGTCACTCTGTACACACACACACACACACACACACACACACACACACACACACACACACACACACATACACACACATACTCACACACACACGCACACATACACACACTCACACACACACTGACCACTTTATTGCAGTGAACCTTCTTGTTTATACATATAACTATGTATGCATGTATGTATAGCCACTTTCTCAAATGGAACTAACATTACTTCTGACTCTGGGAAACGTCTACACCAACCAAGCTGCGTGTGCATATTGCTAAAAGGGCTGCAGGTAACAAACAAAGCACAAACATTTTGAAGGGGGATGGGGAGGGGGGACACCTTTATTTCTGTACATAGCCTCCTTTCAGCCATACCCTGCGAGCTCTGCTCACGTCCAAGGAGTCGCGAGTTCGAATCTTGCTTAGGGCAAGTTATCCGGGTAAGGGTTCTCAGTTATCTCGAGAAGGCGAATGTCGGGTAACTTAAAGCTCCATGGGCCTCGGGCTCATTTGAGCATCATTTCACCCGTTTCATTCGTTCACCGTCCGATATGACATTACCTTGGTGGACGTTAATTGTTAATTTAAAAAAAGTCGAGCTCTGTAGAATAGATAATCAACTGCCGAGTCCATCTCTCCATTGTTGTCAAATATGTCACCACCAAACCATTTGTTTAAGTTTGGAAACAGAAAATATCAGAGAGGGCTAAATCTGGCGTATAGAGTACAATTCGAACTTTAAACCATGTAGATATATTGGCGATGATGATGGAAGTTTTAACTGGTGCATTGTCATGCCGTTTCTGCTTCACGCTGCTGCAAGTTCGCACAATACTCGATACCACATGCCTCCCATGATCTTGCCTGCATTACAACCGATTCTCCACTTCCAATCTAGTTGTGCTTTTTTCTATTCTATCGTAATATACTCAGGACGCTCTTTTTGTTCCACTGTGACGAAACGCGGCACCCATCTTGCGCAAAGCTCTTTTATGTCCAAATTTTCAATCAGTTGTGACGTACAGCACTTTTTTGAAATGCCCGCAATATCTGCTAGCTTTCGCACTTTTAACTGAAAGTCATCCAATATCTCTTATGTACATTTTCTTTAAAAGCTTTATCGTGAAGCTCGCACGGCCTCACTTGAACTATACATTTTACTGTTCTGAACGAATGAGCATACTCCCCAAGAAGAAACTGTTAATATTAGTTGGGCTAAGACCTTTCAAATGGAAGTATTGTATCACATAACGATAACCAGTTTTACCCATGTTTACAAATTCACTGAGAGCATTTTCTACTGATGTCTGCCAAACAAGTACGAGTATTAAACAGCTTACCATCGTCAAACTTAAACTTTATAACGTTGGTACTTTCTACCACAATCACTTGTTTCGTTTTCTTGTCCCCTTAAGATGAGTTATTTAGAATACAAGATGGAAAAGTGCGAGTCTAGAGGACTGCCATATTCAGCAAGTAATGTTAATTCCAGTATACATAGTGTAACATTTTTATTTAGTACAACTTCACATTATCTGTCAAAAGTTTTGTACCTCATAGATTTTAATAAATGAAATTGCCAAGACTGTATTAACAATAAAGCAGCATTTTTTTGTCTTTTGTAAAGCTTTTTAATTCTCCCACTTCCATTTATGCTACTTTAGGAGGTATTCTACTCACCTTCACAGGTGGAGTATGTCTGCCTATAACCATTGCATTACCAATGAGTCAGCTATGTTCACAAGGCAACAACGCTTTCCGTGTTGTCTCAATACATATCTAGTGAACCTGGTAATTTTGTTATCAATAAAAAAGAGAGGCTGCCCGGCTTTCATTCCAGGGACCTGCATGTCGGGTTTGTCTGGGTGGGCCTTTTCCGATATCCCCCGCCATTTGTTCCAGCAACTGCTCCTTCATCACAATCCTCCACACACACTCACTCTCATACCAGGCTAAAATACTCTACTTTGATTCAATGTTTGCGTCTTCCACGACAGATCTCTGACCCCCACGAACACTCACTCTCATACCAGGCTACAATACTCTACTTTGATTCAATGTTTGTGTCTTCCACGACAGATCTCTGACCCCCACGGACACTCACTCTCATACCAGGCTACAATACTCTACTTTGATTCAACGTTTGTGTCTTCCACGACAGACCTCTGACCCACACAGACACTCACTCTCATACCAGGCTACAATACTCTACTTTGATTCAATGTTTGTGTCTTCCACGACAGATCTCTGACCCCCACAGACACTCACCCTCATACCAGGCTACAATACTCTACTTTGATTCAATGTTTGTTTCTTCCACGACAGATCTCTGACCCACACACACACTCACTCTCATACCAGGTTACAATACTCTACTTTGGTTCAACGTTTGTGTCTTCCACGACAGATCTCTGACCCCCACAGACACTCACCCTCATACCAGGCTACAGTACTCTACTTTGATTCAATGTTTGTGTCTTCCACGACAGACCTCTGACCCATACACTCACCCTCATACCAGGCTGCATTACTCTACTTTGATTCAATGTTTGTGTCTTCCACGACAGATCTCTGACCCCCACAGACACTCACTCTCATACCGGGCTACAGTACTCTACTTTGATTCAATGTTTGTGTCTTCCACGACAGATCTCTGACCCATACACTCACACTCATACCAGGCTACAGTACTCTACTTTGATTCAATGTTTGTGTCTTCCACAACAGATCTCTGACCCCCACAGACACTCTCATACCGGGCTACAGTACTCTACTTTGATTCAATGTTTGTTTCTTCCACGACAGATCTCTGACCCACACACACACTCACTCTCATACCAGGTTACAATACTCTACTTTGGTTCAACGTTTGTGTCTTCCACGACAGATCTGTGACCCCCACAGACGCTCACCCTCATACCAGGCTACAGTACTCTACTTTGATTCAATGTTTGTGTCTTCCACGACAGATCTCTGACCCATACACTCACCCTCATAGCGGGCTACAGTACTCTACTTTGATTCAATGTTTGTGTCTTCCACGACAGACCTCTGACCAATACACTCACCCTCATACCAGGCTACAGTACTCTACTTTGATTCAATGTTTGTCTCTTCCACGACAGATCTCTGACCCCCACAGACACTCCCCTCATACCAGACTACAATACTCTAATTTGATTCAATGTTTGTGTCTTCCACGACAGACCTCTGACCCATACACTCACCCTCATACCAGGCTACATTACTCTACTTTGATTCAATGTTTGTGTCTTCCACGACAGACCTCTGACCCATACACTCACCCTCATACCGGGCTGCAGTACTCTACTTTGATTCAATGTTTGTGTCTTCCACGACAGACCTCTGACCCATACACTCACCCTCATACCAGGCTACAGTACTCTACCTTGATTCAATGTTTATCTCTTCCACGACAGATCTCTGACCCCCACAGACACTCACCCTCATACCAGGCTACAGTACTCTACTTTGATTCAATGTTTGTGTCTTCCACGACAGACCTCTGACCCCCACAGACACTCACCCTCATGCCAGGCTACAGTACTCTACTTTGATTCAATGTTTGTCTCTTCCACGACAGACCTCTGACCCCCACAGACACTCACCCTCATACCAGGCTACAGTACTCTACTTTGATTCAATGTTTGTGTCTTCCACGACAGACCTCTGACCCCCACAGACACTCACCCTCATACCAGGCTACAATACTCTACTTTGATTCAATGTTTGTCTCTTCCACGACAGGTCTCTGACCCCCACAGACACTCACCCTCATACCAGGCTACATTACTCTACTTTGATTCAATGTTTGTCTCTTCCACGACAGACCTCTGACCCCCACAGACACTCACCCTCATACCAGGCTACAGTACTCTACTTTGATTCAATGTTTGTGTCTTCCACGACAGATCTCTGACCCCCACAGACACTCCCCTCATACCAGACTACAATACTCTAATTTGATTCAATGTTTGTCTCTTCCACGACAGATCTCTGACCCCCACAGACACTCACCCTCATACCAGGCTACAGTACTCTACTTTGATTCAATGTTTGTGTCTTGCACGACAGATCTCTGACCCCCACAGACACTCACCCTCATACCAGGCTACACTACTCTACTTTGATTCAATGTTTGTGTCTTCCACGACAGACCTCTGACCCCCACAGACACTCACCCTCATACCAGGCTACAATACTCTACTTTGATTCAATGTTTGTCTCTTCCACGACAGGTCTCTGACCCCCACAGACACTCACCCTCATACCAGGCTACAATACTCTACTTTGATTCAATGTTTGTCTCTTCCACGACAGACCTCTGACCCCCACAGACACTCACCCTCATACCAGGCTACAATACTCTACTTTGATTCAATGTTTGTCTCTTCCACGACAGATCTCTGACCCCCACAGACACTCACCCTCATACCAGGCTACATTACTCTACTTTGATTCAATTTTTGTCTCTTCCACGACAGACCTCTGACCCCCACAGACACTCACCCTCATACCAGGCTACAGTACTCTACTTTGATTCAATGTTTGTGTCTTCCACGACAGACCTCTGACCCCCACAGACACTCACCCTCATACCAGGCTACAATACTCTACTTTGATTCAATGTTTGTCTCTTCCACGACAGATCTCTGACCCCCACAGACACTCACCCTCATACCAGGCTACAGTACTCTACTTTGATTCAATGTTTGTCTCTTCCACGACAGACCTCTGACCCCCACAGACACTCACTCTGATACCAGGCTACAGTACTCTACTTTGATTCAATGTTTGTCTCTTCCACGACAGATCTCTGACCCCCACAGACACTCACCCTCATACCAGGCTACAGTACTCTACTTTGATTCAATGTTTCTCTTCCACGACAGACCTCTGACCCCCACAGACACTCACTCTGATACCAGGCTACAGTACTCTACTTTGATTCAATGTTTGTCTCTTCCACGACAGACCTCTGACCCCCACAGACACTCATTCTCATACCAGGCTACAGTACTTTACTTTGATTCAATGTTTGTGTCTTGCACGACAGACCTCTGACCCCCACAGACACTCATTCTCATACCAGGCTACAGTACTCTACTTTGATTCAATGTTTGTGTCTTGCACGATAGATCTCTGACCCCCACAGACACTCACACCAACCTCTACAAAGCAACCCTCACTACACCTCGTGTCGACGTCACGTTATTGTTGTACGAAAAATGGCCGTTGGTTGCTCTAAGCTACAATGCAAGGTTGTGCCACTCTTTTGGATACCAACCACAATAAAAGATACAAAATGGTGTAGAAATGAAATACATGGTTACGCTCTCGATCGTATTGCCTAAAAGGGAAATAGGCAATGAGTGTACTCAGTTTCTCATACACACCTCTTATTATAATTGGTCGCCATATCTTATCGGCTACTGCAGGACACGCCCTTAAGAGATCAAAGCTTAAGGGGAAAACTCGATGAGCAACAAGGTTAGCGAAATATGTGTGTATCTGTAAGAAAATTTTCAGGGGTTCCAAATTAAATATTCAATGGTATTCATTAAATATTTACAACACGCAGCACCTAAATATGATGTGTTGCACTCAAATGACTTTCTCTACTCTTGTGCTAACCATTCTTACAAACTCTTATTCCTATATCTTCTTCGTGTTAGTCGAGATAAACATTTGTACAAATTATCTTATTGCTTATTTCCTTGTAGGTACAAGGGGAATATGGGAATACAGTAGGCTTTGAGCGATAGTCAAGATGTAGTGATAAATCATGAAACCACGGGCAACGTCGGGTATGTCGCCTAGTAACAAAGAAACACAAGGCTATTGGACAAGTACAACCTAAGTCTAAATGTTGTATTGATCAATCATCAAACCAGGGACAACGTCGGGTATTTCAGTTAGTAACAAAGAAACACAAGACTATTGGACAAGTACAACCTAAGTCTAAATGTTGTATTGATCAATCATCATACCAGGGACAACGTCGGGTATTTCAGCTAGTAACAAAGAAACACAAGTACAACCTAAGTATGAATGTTGTGATGAATCATCAAACGACGGACAACGCCGGGTATTTCACCTAGTAACATAGAAACACAAGTACAACCTAAGTCTGAATGTTGTAGTGATGAATTGTCAAAGCACGGGTATTTCAGTTAGTAACAAAGAAACACAAGTACAACCTAAGTCTAAATGTTGTAGAGATAAATCATCAAACCACGGACAACGTCGGGTATTTCAGTTAGTAACAAAGAAACACAAGACTATTGGACAAGTACAACCTAAGTCTAAATGTTGTATTGATCAATCATCAAACCAGGGACAACGTCGGGTATTTCAGTTAGTAACAAAGAAACACAAGACTATTGGACAAGTACAACCTAAGTCTAAATGTTGTAGTGATAAATCATCAAACCACGGACAACGTCGGGTATTTCACCTAGTAACAAAGAAACACTAGACTATTGGACACGTACAACCTAAGTCTAAATGTTGCAGTGATAAATTGTCGAAGCTCGGGTATTTCAGCCAGTAGAATCTAGTTTTACAAATGGAGTAGAGGTAGACAGGTTACGCCTGGGACACTGCTCCACGTGGAAATACATTAAGTAAAGTCACCTTGA
>CM060965.1:186250901-186265901 GCA_030765045.1 Tenodera sinensis | reverse complement strand
TTCGATCCCCGGTACCACCTTGGGGATTCCCCCCCCCCCCCCGTTGTGAAGTCTGGCACAGGGTACACTCAGCCTCGTTAGGTCCCTGGGGAGCTTCTTGATGGATAAGTAAGTGCCCCCTGGTCGAAAAGGCCGCATAACTGGCCGGGAGGGTTCGTCCCACCCTCCAGTCCTGCACCCCATCTACGATGCAGAGATAGAGGACGCAGCGGCTGGGGAGCAAGCCTGGGCTGTTACACTGGGGTTTAGTTTTAGATAAGAGGCATATGTGTTTGTACAAGAATAGAGAAAGTGATGTGAGTGCAACACATCAGATTTTTTAAAATGGGCTTGGTTGTTATGCTAGTAAATAATAATATTATTAATATTTTGTAAAGTTTTAGTAAATGATTTGTCTCATATATTTTTCCCCCAAAATTGCGCAATTTATTAACACTCTAAAGTATAAACTATTTAAATTGTTAATTCAATTTTTCAAAACAGCACGAAAATGAAAAGGAAGGTCAAAACACAACAAAAAAAAAAAGAGAGAAATTCAGAACTAATTTAAAGAGTATTACAAATGTGTTGTACATTAAACGCTGGTTGCTGATCTGAAATTGCTCATTTTGTAAATATTAGAGAGGGTTGTTGTCTTTGGGTTCCATCCAAAGGGGAAGCCAGAGCTAAGAGTGTTGCAGTTATGCAAAACTGACATAAAAATAACGGAAAGTCACAAATGTGTGATACGCCAGTGTACAGAGGTCATAAAAACACGTGAATATACTGTACAGTTGAGGAACAAATGACATGACAGAAAAGACCATTCTGCAATGGAATAATAAACTGTACTGGACAAACTTGTTTTAACTTTAGTTTATTGCTAATTATATGGCCGACCTTCGAAGAATACAGCATAAACATTGGTCAGTTGTGAGTGGATCGTAAAAAAACATGCACATTATGTTTAATAGTCTGACATGTTGCATTCACATGACTTTTTCTATTCACACTTGTACCTACAAACCACATATTCCTCAATATTTATGTTAATAAAGAAACATTTGTACAAATTATTTTATTGCTAATTTTCTTGTGCTAATTCAATAAAGTGCAAGAGCATGATTATTTAACGAGGTGTTCGTAGCTTCCCCTTCTTTCCTCTTCTTCCCCTCTCCAGTGACTACAGTATTCATGCTACATAGTATAACCCAAGTACTGATCGCTCACTAAATCGTTACTCATTAGGCTTCAACTGTTGCTTGGCAACACAGTTCCACAGATTCACACAAATATAACTAAATGTTAATGCTACCCAAGAAAGGCGGTTTATTGCATGGATATTACAAGGAAACCTTTCATTCGAAAGCAGAAACTGTATTATAGTGTTACCCACAACGTGATAGACAAACATGTTCAGGGTTATTTCCATACCAACTTAGTCCCAGTGGAAATATAGGGGTTAGCGCGCTCGCCTACCACCTAGGCGACTCGGGTTCGATCCCAGGGTATTCGTGGTGGACGAAGCAGCGTCTGAGCGGGTTTTCTCCAGTTTCCCCCAACACTCATTCCACCAATTGCTCCATTATCACCTTTCCGATCATCCATTTCGCCTGCATTTCATATCATCCTCTTCCTCACTCTCATACCTGGTGCTTGGCTGACCACCCACTTCCAGGTCTTCACTCTGTCCGTTCATAAGGTTGGTAAGTTGGTAAGTAGTTATAAAAACTTTGTGTGATTTCTTCTGCACATTTCTATGATAGCGGTAGACGGCAACGAGCGTCGAGGAAGCGGATAGGCAAAACACCGTGTAGCCAGTTCGGAGGTTTTCTGTTCTCCCGTATTAATCACGTGTTCCGTGCCTTGCCTCCACTCAAAGAAGTACGTTTTGTTTGTTTGTTAACGACGACACTGTCAATTATAAGGATCATATCAGCGCTTCCAGTGCACCGGAGTTTTGTCCACCTGGAGTTCCTTTACATGCTACTGATGTGGAACTATTGCTCTTAAGCACAAAACTCATCGGTCTGAACCGGGTTTCAACCCGCGATCTGTAGGACAGCGCCTAGCCAATGATCATCCAGAGCTGGTCCCAGACGGACTTCACTTCCAGCGATGGCCAACGTTTGCGAAAGAGGTGAGTTTGTGTTTACCTCCTTCCACCATACACGGACTTTGCCGCTCTTTAACTCCCAGGCGTACCTTGCATTGCAGCGGCGGTTTGGTGACAAGCGAGTCATTTCACATTTGAGAACTGTACAAGTATTAAAACATTCAAACAATATCTCGGAAATAGTTAACCCCACTAAAAGAATAGCATAAGTTGCAGTAATATTCTGTGTATGTGTTACACTTTATCAGTTATACATAAGTCATTCAACATGACGTGGACGTCAGAGACTGTCCCAGAAAATTCAACATCTACATTTGCATTTCTTATCAATGTGCGTGTGATATTTTAATAAAAATCGTTAGTCATTTTTGCAGCATCAAATTCTTCGAAGAAAGTTTAAATGTTACATTGGTGTGTGGGAACTTTGTTAAGATGTTCGCGTGGTATGTTCGTAAGATGCTGAACTTGTATTTTACCGACTATTCGTTTCTGAGTTACGCACATACGCGGACCTTTTCCTACAATGCTTCCTTTTTATTCAGGGCATCTCAAAACATATTTCCAGTAAATTCTGGACATCGGAATTGTGAGTTGAATACAACGCTGACTATACGAGGTAAACATACTAAGAAGGCCTTATAAGCAACGTGACATTACTAATTTAGGAGAATGGTTATTTAGAGTCAAGAAGAAATGAATCTAATGGATAAATTAACCTTCAATATGTGGCACAGTTAATTTTTAAATTATAAGGTTCAATACCTGATGAAAAAGCGATTGACGAAAACTACAGTTTGTGCAAAAAGCGGTCAACCTTCAGAGCAGGTGCGCGAAGAGGGATCCGTGTCTAACAAATTCAAGTACCTACCTACCCACATGAAATAATAACCTGCCAGCCAGTCAGTCAGCCAATAAGTCAGTCAGTCAGTCAGTCAGTCAGCCAGTCAGTCAGCCAGTCAGTCACTCAGTGAGTCAGTCAGTCAGTCAGTCAGACAGTCAGTCAGCCAGCCAGCCAGCCAGTCAGTCAGTCAGTGAGTCAGACAGCCAGTCAGTCAGTCAGTCAACCAGTCACTCAGTCAGTCAGTTACTCAGTGAGTCAGTCAGTCAGTGAGTCAGTCAGCCAGTCAGTCAGCCAGCCAGTCAGCCAGTCAGTCAGTCAGCCAGTCAGTCAGTCAGCCAGTCAGTCAGTCAGCCAGTCAGTCAGTTAGCCAGTCAGTCAGCCAGTCAGTCAGTCAGCCAGTCACTCAGTGAGTCAGTCAGTGAGTGAGTCAGTCAGTCAGTCAGCCAGTCAGTCAGTCAGCCAGTCAGTCAGCCAGTCAGTCACTCAGTGAGTCAGTCAGTCAGTCAGTGAGTCACTCAGTGAGTCAGTCAGTCAGCCAGTCAGTCAGTCAGTCAGTCAGTGAGTCAGTCAGTCAGTCAGCCAGTCAGTCAGTCAGCCAGTCAGTCAGTCAGCCAGTCAGTCAGCCAGTCAGTCACTCAGTGAGTCAGTCAGTCAGTCAGTCAGCCAGTCAGTCATCAGTGGGTCAGTCAGTCAGTGAGTCAGTCAGTCAGCCAGTCAGTCAGTCAGCCAGTCAGTCACTCAGTCATTCAGTCAGCCAGTCAGTCACTCAGTGAGTCAGTCAGTCAGTCAGTCAGCCAGTCAGTCAATCAGCCAGTCACTCAGTGAGTCAGCCAGTCACTCAGTCAGTCAGCCAGTCAGTCAGTCAGCCAGTCAATCAGTCAGCCAGTCACTCAGTCAGCCAGTCAGTCAGTCAGTGAGTTAACCAGTCAGTCAGTGAGTTAGTCAGCCAGTCACTCAGTCAGTCAGTGAGTGAGTCAGTCAGTCAGTGAGTCAGTCAGCCAGTCAGTCAGTCAGTGAGTCAGTCAGTCAGCCAGTCAGTCAGTCAGTAAGTCAGTCAGCCTGTCAGTCAATGAGTCAGTCAGCCAGTCAGTCAGTGAGTGAGTCAGTCAGTCAGTGGGTCAGTCAGCCAGTCAGTCAGTCAGTGAGTCAGTCAGTCAGCTAGTCAGTCAGTCAGTGAGTCAGTCAGTCAGCCAGTCAGTCAGTCAGTAAGTCAGTCAGCCTGTCAGTCAATGAGTCAGCCAGTCACTCAGTCAGTCACTGAGTGAGTCAGTCAGTCAGTGAGTCAGTCAGCCAGTCAGTCAGTCAGTGAGTCAGTCAATCAGCTAGTCAGTCAGTCAGTGAGTCAGTCAGTCAGCCAGTCAGTCAGTCAGTAAGTCAGTCAGCCAGCCAGTCAGTCAGCCAGTAAGCCAGTCAGTCAGTAAGTCAGTCAGTCAGCCAGTCAGTCAGCCTGTCAGCCAGTCAGTCAGTAAGTCAGTCAGCCAGCCAGTCAGTCAGTCAGCCAGTAAGCCAGTCAGTCAGTAAGTCAGTCAGTCAGCTAGTCAGTCAGTCAGTGAGTCAGTCAGTCAGCCAGTCAGTCAGTCAGTGAGTCAGTCAGCCAGTCAGTCAGTCAGTGAGTCAGTCAGTCAGCTAGTCAGTCAGTCAGTGAGTCAGTCAGTCAGCTAGTCAGTCAGTCAGTGAGTCAGTCAGTCAGTCAGTGAGTCAGTCAGCCAGTCAGCCAGTCAGTCAGTCAGTGAGTCAGTCAGTCAGCTAGTCAGTCAGTCAGTGAGTCAGTCAGTCAGCCAATCAGTCAGTCAGTAAGTCAGTCAGCCAGTCAGTCAGTCAGCCAGTAAGCCAGTCAGTCAGTAAGTCAGTCAGCCAGCCAGTCAGTCAGCCTGTCAGCCAGTCAGTCAGTAAGTCAGTCAGCCAGCCAGTCAGTCAGCCTGTCAGCCTGTCAGCCAGTCAGTCAGTCAGTCAGCCAGTCAGCCAGTCAGTAAGTCAGTCAGCCAGTCAGTCAGTCAGCCAGTAAGCCAGTCAGTCAGTAAGTCAGCCAGCCAGTCAGTCAGTCAGCCAGTCAGTCAGTCAGTAAGTCAGTCAGCCAGTCAGTCAGTCAGTCAGTCAGCCAGTAAGTCAGTCAGTCAGTAAGTCAGCCAGCCAGTCAGTCAGCCAGTCAGTCAGTCAGCCAGTAAGCCAGTCAGTCAGTAAGTCAGTCAGCCAGTCAGTCAGTCAGTCAGCCAGTCAGTCAATCAGTCAGCCAGTCACTCAGTCAGCCAGTCAGTCAGTCAGTGAGTTAACCAGTCAGTCAGTGAGTTAGTCAGCCAGTCACTCAGTCAGTCAGTGAGTGAGTCAGTCAGTCAGTGAGTCAGTCAGCCAGTCAGTCAGTCAGTGAGTCAGTCAGTCAGCCAGTCAGTCAGTCAGTAAGTCAGTCAGCCTGTCAGTCAATGAGTCAGTCAGCCAGTCAGTCAGTGAGTGAGTCAGTCAGTCAGTGGGTCAGTCAGCCAGTCAGTCAGTCAGTGAGTCAGTCAGTCAGCTAGTCAGTCAGTCAGTGAGTCAGTCAGTCAGCCAGTCAGTCAGTCAGTAAGTCAGTCAGCCTGTCAGTCAATGAGTCAGCCAGTCACTCAGTCAGTCACTGAGTGAGTCAGTCAGTCAGTGAGTCAGTCAGCCAGTCAGTCAGTCAGTGAGTCAGTCAATCAGCTAGTCAGTCAGTCAGTGAGTCAGTCAGTCAGCCAGTCAGTCAGTCAGTAAGTCAGTCAGCCAGCCAGTCAGTCAGCCAGTAAGCCAGTCAGTCAGTAAGTCAGTCAGTCAGCCAGTCAGTCAGCCTGTCAGCCAGTCAGTCAGTAAGTCAGTCAGCCAGCCAGTCAGTCAGTCAGCCAGTAAGCCAGTCAGTCAGTAAGTCAGTCAGTCAGCTAGTCAGTCAGTCAGTGAGTCAGTCAGTCAGCCAGTCAGTCAGTCAGTGAGTCAGTCAGCCAGTCAGTCAGTCAGTGAGTCAGTCAGTCAGCTAGTCAGTCAGTCAGTGAGTCAGTCAGTCAGCTAGTCAGTCAGTCAGTGAGTCAGTCAGTCAGTCAGTGAGTCAGTCAGCCAGTCAGCCAGTCAGTCAGTCAGTGAGTCAGTCAGTCAGCTAGTCAGTCAGTCAGTGAGTCAGTCAGTCAGCCAATCAGTCAGTCAGTAAGTCAGTCAGCCAGTCAGTCAGTCAGCCAGTAAGCCAGTCAGTCAGTAAGTCAGTCAGCCAGCCAGTCAGTCAGCCTGTCAGCCAGTCAGTCAGTAAGTCAGTCAGCCAGCCAGTCAGTCAGCCTGTCAGCCTGTCAGCCAGTCAGTCAGTCAGTCAGCCAGTCAGCCAGTCAGTAAGTCAGTCAGCCAGTCAGTCAGTCAGCCAGTAAGCCAGTCAGTCAGTAAGTCAGCCAGCCAGTCAGTCAGTCAGCCAGTCAGTCAGTCAGTAAGTCAGTCAGCCAGTCAGTCAGTCAGTCAGTCAGCCAGTAAGTCAGTCAGTCAGTAAGTCAGCCAGCCAGTCAGTCAGCCAGTCAGTCAGTCAGCCAGTAAGCCAGTCAGTCAGTAAGTCAGTCAGCCAGTCAGTCAGTCAGTCAGCCAGTCAGTCAGTCAGTAAGTCAGTCAGCCAGTCAGTCAGTCAGCCAGCCAGTCAGTCAGTCAGCCAGTAAGCCAGTCAGTCTCATATAGTTCAAGTGTACTCCAATTATTAATACTGCCTTGCGTATTAGTTCTGGAAAGTGCCCAGTGTTGGACTGCTTCGCCCGTATGAAGTGTTACAGGTGAGCAAGACTTAAACAGGCAGAGAAAAATCTGATGTGTTGCACTCACATGACTTTCTCTACTCTTGTACTAACCATTCTTACAAACTCTTATTCTTATACCTTCTGCGTGTTAGTTGAGATAAACATTTGTACAAATTATCTTATTGCTTATTTCCTTGTAGGTACAAGGGGAATATGGGTCATATGTACGATAGTTAAACCTTTTAAAGCTTTGATATTCCGTTCTGTTTGCACAGCTAGCATTGAATTTTTGGGTGGAATACAATACTTCCTCTACTTACGATACGCAGTAGGGAAAGTAAAAAACCAAATGTCCACAATTCCAAATCTTATAGGAGCACGGGGTCTTCCTTGTGCGATGTGGAATATATTTTCATGGGGCCTCTTATGGAGATCACGAGGCCCAACCTCAGAATTTTCGGTGAAACCATAGTAAGTTTTTGTACGTTCGGGTTATCGATAATAAACTAAGCAACTTTTATTAAAACATTTTCTTTGTAAAATGAGTTATTGAGCTCTTATACAATATTTTAATTGAAGTCCCTACAAATTAGTAGAAAATAATGATAAAAAATAAGCCAGTAGTTACTGCGGTGATTAATTTAAATTACCATAGCAAATGCTCAAAGTTGTCTCCATTAACATTTGGCAATTCCACTGGAAGTGTTCGCGGCGAATAGTGTGATAGCGTCCAATAGAACCTTTATGCTACTGAAGAGCATTGCAGCTGTTCCCTCGCTGTTAAATGCACCGAACATGTAGTTGTAGGTCAGAATCTGCTATAGGTATGTTATAATTTTGAAGAGCTGCAGTAAATGACCAACATGGCTAACTAGGTATTGTTGATTGAATTTGGTTTAAGGGCGCTCAACTTCTAGGTCATCAGCGCCCTTAACAGACTCATGGCAATAGCCAGATATAAATTTCACTCAAAAAATAAAAATACTAGAAACAACAAAATATACAAGGTAAAAAGCAGTGGCAATAGCCAGATATGAAACAAGGTGATAAATATGTCCAAAATCAGAAACAGATAATTAAAAATTTTTAAATCCTCAAATTTATATTGCACTGCGCTAGAAAATTAAAAACTCTATCAACCGCTGTTTTGTCGTCCGCTAGGACCTCTGCAAGTCTGGCAGGCAGCTGCAGAGAATCCCGAAGGTGCGCTAGAGAACAACACTCTAGGAGCACGTGGCGAACCGACAAAACGTTGTCACACAGCGGACATAGAGGCGCAGGGTCCCTTTTAAATAGGTAACCGTGCGAAAAATTGCAGTGCCCTATTCTTAATCGAGCCAAACTAACCTCCTCGCGACGAGATGTGCGACAGGAAGTTACCCAGTTTATCGGAAGTTCTTTCACTTCTCTAAGCTTATTACCGCGGAGAGCTGACCACTCGTCGTGCCAGGACGACAGCACCGCTCTCCGCACTTCAAGCCTAAAGTCTTCCGAAGTAACACGTGAGATGATAATTCTGGGTTCTGTAGTTGCCGTCTTTGCTGCTAAATCTGCCATTTCATTCCCAGGCAAACCTACGTGACCAGGAATCCATGCACACACCACATCAACACCAGAAGCGTGTAAAACATGGAGGGCATCCTGGATACGTTGTACAATAGGATGGGGGTTGTACAACTGACAAAGGCTCTGCAGTGCACTAAGGGAATCGCTCAAAATCAGGCAGTCACCTAATTTACGGCGGCGAACATACAAAACGGCTCGATAAATTGCATAAAGCTCTGCAGTAAAAATGGAAGTGCTATTTGGAAAACCGAAAGTATATGGTTCGGTTCCATAAACATAAGCACATCCAACACCGTTGGTGTTCTTTGATCCATCGGTGTAAATATAGTTACGGTCAGAGTAACCTGACAAAAATTCTAAGAAACACGAGCGAATACTTGAAATAGGTAGCGTGGACTTCTGGTGTATGGTCATCCCAAGATCTACATGGGGCGTACCAGATAGCCAAGGGGGGTAAAGTCTCTCGCCCTTGGCGAACATGCTAGGCAGTTCCACTCCAAGCTTCACTAGGAGCTCTTGGAAACGGAACCCCGCAGGCTTTGGATTAAGGGTGCTATTTCTATATCGTTCTCTTAGCGTGGTGGTGAAGAAAGAAGCGAACGTTGGGTGCTTAGGCATACATCTAAGCGCACAACCATAATTTGCCAAGAGAATCTCACGCCGATATTGCAGAGGAGGTTCTGCGGACTCGGCGTATAGGCTCACCACTGGGCTTGTTGGAAAAGCTCCTGTTGCAATGCGGATGCCCCTATTATGGACCACGTCTAATCTTCTCAGCACAGATGGCCGTGCTGACGAATAAATAATACACCCATAGTCTAGCTTGGATCGGACCAATGCGCGATATATTCGCAACAAAATTGTTCGATCCGCTCCCCACGATTTGCCATTCAGTACTCGCATAATATTTAGGGAACGGTCACATCTCGCTCTTAGCTGTGCAATATGCGACGACCAACTAAGCTTCCTGTCCAAGATCAAACCCAGGAAGCGCGTCTCTTCTGCGAAGGGAAGTTCATCTGGACCAAATCGGAGCGAAGGTGGTAATCGTCTCCTACGGCGCCAGAAATTAACGCAGATTGTCTTCTCAGTTGAGAAACGGAAGCCGTTTCTCACGCTCCATTCTCTAAGGTTGTCCAAACATTGCTGCAGGCGCCGTTGTAAGAACGCCGTGCGCTGAGAAGTGCAATAGACAGCGAAGTCGTCTACGAATAGGCATGACGAAACTCCAGGTGGAACACATTTCCAGATGGAGTTAATTGCTATAGCAAAGAGCGTGACACTTAGCACCGAACCCTGAGGTACTCCCTCCTCCTGAACAAAAGAATTAGAAAAAACCGAGCCGACCCTTACTCGGAAAAAGCGGTCCTTCATAAACTCCTGAATGAAAAGTGGTAGGCGTCCACGTATGTTCCAGGCATACAGGGAACGTAGAATCCCTGCTCGCCAGCACGTATCATAAGCCTTCTCAAGATCGAAAAATATGCCAACGGTTTGACAGTTCTTCATAAAGCCGTCCATTATCTGTGTCGATATTGACACAAGATGGTCAACAGTTGAACGGCGTCGTCGAAAACCACACTGGATGTTAGTCAGTAGGTTACGACTTTCTAACCACCATACCAATCGTCCATTGATCATGCGTTCCATCACCTTGCAAACGCAACTGGTGAGGGAAATAGGACGATAGCTGGAGGGAAGATGACGGTCCTTCCCAGCCTTCAAGATGGGAATAACGGTGGCCTCCCGCCAATTTTCTGGGAGTATACTGTCAACCCAAACACGATTATAGACCTCGAGCAGGAATGCCTTACCTTCAGGAGAGAGCCGTTGTAACATTTGTACATGAATACCGTCCGGTCCTGGTGCTGAACATCGCGAAGATTTCAGGGAATACTCCAGCTCTGCCATGGTGAAAAGGCGATTGTAATCTTCTACGTTTCTAGAACGAAACGAGAAGCCTTGAGATTCCACCTGAGTTTTAAATGGAAGGAACTCAGGGGAGTAATTTTCCGAGCTAGACACTTGTGCGAAAGCACTGCCAAAGGTATTGGCCACTTCAAATGAATCAACAACAGCTCCTGTGGCTGTTTTTAGTCCCGCTATTGGTAATTGGGTCGTTTTAGCTGCAACACGCCTTAATCTATCCCACACAACCGAGGAAGGTGTGTGTCGGTTAAATGAAGCTACAAATTTGCTCCATGATGACTTTTTGCTATCCTTTATGACTTGTCTGGACCTGGCGCGCATTTTCTTGTACTCGATTAGGTTTTCCAAAGTAGGGTGACGTTGGAAAACCCTAAGTGCACGCCTTCGAGCACGAATGGCATTCCGACATTCTTCCGTCCACCAGGGAACGGGAAATCGACGGGGGTGTGTAGTCGACCGCGGAATCGATTGTTCAGCAGCAGAGAGAATCGTCTCCGTGAGATGCTGCGCCAAATTATTTACTGAGTCATGCTCGTTGTAGGTAAAGACAGCCAACTGGGTGTAAAGGTTCCAGTTGGCATGGTCCAAACGCCATCTGGGCATACGAGTGGAAAATGTATGTTGCGTCAAGAGACTAATAAGACATGGGAAGTGGTCACTAGAGTGTAAATCAGAGATGACATTCCATTGTAAGGAGACTGCCAACTGAGGTGAACAAACTGCAAGGTCAAGATGCGAGAAACTATTGTGAGAGTCCGAAATGAATGTAGGCTCTCCAGTGTTGAGGAGAGCTAGGTTGTGACTGTCCAAGAAATCGGAAATGAGTTTACCTCTAGCACAAGCGCGACTTGAACCCCAAAGTGGGTGGTGCGCATTGAAGTCTCCCACCAACAGAAACGGTGTTGGCAACTGGGAAACTAGATCTTCTAAATCAATGTGCGAGAAGTCATGTGACGGAGGCAAATAAATATTACAGATGGTGAAATGGATGTCTGACAGTACAATCCTTATTGCAACTGATTGGATATCAGACTGTATTGGTACAATTTGCATATATATGTCATCTCTCACAAGTATCATAGCGCCGCCATGTGCCGGAACACCCTCTTCTGGTGTAACATCACACCGTACTGGGGTGTATCGCCTTAGATGGAAAGCGTCTTGAGGACGCAGCTTAGTCTCTTGCAAACATGCGACCAGAGGTTCGTTGTCTTTGAGCAAGAGCTCAAGTTCTGCCCTTTGAGTTCGAATGCCACGTACGTTCCATTGTAGGATAGTCATATTGCATTGTGTGTGGGATAGGTAATTCCAAGGTAAATCTTCATTACTTTGGAGCAGGCGGTTGTCGAACTAATTTAGCCCTTTTCTCTCTTGGGCTGACGTTCTTTTCGGACGCTTTTTCGCGCCTCTTTTCCACTGGAGGTCTTCCAGTGTGGGCAGATTCTAGTTCCATGTCCTCTGCCGAGGACGTGCGTCTTCCCATAGCAAACTTGGGTTCGAGTGTCTCGAACCGGTTGCTAATGGGGACCGGCGAAGATGAAAGACGCCGGTCTGAGTCCACCCCTGAAGATTCTCCAGAAGAGGATTTTCGAGATCTTCGAGGAGATGATCGGGGGCTCTTATATCCCTTTGATGTACTGGGATCGGACGTACCATTTTCTTTGAGGAAGTCGTTTCTTGTATAAGTCTTCTTGAACTTGATCGGTGAGGCATCATATCTTACGGGCTTGCTTCTTTCTTGTGTTGATCTTGATGATTTTGATGGTGATGTGACGCTGATGTTCTTTACACTTACGGACTTTGTAGACGTTGACGCAGATGTGCGTGCCGATGTTGAGGGCTTTGGAATTGAGCTACGGGCAACAAGTGTCTTTTCAGAAATTGTTGCCCCATTGAAATCGCTGGTCTGCGTTGCGATCTCTCTGCTCGCTACCGCTTTAGCTGCAACAGAGCTATAGGTTCCAGATCTGGGAACAGAGGGTTGGCGTAGACGCAAGATCTTCCGGGCTTCTGAGAAGGGCACCTTCTCTTTAACCCGTATCTCTTGAATCGCTCTTTCCTCTATAAAGCGGGGGCAGTCTCGGGAACTAGATGGATGTTCACCTCTGCAGTTAACACATGAAGGAGCTGTAGTACATGCACCATCGTGGAGTTCATCTCCACATTGAGGGCATGTAGCTAGTCCCTTACAAAGCTCGCTTGTATGTCCAAAGCGCTGGCACTTGAAACACCTGAGTGGGTTCGGAATGAACGGCCTAACTTCGATGGATTCATACCCTGCCTTAATCCTTTGTGGGAGATCTACCCGATCAAAGGTCAGGAACAGGGTACGAGTAGGCTTCAATTCACCGCTTTCTTTGCGATGAACCCGATAAACACAGGTAACACCTTGATCTTCTAGGTTTTCCTTGATCTCTTCAACACTGAGTCCGTCTAATGCGCGGGTATTGACGACACCGCGCGACGAGTTCAACGTCTTATGAAGTTCAACACGTATTGGATAGCTGGCCAACAGGTTTGCTTTTTGTATTTTAGCTGCCTGTTCTGCTGAATGCGCTTCTACAAGAAGCGTGCCATTACGCGATCTAGTGCAAGACTTCACTGGACCAGCTATCTTATCCAGGCCCTTCTGGATTACAAATGGGCTCACCGAAAGAAACTTTTTTCCTTCCTCAGTTCTCGAAATGACTAAGTAGCGAGGACCACAACACTCGACTACTTCCTTTACATACACTTTTTGTTTGTTTTTGTTTTGAGTTTTGGAACTCATGGCGATGATATCCTCCACCATTGCAGATGTCTCCGATGGCATGCTCACATCCTGGGCGCCACCCCGGCTTAGGTGAGAGTCCTGGCCTGGACCTTGCTCACCCTAGGGTCTCACCTCCCAATGTATAGACAGAGGGACCCAATCGCCTTCAGGAGTGCATCAGCTCATGCAATGGCCCCTCCCCGGGACTGACCTTTATCAGCGGATACGCACACAGATCCTACATGATAACCAGGGGCTGGGACTTACGCGATTACCCAGTCACCCCTCGCGTCACCCCATCCTCCGACGACCCGCGCGTAGGTTATCCGTCAGACTGTGTACAGGGAGGTAACAGGTGGGAGGTCAAACACAAAAGTGGACCAAAGTTGATTGGGCGTTTGGCATGTGCCCTCTCACCTCTTGGAGGAACCCAATCGAGAGTATGGCTCGGGGCCCCGGGTACGCCAAACCCGTACCTACCATAGTAGGAGCCCCTGGGGGAGTTTGATTTCGGAGTCCTCTTCTCCTAGATGAGTCGTCAACCAAGACTAACGAGCCCCATCTACCCGTTTGGAATGTTCTTTGCTTCCCCTCACCTCTTGCCTACCAGTAATCAAAATGACACTTAGTAGGCCGTCTGGCTCAGGTACTGAGCCCCTCCGCCACGACAAGGCGACACTCCTTCGGAGGGGGCTAACTAGGTAGACTGTTGTAATTTAGACTTTGAGGAGGTTTGAAACCACGATACCTAGGTTCCTGTCATTTTCTCGCCCAGTTGTTTTCAATAAACGTGTCGCCAACTGTATTCAATAAATCGCTGATAAACAGATTATTACACTTTACAATCAAAATAGCACTCCATTGCAATTTGATAATTGTTTTTAACAATTGTTATTTTAGTAATCAATACATTTTTTCGAGAATAAATGTCATTTGTTAATGTTAAAAATAAAGTGACATTTATTCGATTAATGTATTTTAGGTTATTACTTTCTCTACTGCCTATAGTAAGTAGAGGAAGTATTGTATTCCTCCCAAAAATTCGATGTCGAGATTTCATCGGAAATATATGTTTTGAGATCCCCTTAATACAAAAAACAAGTATTTTTAGAAAAAGCTCCGTGTGTGTGTGTGTGCGTGTGTGTGTGCGTGTGTATGTGTGTGTATGTGTGTATGTATGTGTGTGTGTGCGTACGTGTGTGTGCGTGTGTGTGTTTAGACAGCAACTCAAAAACGAAAAGTCGGTTAAAAGCCAAAGTTGGTATCTAAGTTTAATGTGTTTTAATGATGCGACACGAAGATTTTGAAGAAAATTGTTACACCCTAAACTACCCTTTACATGGAAAATGTTTTCTCGAAAATGACTCAAACCATTTTGATTAAAATGCCATATGCTTAAGATATTTTTTGACAAATGAAATGCATGTTTTCAAGCTTCTGGTTATAGACTATATATTAATCCTGTTTACTCTGCATGACTTTTATATAACTGATAAACCTTAAGAGATAGACCAAATCTTCCAATAAAAGATGTTGTTTGCTAATGCTAGATTTCTGACAATGAAGTCATTAATCCTCTTGCTCTCCAATATTTTTCACTGATGGATGGGAAGGGCACTAGAAGTGGCCGGGCATATTTGAAGGTGGTCTCGGTCCATTTCCTCTTGCAGATCACATAGAGGACAGAGTGGTGAAGAATTTATCCCAATTCTGTTCAATTATGTCCTGTAATCAACCTGAAGGTTACAACTGCCGTTTTTCGAGGATACTCAGGAATTACTGTTTGAATGTTTGGTAGTTTTGCTAAAACACACAATTTATGTCCAAATAATGATTTGAGTTTCGTCAAACGGAACATCATTATTCATTTTTATATGTTAGTAGTGCAAATAGAACGGAATTTGAAAGCTTTAACAGATTTGACTATCGCTCAAAGCCAATTGCATTCCCATATTCCCCTTGTACCTACAAGGAAATAAGCAATAAGATAATTTGTACAAATGTTTATCTCAACTAACACGCAGAAGATACAGGAATAAGAGTTTGTAAGAATGGTTAGTACAAGAGTAGAGAAAGTCATGTGAGTGCAACACGTCAGATATCTGATTAACAT